>OX439130.1:14528469-14733469 GCA_949318235.1 Ecdyonurus torrentis
CTTGAAATATTTAAAACAACATAAATGGGCAGTTGTTTAATATGAAGCTACAAGTTGAGAATTCTTTTGTGTAGTGCTAGTTGCATTTACAGGGAAAGTAAAATCATATTCATTTGCAATGTTTATTGTGATTTCTTAATTTTTAGTTACAAAGAATAAAAATGTGCGATGTGCGTGAAAACTCAACAGTTAAAATGGAAATAAATATAAAATCAACGTGTTTTGAGTCAAATGCATGGATAATAAATAATAAGGAATGGTAATTAGTATTCTAATATTATAAATTATAAAAAAGGTAAGTTTACTGTAGATAGGTACTCATTGTTCATTATGAACACAGAATAGTTATAATAATTAATTTTAATAGTTAATTTAATGCAATGAATAAAGTCACAAACATGTATTCCCATATTGTTTTATGAAAAAAAGTATTATACTTACGATATGGCTAGCGATTCAGTACGAACTGTTCGTGTCTCCATTGGTTTGAATTTGCCTTCCATTATATCAAAACAGAAATCTGTCATTTTTGAATATAGCTCCTATAAAATAGAAAGGAATATAATAAGTAAGAGAAGTTATGAAACAAATTTGAGTTACATATCATATCATTTGCTGAACTGTACTAATCGTAGCATAAGCCTACCAGCATATGCTCAAGATTAATGTTTAATGTATGTATGTAATTTACTATTCTTACTTTGAAATTTAGGTTATATGTTGTACACCATGTGTGTTTAGTGAATAAAATGAAAATATCATATCAATCTTTTCTTCTCGCGTCAAAATGAAGCTTCTGCACTCAACAAATTTCCAAAGAATGAACGAATTGAACGATCTACACTTAACAAAGTCACGGCGACCTGGAGCTTTTACTATAATATATAAAACAGGTGAGTGATGCTTCAGGTAGCCGCAAATTTGTAAAGTGTTCAAAATTGTAAGCATTCATTCTTCAGCAATTCGTAAAGTGTCGAAGCTTTATTTTGACGCGAGAAGTTTAATATATTTTACATGCATGTAAAACTAGTAATCCACCATGGGAAGGAAAGAAGAAGAAGAAGAAGAAGAAGAAGAAGAAGAAGAAGAAGAAGAAGAAGAAGAAGAAGAAGAAGAAGAAGAAGAAGAAGAAGAAGAAGAAGAAGGAGAGAGAGAGAGAGAGAGAGAGAGAGAGAGAGAGAGAGAGAGAGAGAGAGAGAGAGAGAATAGTATATGAATACATATAATTATTTTCACCTTTCTACCAGAAACCTTGCAAAAAGTGAGAAAATAAACAAACTAAAGTCCACCAATACTATAACAAAGTGCTAGTACAAGACTTTGCTATGCATTGTTCATAATAAGCTTGTTCTAATTGCAATTATTTATTATTTGATCAAAATAACATGCATTGTTATGGAGCTCAGTTAACAATTCTAATTAGAAAAAGCTTATTGTGAACACGGCATTACTGTCTCAATATAACATGCTTTCTAATGGGGTAATGAGTTAAGAAAATTTTCTCAATACTGAATTTTTTTACTGCAGCTTTTAAAGCTTTATAGCTTTTGTTTTCCTGAATTAGAAGTCAATTGGATGGAAAAAATAATTCATAACTAAATTGGCTAAAATTCAGGAAAATAATAGCTTTGAACCTTAGTAAGTTACAGTAAAAAATTTAGTGTCAAGAAAAGAGACTATCTCAATTTATAGCTGCTTCTTATAAGAAAGCATGCTAAATTGAGATTTGAGACAGGAACACAAAGTCATCCGCTAGCATTTTGTTAGTGTTGTTAAGCTGAGAGTTTATTTTTTCACCGAACCCTTTTTTACAGGTCTTCTATTCTACACAATTAAACTGATGTAGAACATAAACAATTTTGCATAGCTTTAAGAACTTAAGACACTTAAAGCCCTTGTCAACTTACTTTTTTATCATTTAGAATACTAGATTAGTAATTACCATACCTTATTATCCATGAATTAGACACCAACACGTTGATTTTGAATTTATTTTCATATTGACTGTTATATCACGTATCTGACGTCACAATGTACAGATGGGGACGTGTTAGGGGTAAAGAACTTGAGGGAGGGGCTTAAATTTATCACGTGACCAGAGCGGTGACTGTGATTGGCGGTGGTACATTGTGACGTCAGATACGTGATATAACAGTCAATATGAAAATAAATAAAAATAAATTCAAAATCAACATGTTGGTGTCTAATTCATGGATAATAAGGTATGGTAATTATCAATCTAGTATTCTAAATGATAAAAAAGTAAGTTGACAAGGGCTTTAAGAGAAACTTTTGTATTTCTGTGATTCTTTTTTTAATGTACCAATATCTATTGAGCTCATATTTTCTTCAAACATGCAATTAGCTTACCTCCCATATAACAGGTGTTTGCCATTTTATAGCTTCAACCCCCTCCTTGGAGCAGGCACGGGTAAAAACAATCTTGGCAATGGCATTTGTTGTGGAGTTTACCTAAAAAAAAAAACAATAAATAAACAAATAAAAAATTGCACTGTAGCAATGACTTCCACCTGCATATCAAATAATAAATAAATAAATAAAAAAATGCAGTTAGATTTTTTTTTTTTTTTTTTTTTTATCTGTAGGTCTTATTTATCTTATAGAAAAAAAAGGATGGAAATGACCATAACAGAAGCTCTATGGAAAGGTTGTGCCATTAAAATATATGACTAAAGCTATGTTATAAAAACACTATAAATTAAAACTCTGTGCTACATGAGAGCTCAACCTCTCCATAAAACTTCTATTGTGGTAAGGCGCACTTGCTGGCATTTCTATCCTTAAAGTATCATTCAACATGGAGTGAAAATACAACTTCTGTCGACATCCATCAACGGATATTGACGGAAACTGACGGTTACGCGAATTTGTTTGTTTCACATGAGAAAAAAAATTCACATTACTGCGCATGCGCGGGAAAACTGACGGATACCGACAGATCAAGCTGCGCTAATATAAACATATCGCCCCTTTCACATGCGTTATTGTTAATGGATACTGACGGATGGAGCTGCGCTTATGTAAACAAATGCAACCGTTCACATGCACCCATCGCTACCCGTCATTTTGACGGATAGCAACGGGTAGAAAAGCTGGGTGTTGCCAGCTTTGCCCGTCAGTTTTAAAACCATGTGAAAGGGTTCGTTTGTTTACATTATAAACAAATTGCAACAATGCTTTTTCAACTTTGTTTACCCATTGACGTCCGTCGACGGACGTAGAATTTTCGCTCCATGTGAATGATACTTTACTTCAAGATTAAAAATAACAAAACAAACAAGAAAATAACAAACATTTCAAATATTTGTTGTATTATGATAGGGCTATGTATTTGGTAAGTTTAATTTTTAATTTATTAACTTTAAATATGGAAGCCTTTATTTGCTTTTACATCTAGACCCAATACAAATGACCCAAACGCATTGTAAAATTTGAACAACACATTGGGATCAAATTATCATGCTAAGAACCTGCCCTGAACACGAATTTTTATCAGACTGCCCGATTGCATTGGGAGAGTATTCATGTGTGATACACACATGTATATAACCGAAAGTATATGAAAAACGTTCCGAAACAAGAAATACATTGCAACACTATGCACTCTTACTCTTGTCCTCTAATGTATGTATGTATAAGTAGATATCCTCTTTGGTATACCTATCACCTACATATTTTACCTTGTCGTCTACTGTTAAAGACGTAGAACACCTTGAACAAAAAACTTGCCTAATATCCTAACATACCCAAATATCAGCATTATTTTGGCCGGAGTCATTGATTTCTAATTTATTTTCCATTTACAGAATCTCAGTTGCGGGTTTACTACGTCACAGCTCGCCTGTTTCCGCGCGCGTGGACCAGGCGAGCTGTGACGTAGTAAACCCGCAACTGATATTTTGTAAATGGAAAATAAATTAGAAATCAATGACTCCGGCCAAAATAATGCTGATATTTGGGTATGTTAGGATATTAGGCAAGTTTTTTGTTCAAGGTGTTCTACGCCTTTAAGTCTATTACCGATGTAATGTAATAATGCCAAATGTACGGTATTTCCATAAGCCTCATGTAAGGGACTTTATTATTATTATTATTATTATTTTGGTACAGTTCTGGCCAAAAGTTTAAAGGAATAGACCAGAGAAAAACATAAGCTTTTATATCACAAAACACTTGATGGGACTTACATAAATAACATTAGTTTGTCTCAAAACCCAACAGTAACCCCGTAGCAGTGATTAGAATATTCGATTTATGCAACCCTCACAACATTATCATACTAATTTTTGCATGTTTCTGACGTCATAAACATGAATTTTCACGCAAATTGCATACTTTACAGTTTTTTCACGCTCTCTCATGGGGCTATATTAGCATTCTGGTAAAAATTGTCATCAGTTTTGAAGATCCCATTTCGTGTTTATTCATGAAATAGCACATGTTGTTTTATGTGGTCTATGGCTTTAAGAATGGGGCAGCAGCACCCACAGCGTTTTCCTATAAGATAACATTGTGTGGTTGCAGGTTGCCTATACAAATTGTTCTCAAACTTTTGGCCAGAGCTACATATCAGTTCTTCCGAATAGAAATGTTGTAGTAGAGTTATTTTTGCCATGCGACTATGAGCTCTATGAAAAGAACAGGTAAGATTCAAGGTCGCATCACAAAAAAACTCTACAACAACATTTCTATCCAGAAGACTTGATATGCAGTACACATACCTATGTATGTATGTAGTATGTACTATGTACATATTAAACATAGCGCATACATTTTGTCATACATACATATATACATGTACATACTTATGTATTCTTCATGAGCTTATCAACAGCAAAGTTCCAAGCTGCCTCTGTTAAACTCAGGTAGGGTGTATAAAGGCTCTCTGTTCTACATATGTACATACCGGTACATACTTTTTATACCTATGTAATATTAAATAAGTATGTATGTACATAGACATCTGTTAACGAAGGCTATATCATGCAGGTTTGCATGCATATTGTGTACCGGTATATCATCAATACGACCATGTACCATGTAAGCATGCTGCATGCTTCCCAATGAACATTTTTCTGTCACTATATAATATATATGTATGTATGTATGTATGTATGTATCTTGATTTGTTGTGATTATTGAATTTTGTTTTTCATGGCATACTTGTGAGTTTCAATGCTTTATTTTCTTTCTAATGTAATACAAATATGTACATATGTATTATGGTCATACCTTGAATTTCTCAAATACAACGGATGAATAACCCATGTCCTTCTCCTTCCTGGTGGTGGTGTGCATTCCCTTGCCGCTGTTATTGCAAACAATCTTCGCTGTAGTCTCCATCATGTTGTTTTCTTGATCGATAAATCACAGCAATGGTTTAAACCGCAAAACATCTATGTATGTATATTATAATATAACACACTGCAACAAAGTAAAAAACAGTAAAAAACCCAGATAAACCCCTGATAAAACCTTGGACTGGATAAATTATGTATTTTTCTGTTCACTTCCGATCTGCTTCCGGTTCGCGGTCGCGGGAAATAAAACTGTTGTTCTGTGTTGTTCGTTTTCCTCAATTTTGATTGGTGCCGTTTGAGAAATATTTTGAAGCTATCCAATGAACGATGAAAACGTTGAGACCATGTGACTAAAATCAGCCAATTAAAACTAGTATATTGTAATATAAAAATTCACATTCTTTCTCAATTTTTCATACGCGTACCACGCGTACCTTATCATCAGTATCTTTGGCTTTGGTCGAGCGAGGCGAGGAGGCGAGAGGCGAGGAGCAAGCAGCGAGCAAGGAGCTGAAGGAGCAACGCGTTGTTGTTGTTGATGTTTGGTTCGGTTGTTTTGCTCGTTTTGCTTTGCCTTTGCATAGATTGCATTGTATAGTTTTTGCAGTTTTGATCGTTTTTTAAGAGCCAACAGCCGGGGATTTTTATGTGGTCTAAGGTCTAAATTAATTAATATTGTAAGTGTGCTGTATGCTGCATTGATTTTGAACAATCGATGTGAATGGATTTATTGTATGTACATACATAACATAAATATGTATGTACCGTCCATGGATATACCGGTACATATTTTTTTAAAATTTGTTTATTAAACACAGAGGTGTACATACATATGCGTGTTGATACCAGGTTGATACTGGTATGATATATACATATTGATTGTACATTGTATGTATATATGCAATGCATGTATGTATAATTGTATATGTATGGATGTATGTACATAAAGGCAATAGGGGATGGGGGAAATTAAACAAGAAAATCACAAAATCTAGCTATATGATATAAGCAGTGATATACGTACATATTTTATGTGATAAATATGCTTATATGCTTACATATATGTACATACATCATAATACTATATTAATTATGTATGTATGTACCGCAACGAAATCATAAAATTTCACAACTATACACTGAAATGCATTACTAAAATTGAAAGTTATTCATTTTTTGGCATATATGTGTGCTTATAATGTCATATGTATTATTGTCATACATAACATATATATGTATGTATGGTATATGTACTAGTTTGCGAGATTCTGACTAGAACCAACCATCTTAGAATTCCGTCTACTTGCCATACCACTGTTTAAAACTCTTTTATCAGTATAGAGGGGGCCGAGATAAATAGAGGGTGCCGATAACTGTGGCATTGTCGGTTTGGCTGCTTTTCTCAACAATACTACATGAATTTCAACCTTAAGACCCTTAAGCTGCTGATAACTAGCCCTAATACCATATGTAACGTATGTACACAATTACACATGTGTATATATGCATATGTACCGCACGGAAATAAACAACTTGCACTTGAAATGCAACACTAAAATTGCAAGTTTTTCATTTCAGTACATATCATACATGTCATACATTTTATTATTATTATTATTATTTAACATTTGTACTCCACATCAAAATCTATATTATATATATATAAGGTTGACTGAATTAGATACCGGTACACACATAAATAGAATTGCAAACTTAACTTTCATACTAATTACGTACATACATATTAATTTTTTAAATCTGTACACATGTAATTTTTTATATGTGCGTATGTATAATAATCCTTTACAGTACATATACCATAATATACATATGTTTACATAACCTCAAAATTTGGTTTAGGTAGAGAGCAGTTATATGTTTTGAAGACGTTGGAGTATGATGGGGATTGAGATGAGCCAACTCCATGATGATTAGGACTGAGCTGAAGACACAGAGATTGTCAAGCAGGCCCTGAGAATTAATAAAGAAACAATTTTATACTTCCAATGGAATCGTTGATTCATCAACGTGACAGCTAGATTGACTTGATCGATCTGAAATTTATTATTTTCCTTCAACATTAAAACAAAATTGAAGAAGACAATATTTTTGCTCAAGGCATCTGTAATTTTATACATTGCTGCGTTTTGGTGTTAAACTCTTGAAATACTGTACAGTACAGTATTTAACATACAGTCTATTTTTATACCTGTAACAACTGCATTTATTGCATATCAGTACAGCTAACAGTACATACCATGCCACTCTGTTGTATTAAGAACTGTAAACACAGTCTTGCAGACTGTAAAATGGTCAGATTCCCTAATTTGGAAAATGATGCTAAAGTTTGGCAAAATCTTATTCGAACTTCTGATAAATTTTACTTAAAACAACCTTCACATCGAATTTGTTTGGTAAGTGCATGAAATGCTTAATTTTATATTTTATAGTTGTACACACATATACGTACAGTATATAGCCTCTTCAGTCCCAATATACAATGAGTTGTACATCAAAAAACTTAACAAAAAATCTTTAAACCATAAAATAATAATAATAATAAAATAAAGATAAAAATATGTGGATTGTCTGAGAAAAAAGCCCTTTAAATTTCGCGTTTTTTAGAGTTATTTTAAGCAATCTAGAGTGGTTAGGGGGTCCGTGACAGTAAGAAAAGAAAAAAACAAAAAAAAAAACAACAACAACAACAACAAAGGCTTATTTTTGTCATTCTGAGAGCCGCACAAAAACGTAGTTAAAATTTACGACACTGAAATGTTGTTTAAAAGTGTTTGGGACTGAAGAGGATACACACACACAAAAAGATAGATGTGTATAATTGAGGAATGGGAGATTGAGCTGTTACTGACAAGGATTCTTTGCATGTAAGAGAGATTTGATATTCTAAACCTATCCGAAATTAAACATGTAATAGAATATTCAAACCACATTGGAATATTTTCTCTCGCACATGCAAGGTGTTCATGTCAAGTCTCCTAAACTAACCTTGCAAAACTTTCTTTTTTCCAGTGCCACTTTAGTTCTAGACAGTTTTCTCGTCTCATGCCATATGATGTCACAAAAACTTTGAAGATGGATGCTTTTCCAGATAAGTGTGGTTTAAATAGAGGTCCAATTAAGAAACAATCAAGGCAGGTAAGCAAACATATGGAACTTAATGCCACAATTTGTATTATCATATGCATTTTAAATTATAAAATGTCAATGTTAAATGCCTATAACATCGCCTAACACTAAAATACTACTTAGGTAAAAATATTACTTTAAGGCATAGAAAACATTGAAACAACATGTTCTAAACACAAAATGGGATCTACAAAACTGATGATATTTTTTACCAGAATGTAAATGTAGCCCCACAAAAGAGCTTGAAAACAAATGTAAAGTATGCAATTTGCGTGAATATTCCTGTTTATGATGTCATTAACAGGCAAAAACTAGTATGAAAATGTTGTGCGGGTTGCATAAATCTAAATTTTCTGATCATTGCTACGGGGTTACTATACAGTTGGGTTTTGAGACCAACTAACGTTATTTATATAAGTCCCATCAAGTGTTTTGTGATGTAAATGAAAATGTTTTCATGTTTTCTATGCCTTTAAGTAGCAAAAATATCAGCCTAAATATAGTTAGTTCCATTCTCAAGAACAAATATAAATGGTTATAACAAGATGAAAAAAAAAAAAAAAAAAACTTTTGTTGATTACTTACCATGATTAAAACAAGAGAGGTATCAGGTAAAAACAATTAAGCTTCATCTTATAATAAATAGATAAGAAAATAAATTCATTTAAGTATTGAAACTGATTGATTGAAAGGGCTTACTTATTGGTGATTTTTTTCTTTTATTTTTTTTCCAGTTGATTACTCCATCACAAGAGAGCCATTACTCATCACTCTCATCAGTCACGGTGGCTCCAACTCCTGGAAGTATGGCATATCCTTGTACCTTACCATCAACTTCTAAAACAGTTGGATTTCTTATACCAGTACAAGTAAGTAGCATAATTTTTGATGCCTCAAGAATATTTTCATTCCTTTTATTTTAATAAATTAGAATGAAGGAACAGAGGAAAACAGCAAAGGCTATAATAGTTTGATGAAATATCTTGATATACTGTAGATACTGTAGCGTAGAGATAATAACTACGATGGGTTTTGTTGTCTTCGGGGAGTCTGTCTCTTTGGAGTCCTTGCAGACTGACAAAGGCACCTGCACACACACTACTTCCTTCACGTTGAATTGAAAATGAAGATGCATTTATTTTTGCGAAAATGCAAAAAGGCTCTCTGAAGTGAACTAACATACTGACTTATAAAACTTTATGTATTGTGTTCTGAGTTGATAAAGTAATAATAATAATAAATACTGTAAATAAATTTATATAGTTAATTGGGACTTAGGATTTAATGTTCTAGCATAGACGAGTGCTATATATTTCTTTATTTAGATAGAAGTTTAAAGTATAGGAATTCTGTGTAAATAAAATACGATATTCTTTAATATCTCACATTCTCACACTACATCAGAGGCACAACATTATAGAACAGAATCAGACATATTCATGACCTCGTGTTACATGTTTTGTCCTTTACATAGGACTCAGCAGTTAGACTCGGCACAGAGGTACAGCTAGAGATGGCTCACACACATCAGCTAATTGATTGGTCTAATCTCTGCCTACTATTTTTTTCCCTGATATATATAACACCCTGGCTGCGCCCTTGGCTGCACCCAAAGGGCGCAATTGCATTTAGCTCCTTTCACAAAAAGGGAGTACAGTACTTGCATTTGGCTAAAATCATGGCTGCGAATGCATCCGCCATAAGATTAACATGTACAACGTACTGCAAGTATGCCCTTTGTTGTACTGGTCAAAAATGCAAGTATGCCTTTTTTAAGACCACCTTGAAATGCAAGTATACCCTTTGAGTGCAGCCAAGGCAATATCTATTGTTAGTACAGCATTATTTTTTTTTATTTATTTATTTATTTATTTTTTCAATTCTAAAATAAATTGTTCTGAAGGTTATTGGAGACTGTGCATTCCTAACTAATTTAGCTTTATTTTTCACTTTAAATTGTGTATGCATTATGAATTACAAGAATAAATATTAGGAAAAAACTGTCTATGTGATAATCGATACATAGTTAAAAGATTTGATAGAAAAACACATAGATAGATCGCAGTATGAAGTATCATCATAAATTCTATTCCTTTATTATAAGAATTGCAGCTAAATCTTTTTTTACTTTTGTGTTATATAGACTGTTGGAGGTCAAATTCAATTATCCTCAGAAAATGCAAATCCAGAAACAAAAGGCCAGGTAAGACATTTTTTAATTTTATTTTTTGAGTTACTGTATAGTAAACAATAGGCCTATATTATGTATGTTTACTTGTATGCCATGATACAATATATGATTTTTAGATTTCAATGCCAGTGAAAATCATAAGTAGTACTCCTGGGCCATCGCAGACTCTTGCTAGAATTGTTCCAGCCACACCTGTGCAACCACAACAAACAATCAAACCTAGCTGTGCCCCTGTACTGCCAACTGCCAGTTCAGTGGCACCTAACATTTTGAGTGGTTTAAAACAAGGTAAATACATAAACAACATTCTGTGTATACCTAAACAATTTCAAAAACAAGATGAGGGGTTATTTCAATTGGAAGCACCCCCTTTTTCTTAGATTCTAATAAAGTTTATAAGAATAAAAATTAACTTTTATTAACTTCAATATTACATTAATTATGTGTAAAATGTTAGTGTTTACTTGGGGAAAATTTGTTTTGAGAAAAAGTGGTGCATCCGGTTGTAAAAATCTATGATCTTGTTTTGGCCAATTTGTACGTAAAATTTTGGAATTTGATACTAAGTTGCAGTATGTTAGAAGTTCAGAATTAGAAATTATTAATCAATATTTCAGCTTTTTCCAAAGTTATGCCAAAGCCAATTCAACCATTGAAAGAAGCTGACTTTTTTCCAGTTTTCTTAAAAGAAGAAAAATTAGAAGTTCTTGATGATGAAGAATTTAAGACAGATATGACAACTATGGTATGTATATTTTTTAACTACATTTCAATAGAAGGAAAGTAAAAAAAAATAATGTTGTTTATTTTTCCATACTGATCAGAGTCAGACATATGAGGATGAACCTGGAATAACTAACAATCCAAATGAAGAATCTGACATGGATGTAGATGAGGTGAGCACTTCTCTGCTACTTTTTCATTAAAGACGTAGAACACCTTGAACAAAAAAGTTGCCTAATATCCTAACATACCCAAATATCAACATTATTTTGGTCGGAGTCATTGATTTCTAATTTATTTTCCATTTACAAAGTGTCAGTTGCGGGTTTACTACGTCACAGCTCGCCTGTTTCCGCGCGCGTGGACCAGGCGAGCTGTGACGTAGTAAACCCGCAACTGACATTTTGTAAGTGGAAAATAAATTAGAAATCAATGACTCCGGCCAAAATAATGTTGATATTTGGGTATGTTAGGATATTAGGCAACTTTCTTGTTCAAGGTGTTCTACGCCTTTAATTGTAGGTAGATGTGTGATACAGTTCTGAAAGTTAGCTTCTTTTATCATACTTGATATCATTGTCATCTTTGTGCATGGTAAACTTTAGAGAAGGGGGGGGGGGGGGGTAAATTAAACTTTGTTACTTAAATTTAAATGGATAACATGAGTTATACAGTTCTAATCATATGCACATAAAAGTGAACTTCATTTTTTTCCCCTCATGTATCTATATTTTTGAAGTACAAATGTATGTATAGCAGTGTTGTAGTCCTAAAAAAATTCTAGGTGGGACGCTTTAATATGGGACCAGAATATAACATGAGGTCAAGGGGGGCAAAGCCCCCCATTAGCCCGCCGCAGGCGCTAAATTTTTTAATGCCACGCCCATTTTTTAGAAAAATAATACAAAAATTACGTAAGATAGGTAAAATTTATTCTGACCAAAATTTTATTGATAACGATAACGCATCAAAATCGACACGAAAGCTACGATTTAAATTTTTTTTTCTATACACAAAGATTCATTTTACTATTATTATTTGATTTTATAACTACCCACTCGATGATGTTGGGGGGGCTATTGCATGCAACGGGCTCATACTGAAAGCCAAGATGCACGCAACCTGTCACTACCCAAAATTTCGTGATTATTTTGCTAGGAGGCGAGTTGATGGCTATTTAGTCTTTTGGCCCTGACGGCCTCCATCAGGTTGACGTCCACTCCTGGACGCGGTGGAACACTTTTCCTCGAGCTTATTGGAGCCGGATGCCCATAGTTACCGAGGCACTCAATGGCGGGGTGGTTCTTGGTCTCCCAAGCCCATGCCTCGGCCGCCTCGCGTTCGAAAACAAGAGCTAGGCTAAGGGGCTTCAGAGGACAAGCCCCACCCCACACCTAGGTCCTCTCCTGAGTAGTGACGGACGCAATCCCGGGCCTTGCATAAAACGGAACGCTACCGCAAGATTTGGGGCTGGATGCCCAATAGTTATTATTATTAGATAGGTTTATTTTTTTGGGCACTGAATATTCATACACTGAGGATTGAGGTTATGTTAATATTGAATCTATATGAAAAATGTAGTTAAGAACGTTATATATGTTTCTTTTTCCAATGAAAAAAAAATGTATAAAATATGAAATATATTATAGCTTTGCAAGATTTAATACGCAGTAATATTTTTTATTGTGCGTTGAATACTGCTTCGTATGATATGAACTATTTAAATGCCTAAGAAAAATCCCAAAATCTAAGAACAGTACATCAAATTCATAATTTTAACTTGATTATGATTACATATCTCCAGTTAAGCTCCTAGAGAAAACAAACCTGTCCTTTTTTTCGATTTGCGTTCCATAATTATTTTCTATTAACTTGACAATAAAGGTTTACTCTGAGAATTAAAATAATAATATAAAGAAAGTCAAATAACATATGCGTAAATTTCTGGATAAACCGAAACTGTATAATAATAAAGTGATGAAAATAAAACTTTGTTATAAAAAGAAACTTGCGAGCGTAGCGAGCGAAATTTTTTAGTAATTTCAACCAATTAAACAGCAAAATTAGTCAGGAAATTAACAAATTAGGGCACATTTTGTCAAGAAATGCGTCCCACCGCGTTCCCCTGGAAATTTTGCAGGTGGGACGGTCCTAGCTTTTTTTTTCGCCAGGTAGGACGCCGTCCCACCGCGTTCCCTTAGGACTACAACCCTGATGTATAGTATATAACAGCTTTTGTTATGTATCTAATGAACTAAAAATCATGCAGAAATGTGTAGTCAGTATGCAAGTATATGAAAGCATCAGATGCAAAAGCAGACATTCGACATTTACTGCATGGTTCATTTCTCACCTGCTTAGTAAGAGAAAATTATGCTTGCAGCATTATGTTGAATGGCTGCTTTTGCATCTAATGCTTTCATATGTAACAAAAGTACAATAAGAGCATTCTAAAAATGAAAACAGAAATAATATTAGTAATACTTCATTTAGGTGTCCTTGCAAGATGATGAAACTTTGGAAGCTGAGACTCCTGAACTATCTCATTCACCTCTAAGGAGATCTTCACGTAATACTGCTGCAAAATTAGCACCAACCGTATTTCGAGGTCTGAAAAAAGGTAATATTTTGATACGTCAGCAACAGCCTTGCCATAGCAAAAAGATGTCCTAGCAGTGAAAATTCTTGCTTGCACAGTAAAAGTAAGCAACATTTTTTTTTTTTTTTTTTTTTTTTTTTTTTACAAAACATTCCAAAAGAAAAGGAATATGTTCATGCACCTTTGTTAATCCTTAAAGAATTAGTGAGAAACTCGCTAGGTCTGTAAGAACTTAGAAGAAACTACCTAACTATTCGAGAGTACATAGTAAACAAAACAGCCCCTCTGCAGGAAAAAAAATGAAGCCTATGAGGCTGAGGGAAGTCGTCTCTCATTTGATTATTTCAAAAAAATATTATAAATTCCTTCCAAAAATCAGCAGATAATAACAAAAATAATGTAAATGTATTTAGGATGATTATCATATAATGATATTTCCAATTTTATCACTTTTTTGTCAAATTTAATCATGATTTGACTCACGCCTTTGAGCAGCTGACGAAATTCGATCGTCGATCCCTCAGCCACACACACTTTCGAATGTCATCAAGAGATGGCTTTGGTAGTACCCCGCACTCTCGAATAGGACATCTTTTCACTATGGCAAGGCTCTTGCTGACTTTCTTTGTGCTTTCCTTATAATTTATTACTGATTAACAGAGTAGCAACTGTTTTAAGGCTAACTGAAAGAGATTTTGATCACATCCAGGACTGTTTCAAGTTTCAACATGTGGCATATGTAGTACCTTTGAAATGAAAGAGGATGTCATTAAAATGGCTTAAAGTCTGCCTTATAACGGTTTTCCTCAGTTTATACCAATTTAACTCATCTTGCTTCAGTATTATTCACATATGATGTAAAAGTTATGTGCGTCGCCACGTGTCAACAGATGAACAAAGTTGAAACAATGTAAACAAATGGAGCTGTTTACATTGTTTTTGAAAATTGCATGTAAACGGCGCCAATTGATTGCATTGTTCCAACTTTAATTATCCGTTGACGCTTGTCGACACACGTAACTTTTATGTTACATGTGAACAATATTTTACTCCTCAATTATTTGCCTCACAAGGTCCTAATCCAAGAATCCTACTCTGTACACTACCATATGAAAATATAACAAAGTACGTTGCTTGTATTTTCCAGCATTTGCAAAATTGAAGCCTCCAGAGCCATTAAATGTTAATGACTTTCTTTCACTTACTGTTGAAGAAGAAACAGATGATGATGCAACCTGCAGTAAAAATATTCCCCAAACATTCACATTGCCAGTAAGTAAAAAACAGTAAATTTATATTTGTGTAAGGTTATATTGAGTTATATTTTTAAAGATCATGCTTAATTCAATATAATTATGTATGTTGTAGAAAGTCAGTGAACTTTGCCGTCTCTGTGCCAAACCTAAAACTGGTGATTTGATACCTATTCTGGGAAACACGGGAAGATGTCTAAATATCAAGGAGAAAATAAACCAGCATTTACCTATTAAAGTGAGTATTTTAAAGTTTTTTCACCCGTAAATAGGAATATTGCTCTCTCTAAAGACAACATACAACATTCCTTGTTGTATGAATTTCTATTTCATATACTATGCATAGAAAGGAGTACAGATATTTCAAATAAATTCCATTCCTATTAGTTTGCTTAGGAATATAAATATATAGCTATATATGTGTGTGTGTATGTATATATATATATATATATATATATATATATATATATATATATATATATATATCGTCGTGGTTCCACTATATTGTCCGATGTCCACTTGGTTCAAAGTTTACTAATGTCCGATGTCCACTTGGTTCAAAGTTTACTAATGTCCGATGTCCATTTGGTTCAAAGTTTACTAATGTCCGATGTCCACATTTGACCACTTTTCAGGAGACACAAAAAACTAATTATCTCCTTTAATATTTGCAGTATTAATAAGGCATTTAACAGTTATTACTATCATAAATATTGCCTAACAAGGCATAACATTTTTATTATAAATATGTTATATTTAATTAGAAATAGAATAATTAATCTTTCGGTCGAGTAAAAAAGATCGCAAACTCAAACTTTAAAAAATCATAACTCATGAACGAAGCGTTGGTATTAACAAAATGAAACAATATACTGAATTTTCGGTATATTGCCTATAATATGATGTTTTAAATTTTGTATTGAACGCTACGTAATAGCAACAGCGCGATAATTGACGCAATTCACCAAAAATATGCGTCAAAATAAGTATTACTTGCTCCAAAATTGACTTAAGTAAATTAAAAAAAAAAAAAAAAAAAAAAAAAAAAACGCAGTATAGAAGATCTAATATTACAAATTCAAAATTCCCTTAATTTCGTTTTTAAGTTCACTTAGTAATAATTTTAAAAAATGGTCATACAAATTAATACATCAGAAAATGTATTGGAGTAGTTTAAAAAAATTATCACAAACGACATTAGGTCACAGTTAATAACTAGAGCAAATTTTGCTCTATTTTTGAACCATAGGTTTGTTCAGAAACTTGAAATTAATTCGTTTCTATGCAACTGCAGACAGTAAAAATGTCAAATTAAAATTTAGAGTCAAAGAATTCATAATTCATGTTATGTTGACTTGCAACTTACAATTAAAGAAAAATATAAATTTAATTCAAGCACTGCATGTATTTACTCAGGTTGCGCAACTATGGATAAGTTATATTTTGGGATTATATGAATTCATACGAAATTTTTATTTTCTATGTAAGATTTTTTTTTTCAAAATAAGTGCAAAAACAGCTATATAGGGGTAGTTTAACACTATACTCTATTGCGAACTGTTTGCGATAAAATTAACAAATATTTAAATATATTTTAATTATTAAAAATATGATTTTTTTTTAATATATAGAAACTATTACAAAAAAACTTTTTTCTTATCTTCTATTGCGATACAATAATTTTTCTTTGTATATATATAAAAGTATACTTTTGCATATAATAATTTTTTTTAATCAATTCTTAAACGAACAAATGCTAATTAAAAATGTAAAAGTAAAAAAAAAAAAAAAAAAAAAAAAAACTCTAAATTTATATCTGCGTAATTTTAAGTTGAAGTTTAACATCGATTGCAGAAATGTACTATAAAATTATTTACAGTAGCTTTCATTAATTATTTTACTGAAAATTAACCGTAATAAGCCGGTAAATATAGCTATCAATTTTTAAATTAATTTTCTTAAAGAAATATTGTTATCTTTTTGTTAAAATACAAGTTTTGAGAAGCAAATGATATCTGCGTGTTCGTAAAAAGAGGCGTACCGCGTATCAGCTGACGTATTTTCTCGCAATATATTTCGAGTTTTTATTGTATAAATTTTAAATTTTTAAAGCTAGCCATAAGAAATTTGAAATATATATGTAAAACAAAATTCTGGATTGCAAAATACAATAAAAATTTTTTGGTTCAAAATGGACATCGGACATTAGTACTTTTAAAAAAAAATGGACATCGGACATTAGTAAACTTTGAACCAAATGGACATCGGACATTAGTAAACTTTGAACCAAGTGGACATCGGACAATATAGCGGAACCACGACGATATATATATATTATATATATATATTATATATAGGCCTATATTATTATTATTTTGTCACATTTTTTAGTCACATACGTATAATAGATATTGTTTAATACAGAATGATTTTTCATGAATCTATAAAACTATTGAAATCTATTCACACAGAATAATATCTTTGTTGTGCAGATATTGCTCTGTGTGAGACCACCTCTCCCCATATTAATAAATATTTCATACTAAAATATGAAAGAGGGAGGGAGGGAGGGAGGGAGGGAGGGAGGGAGGGAGGGAGGGAGGGAGGGAGGGAGGGAGGGAGGGAGGGAGGGAGGGAGGGAGGGAGGGAGGGAGGGAGGGAGGGAGGGAGGGAGGGAGGGAGGGAGGGAGGGAGGGAGGGAGGGAGGGAGGGAGGGAGGGAGGGAGGGAGGGAGGGAGGGAGGGAGGGAGGGAGGGAGGGAGGGAGGGAGGGAGGGAGGGAGGGAGGGAGGGAGGGGAGTGTAAACTTAATAAGAGCTGCTAATAACTGTACAATTTACTTTCAGTTTTCTGAGAAGGAGCAACGACTGCCAATGAACGTTTGCTCTTCCTGTATCAATAAATTGAACGTCTGCCATGAGCTCATTTCGCAATGCACTCTAGCAGATGCTAAACTTCATCAGTTGATAGATCTAGAAGACCAGCAATTGGTAAGTTTTACGAGCCATGCAAAATACGTAATATCATAAATTAGAGTCAGTGTAACGCAAAGAAATACATTTTCATTCTTGGTAAATATTTATTAGTTAAATAAATTAAATCAATGATAAAGAAAAGGATAGAAAAACCAGCAAGGGCCTTACCACAGTAGAAGTTCTATGGAGAGGTCGAGGTCTTGCATGGCACAGTATAATGTTATAAAAGTTTCTTTATAACTTGAGAGCTTTCGTCATATGATAATGACATTATCAATCAAAAGAGAAAATTACTTGAGCACATCACTGAGCAGTGTCTTGTCTTGTACTGCCGTGTTATGCTCTTGCTGGTTTGGAGTTGGTGGAGAGGGGTGGGGGTGGAGTAGGGAATCTGGGAAGGAGTGTGAATGAGTGAGGGAAGGAGTGAGTGAGGGAAAGGGAAAAGGTGGGGAGGGGAGCGGGAATAGGGTATATTTTTGAAATATGTTAGCGAATATTAAGTCCAGGCAGCCCTTGGGCTTTTCTGGATCTTAATATATGTTGATATGCTAATTCATATTGTCGTAATGTCGCATAGTTGGCTGGGCCCGGAATAGTGCGAAGTATTGTTGATTTATAACATAATTGGAAATTTGATATGCCATGAGAGGCCGCATGTTTAGCCACAGGTTTTTCCATCTCATTGTTTTTTACGGATTGTCTGTGGCCATTCATGCGGTCTCTCGCTTTTTGTGTGGTTAAGCCTATGTAAAATGCTTGACATTTTTCCTGTTGGCCTGTGGTGGGGTTGGTGGTATGTTGGGTACATTCAAGTTTGTAGATTCGTTTTCTGATGTGCAAGTATTGTGGCCGTGGATAGGGTATGTAAGGTTGGTGACGGGACTTGTAAACGTTTTGCTGGGGATTTGAGTGATGCATGTATCGCATCTCCTTCCTCTGTTGCTCTGTTTGCCGTTGTTTTGACAGGGGAAAGATCCACTAGGTAGGGGCTTAGGTTTTGGTGTGGGATCAGTATGGGATAAGATTGCTTTAATATTTGGTGGTTGACGGAATGCTATTGGTGGTATTTTTGGTTAATAAATTAAATCATCATTAAATAAAATATATTTTTTAAAAGATTACAGAATAACACATAGATAGATTTGAAAGATTGGGAATGAATTAGGAAATTGAGCTGTTGATTGACTGCGATGCGTTGCATGAGTTGCATGAGAGAGAGGGAGAGAAAATAATCTATAACCTGATCCAAAATTATACATGAGGAGTGTTTATAAAGCAAAGGGGTATGTACTTTACCAAGCTTATTATAACCTATGCTCAAATTTTTAGAGATGGCAAGCTTACAAGTTAGGGGGTCAATTTAGCTTGCATTTAGTGTGAATTTTACTTGCATGTAGTGCAGTTGCGCCAAAACATTTGCCACTGCTTTGAACACCTCGCTCTCAAGCCAAGGCCGAAACAGCTGTGGCTTGAGTGTTAGGTATCCAAAGCAATGAAATATGTTTTTGTGCCACTACACTAAATGCAAGCCAAATTTACCCCCCATGCTCATATCCACTAAAAAGAGCTCACTAAAGTACAGTACACACCTGTTTTATTTATTAATTATTCTTTTGTTTTTTTTATACACATGTCTTGCATTGTATTTTGGACCTGATTAGAATCTCTCTCAACCCAATTTCCCAAAATTTCAAATCTATATGTGTTATTCTGTCACATTTTTTTTTATCAATCTATTATTGCAATATTGATTTCTTTCCTTAATTATCATCATTGATAATGACAATTGATAATCATCCTTGTTTATTTTTGCATTAATAATTATTATTATTATTAATTGCATTATTATTAAATATTATTATTATTTTTCTACTTGTAGACTAAGAATAGATATAGACTGCTAGCTATCTTAATAACAATACGTATTGTTTCTAGGGCTTTCCAATACCGTGTTCTCAGGACTCATCTAAATATTCAAAGAAAAAGAGGAAGACGAAGAGAAAGATGAATCCATACTCTGTTGGAAATAATGCCGACTCTGATAATGACAACACTGACTTGTGTCACCAAGCAGATACTGGTTAGTGATATCATATTTATCTCCGTACCATTTACTCTCTTCCAATTTCACCAAATCTCTGACAATCTTTTGCCAGATGAATAGTAAAAATACAGTAAAGTAAATAAATAAAGTTGTTTTGAAATGAAATAATAATACAAATATCAGGGGGGGGGGGGGGGGGGGGGACAAAAGCGCCCTGCCACAATCATATCTGTAGTTGAGGAAATTGAATGACACACTTCACACAAATAATCAATTAAAGGAAGAAAAAAAAATCAAAGTTTGGATCAATATTAAAGAAAAGGATAGAAATACCAGCAAGCACAGTAGAAGTTCTATGGAAAGGTTGAGGTCTCATGTGGCACAGAGTTGTAGTTACGTTACAATGTTTATACAGTAAACTCTCAATTTTGTGAAATTGCAAGGGACTCAGGAATATAGCCATTTCACAAAAACAAGAGGTTCATTATAATTGAAATGTTTATATTGGAGTCAGCTGAGGACTCAACTGAGTATTTCACAAAATTGAACTTCACAAAATCGAGAGTTTACTGTATAATTAAGTCACTGTATCATATCATTTTTATATTTAAAGCACACTAATGTACTTTTAACTGTTATTATTATTATCATTTTCAGATGAGCATATTATGTCAAATATGGAAACTACCACCTCCCGTTCTGATTCTAGCATTTCAAAATCTGAAAAGTTCAAAAACTTGAAAGGTTACAAAAAGTGTCCTTTTGATTCTTGTTGTTTTCTTGTACGTTCATTGAAAAACTTTAAAAGTCACTTATATAAAAAACATCAGAAAGAAATGTGTGATGTGTGTGAAGACATTTTTGATACAAATGAAGAACTGGCAGATCACATAAATGATAAACATTCAAAACCAGTGATATGTGAAATATGTGGCGAAACAGTGGAAAGCGTTAATTTACAACAACACTTAAAAAAACACAACAAAAAAACTAAAACTCAATATGAATGTAACATATGCAGTAAAACAGGCTTCCGTAAGAAACTTGACCATGATATTCATATGTCTCGACATCAAACAGAAAGAACATGTAAATGTTCAATTTGTGATAAGACATTCTTTCATGAGAATGATGTAAAAAAACACCAACGCGCAATACACAGAGAAAATTTTGTATTGAGATGTGCGGATTGTAATACAACATTCAAAACTAAATCAGCATTAAATGCCCATATGTTCATGAGACATTTGTCTGAATGGAAGTATTCTTGTAATATTTGTAAGTTTGAATGTACCGATCAAGAACAAATTAATTCACATATTAGTGAAACTCACAGCAAAGAAAAAACTGCAGCTTCACTGGATGAATTGCTTTTTACAAGAAAATCAGACTATGAGTGCACAATATGTAAAAATACATATGCAAATTCATTTTGTCTCAATAAACATAAATATCGATGTTCCGTAACAAAAAGGAAGGTTATAATAAAAAGTAAGAACAGAATGAAAAAATGTCAATTTTGTAGTGAACTTTTCTGTGGACGAGGAACTCTTGGTCGTCATCTACGATTAGATCATAAAATTACTGTGGATGTGACTGATTCTGATTTGCATGGTATAGGTACTAAAAAAGTTGAATCTTATGAATGCAATCTCTGTGGTAAAAAGTTATCTTCAAAAAGTTCATTACAAATACATTTTCGTTTTCATACGAAAGAAAAACCATTTCAATGTTCACAATGTAATGAATCATTTTATTTAGGACAACACTTGGAAGCCCATGAAAATAAAATACACAAGAATGTAACTCCATACCATTGTGAAAAATGCACAAGAAAGTTCTATGGACGTCATTTATTGTTCCGTCACATGCGAAGTCATACAAAACCCCTCACTTGTCAATATTGTGGTAAAAATTTTGCATTTCGTGGACAACTCAGAATTCATGAGCTGATTCATACTGGTGAGAAGCCTCATAAGTGTCAAATTTGTAGTCGTGGATTTACTCAAAAACATGAAATGGAAACTCATCAACTAGGTCACTTACATGAAAAGAAATTTAAATGCAGTAATTGCAATTATAAAAGTAATAAGCTACAGGATATTGTTAATCATATAGAGCATACTTATGCACCCTCAGACAATGTTGTTGTAATTAAACAAGATCTTTCAAATTTGATGTAAATTGTTCTTATACCTGTTGAGAGTAGGCTTATTAGTAATGTATTTTTGTGATTCAGATTTTGAAAAAAAAAATGACCATCTTGTAATGCTTTTAAATGGGATTTTACATTTTTTTGGGGGGTAAGATAACAAGTTTACCAACAAGTGTGTCTCTTCTTTTACTCTGTAAAGTTTTGTGACTTGTGAATGTTTGTGATGTGTTATCTACTTCCAAAAAAATTTCCCTCCACTTTTGCCACTGAGGGAGACATATTTATGAACAATAATAAATGGAAAACTATATGGAAAATGTCATTTTGTAATAATCTTATGTTTATATATCGAGGGTCGAGGGCTACACGGCATTTTCGTACTAGTGCAATGTCCACAGGTGCATTTTTGGCACATGTGCATTCTCTGCGCTCACCTTTTTTGAAATATCTTTATACGCTTAGCCTGTACAGATGTGCCATTAGTGGGCGTGGCGTAGATTGCACATGTGCCAAAATTGCACCTGCGGAGATTGCACAAGTACCGAAATGCCGCGTAGCCCTTGATATATATAGGTATTAGGTATATATACCCTATAATATTAAGGAAAATAAACCACCACGGCTAGGTATGATAAATTTGAAAGAAAAAATAAATATAATATAAGAAAAAACCATTTTGGTTTAAATTGCAAATCAAAGGAAAGTAATAGATAGCATTAAAGCACGTTATATTGAAAACTATATTACGCGAAAATCTTTAATTAATAGAAACATAAAAGGGGACGCAAAATTGCAAGCACAAGGCCGCTACTGAGAGAATTTTTACTGCCGTGATTGAAATGTGACCAAACTAACCTGTCTTACCACTCTGACGAGTGCAATATATATATATATATATATATATATATATATATATATATATATATATATATATAATATATGCAATTATGCATATATTAAGTTTCAAAAACTTGGTTACTAAAATACGCTGTAATTAGCACTTTTAATTAACATCTATTAAAGGTTTGGAGGTATACGTTTAGTAAATGTATACAAATCGGGCAGTAAAAATTCTCTCAGTAGCGGCCTTGTGCTTGCAATTTTGCGTCCCCTTTTTTGTTTCTATTAATTAAAGATTTTCGCGTAATATAGTTTTCAATATAACGTGCTTTAATGCTATCTATTACTTTCCTTTGATTTGCAAATTTGAAAGAAAAGGACACCAGAAACCAGCAAGGGCCTTACTATTGTGCAAAAACAAAAACATAGCCAGGTGGAAATCTTGAAAGATTTGGCACTAAACTCCAAGAGAAACAGAGTGTATTTTGGCTATGCTAATTATTCATAATCAGCCACCATTCATAGTTTCTCTCCAAGTCTGTAAGAACTGATGAAGGCAGAACACACTCCATCACTCTTGGAATTTAGTGCCAAAACCTATCAGATCTAATATATATATATACAAATTTTTACTGAACTATTGAACTCTTCACTTTGGTAAGGCCCTTGCTGATTTCTTTGATTTTTTTTTCTTTCAAAAATTTCTGACCACATTATAGTTTTTGAATGTTTTAAAGGCAATCCAAATACAAAGCCAAAGGTAGTTTTAGAAATACACCTGCTTGCGTCGCTGCTGTATCTACACTAAAGTCCCTATATATACCAAGTATTCTGACCAAATTATTTCTCTATTGTTGAAAACCTCACTAAAATAACATGCATTTTTAAATGGCAATCGTGACCTCTCAATAATGAAAGAAAATTAATTTCTTATGGGGCTAGAATACTTGGAAAATTCTAGTGTATACTTTAATCCAGGTATACTTTAGAGCAGGCATACAAAATGACTGTGAACCCTAAACAAACATGCAGGCTTCATCAGCACACACCTATTTATGCAGGTATTAACAACTAGCATTCACTCTGATTTGATTAGGTAATAAGTATGTACTATATAATGTAAATATATCTTAAGGAGAAGATATTGCAGTATTTTATGTATCATATTTTCATACTATTCCTTGATCAACTTGTAGCACATATACAGTGTAAGTTTAAGTAATTGTCTTATATTATTAGTGTTTTACCTTTTACCATTTATAAGTAGTGAAATAGTACGTAAAATAAATATAATATATATATATATAAAAAACGTGAGCATGATCACACCGTCTCTCCATCTTGCATTGTTATGTTGTATACTTGTATATAGCAGTATACATCAAGTAGCTACATAGCTAGACTAAGCCCACACAGCACAGATTGAGATATCATACATATAATATATGCTTTTTATATGCATATATTAAGTTTCAAAAACTTGGTTACTAAAATACGCTGTAATTAGCACTTTTAATTAACATCTATTAAAGGTTTGGAGGTATACGTTTAGTAAATGTATACAAATAGTTTATGTGTAGATGTAATTTTTAAAAATATTGCATACCAATTCTATATGTATAATATACATTTACACTCCATATGTAAAGTATATACATATGGCAGAATACCAAATGAATACATATATTATATGTTTGAAAATAATATGCATATATCTATATGGTATATGGTAGATGAAAGGTATATGTATATTATCTCATTGTGTGCTGTGTGGGAGGCGTATTTAAAATATTTGCACTATAGGGTCTATGCATTCATGTTAAAGTCGACGCCATGTTGGATAACTCAATAACATGGGTGGCATAGGGAAAAAAATTATTTTGCCAGTTTAAAAATACTATGCAATATTTTTGAAAGCATTGATGCTGTAAATATGTTGAATTAGTATCTCATGTATGTGAGAAAAATAACAAATAACAAAAAATTAACCGATTTCCTAAAGAAAATGGGCTTAAATAAAGTTTGTCCTATGCTGAGCAATGTTATGCACTACTCCAGTATGGCCTCCAAGCGCAATAAATATGACGTCATCCGCATACACACTATAGCTTGAGGATGAAATGTACAAGGACTAACATCGTTCGAGTGAAAAATTATAGAATGAACAATGAGGACTATATTATCCATGTGTGCCAGAAACCACTGAGTTTTTTTTTTTTTTTTCTTCTCCTCCTTTTATAATGGTGATCAATATCATCATTTCTCACAGTAGATGATACAGTAGTCCATCTCCTATAGACCGGTTGCACTCATATTTAAGAGCTGCCATTTTGTTGGTTAGGAATACACAGTCCAGCATAGGAGAAACATCATTTTTATTTTTTTAACAGCAAACAAAGCTTCAAACCTCAATCAAAGTCTTATTTTTAGCTCCTAATAAGCTAGAAGAATGTGAGAAAAATGCTTACAGTCGAAATATACTTTTATTTTTGCGACAAATGAGGGAAAATGACGTTTCCCCTATGCTGGACAATGCATTTGGCACCACAAACATGGCGTCAAAGCGCAAGGATGTGAAAGGGGTCTATAGGGTCTATGCATTCATGTTAAAGTTGACGCCATGATGGATCACTCAATAACATGGGTGGCATAGGAAAATAAATCATTTTGCCAGTTTAAAACCACTATGCAATATTTTTGAGAGCATTGATGATGTAAATATGTTGAATTAGTATCTCAAGTATGTGAGAATAATAACAATAACAAAAAATTAACCGATTTCCCAAAGAAAATTGGCTTAAATGAAGTTTGTCCTATGTTGAGCAATGTTATTCACTACTCCAGTATGGCCTCCAAGCGCAATAAATATGACGTCATCCGCATACACCCTATATATACTGAGAATGTCAGATCAATGCGCGCCATAATTCCGACTGGGTGAAGCGGGCTGAACTACACGCGTAACGTTACTTCAGTTACTTTTAGTTCAGTCCGCTTCACCCAGTCGGAATTATGGCGCATTTTTTGATCTGACATTCCCAGTAGGAGGTATCATCTACTGTACTGTGATCACACAGTGCTGTGATCATTTCTAAAATTTTATTTTAAACTTCATTTAAATTTTCCGCTGTATTATTTGCCACGTTGCCAAATTCATTGCCAGCTGTTGCTGTTTGAAAGAAAGTCGAAACATGAACATCAGTGTGACTGTCAACAGTGTCAACACCAGGTCAACACAGAATCTGTCTGCAAAACACTGCAAAAGCAGTGCAAGAGCAGTGTGGGTGTGCACCAGGCACCAGGTGTGCACTGTGCAGTCGTGCAAACTGTATGTAACCAAGCAACAGATCATTAAAACTGCAACTGCAATATAAAATGCATAGAAAATCAGAATCTTCAACTGAGTCCAGCCAGAGCCAGAGTCGCTGCTGAGTGGCGCTATTGTTGTTGTACATATAGCAAATTGTTTTAAGTATGAAATGTGCTTTTATTGTATTGGTTGAAAAAGAACCGAAATTCGAGACTTTCTGCATTCCTCGAGAGGTCAAAATTAAAGCACTGTGACAATAATAAAGGGGTTTGAAAAATGCTTCAGGGGAAGAATTCAAATCGCAACTTTATTGGATTTGAGTGCATAGTTTCCAATTGCAGGTATATTTATTTTTTATTATTATTTATACTTATTTTGTTTAGAGGCATTGTTCTTAATAATAATATGTTAAAATACATATATATGTATGTATATGTATGTATGTACATATATGCGTGTATTTTTGTTTATTACAGCTTGATATATGTATATATATGCAGCATATTATTGGAACTGTTGAAGTATACCGTATGTAATATATATAATTATGTATGTATATATTGCTGTGTTCACAATATAAGGTTTTTCTAATTGGAATTGTTAAGTATACATAGCTCCAGCATATATAAAATATCTTTATATGCATTAGTGTTATTTTGTTAAAAAAAATTAACAATTCCAATTTATAGAAAAAGCTTATTCCCACGAGTAAATATCAGTTAAGTTTTAAGCTGATCCTAACTGATCAAACATAACTGATATGAACTGATACTAACTGATCTTAGGTGACCTGTTCTCAACTGTTTTGAGCCAGTGTTTGGCCACTTTTCAGCTCAGATCAGCTAAGTTTTCAAAGGTGATTACAACTGTTGGGAACTTGTTTGAACTTCATAAGAAAAAGCTGTTTCGATAGCTGACCGTAGGTGATTTCAACTGACCCTATATAGCTGTCCTATGTAAAATATGCACATTGCACAATAGCTGATCTCAGCTTATCACAACTGATCCTAACTTTAATTACTATTACTAGCTGAAAGAACTATATCCAACTAATGTGAGCTGTGTGGCGCAAAAAAAAAAAAAAAAAAAAAAAGAAAGAAAAGAAAGAAAAAAAGAACGCTTTTTACATCTATCTTCTACTGTGTGCCCTGCCTGGATTTGAACCTGGGACCTCTACCAATCTAAACTTGCCTACCTTACTAACTGAGCTATCTGAGTACTGAGAAATAATCTGGCAAATGAAATATTTATGTTTCATAAGCTTTGTAAGTTGAGTCAGATGACCGTAGGTGACCTCAACTGACCCTGAGCTGACCTATCTCAAGATTGCCAATGCAGGTGTAGCTGACGTTAGCTTATCATATAGCTGACCTGAGCTGTCCTATGTTATAATGCATATATGGTAGCTGATGTCAACTGATCTCTAAACTGACCTGAACTGTCCGACCTCAAACTTTTCTTTTCTTTCTTTCTTTTTTTTTTTTTTTTTTTTTTTTCTTTTTCTTTTTTTTTTTTTTTATTTACGATCAGTTAACATTAGTTTCTGGCCAGCTAGTATCAGTAAAGGTAATGTCAGCTAAGATCAATTTCGATCACCAACAGCTCTAAGATCAGTTTCATACAATTAATATCAGTTCCTCTTAACCTTTTTTATTTTAAAGAGTTACGATCAGTTAAACATCAGTTGCTGAACAGCTAGTATCAGTAAAGTTAATATCACTTGGAAACAAGTAACATAAGCTATTTTACAGTTAATGCTGAGATCAGCTAATGAACAGTTGATATCAGTTAACTTAGCAAGAGCTAACATCAGCTACGCTAACTGATCCAGTTGGAAAAAAGTTCTGTACAGTTAAGGTCAGCTTGGTTCAGCTGCAGTTGACAACAGCTTTAATAACTGATGCAGGCATATGTGAACTTGCAGCAGTTAAGGAAGCTCTGATCAGCTAATGTCAGTTAAGGCTTTTTGCGAAAATCAGTGGACTACAGTTCAAAACAGCTAAAAAATTAACTGTTCGAAGCTGATATTTCCTCGTGGGTTGTGATAAATTAAGGCTTATGGGTTTATAAAAACAGTTCTGGTACTGAATGAATATACAGGGCTAAATATGTAAATTAAAAAAAAAGAAAAAAAAACGCCCCAGCAGTCCCATTATACGTAGCCTACGTACATACGTCTGAAACGTGTGAATCGAGCTCTTCACCTCTTATAAAAACATGCACCATATACCTAGCTGCACATAATTAAGGAGATTAATATCCCCCCCCCCCCCCCCCCCCGGCCCGCTCGTGTTGATTGCTATTTAACTGCATAATATGTGTTATTTGTAATTGATTGTAGGTTTTTCAATAGTTCACAGAGAGTACAACTTTCTCATTTTGTGTGCAGCATCGTTTTGTTAACGTTAATCTTGTACAATATTATAGTGTTTTTTGGGTCACATTATTTAATCTGTATATAATAAAGTATATTATTATCTGTTTATATTAATAATGTTTAAAGTATATGTATAACTAATAAATGTATTTTTATTGTCTCGATCTGTTAAAGGCATCATCATGGTGACTTGAAATCAAAAGCTATTTTGACAGGCACAATTCGGTACTTCAACTTTCCTAAACATCCTTATTTACGAAGACTATGGATAGAGAGGTGTGCACAACCTGGTAACTGGAATCCTGATGTCTGTAAAGTTTGTTCAAGACATTTCCGTGAAGAGGATTTTGAAAGAGATTTATTAGCAGAACAATTTAGCTTACCTCGTAAATGGGTAAGGGTGTATCTTTTTTATTAGTATCATAATAAAAGTAAAAGAAATAAACTTATTGTTGTGCAGAAGACTCTGTAGAACTTGCCATGTAAAATAAATTGAAAGCAATGCAGATAGCAATTTATTATAATGGTACGTTATTGAGTATTATACAAAAAGTGGTAATTTTAAATGTAGGTGTATGTAAATTTAAATTACATTTTAGATTTTTCGTTACTTGAAGTAATGGGATGGCAGACTGACTAGCATATAGCTGCCTATAGATTTAGCAACATAATCATTATTATTTCAAAGGTCATAATGATTAACTTGGTGTTATAATTGGTGCAAGAGAACATAAACATAAATTTTCCAAGTTAATTGTTACGCTGACTCGTGTCTAATTTTTTATTTTTTTTATTTTATTTAGGTCTTAAAGGAAGATGCAGTCCCAATATTGAACTTGGATAAAGTAACTCCACTCAGTGCCATCTCTGTGCTAGCAACTGCAGCAGAAACCTGTGGGATAAAATTACCACCAAAATTGAGACTGAAAAAAGGTATTAGTATTAAAGTAGTTAGAATGAGTTTTGATATTATTTAAACGCCGTTTTAGTGTTACCTGTAGATTCCTTATTTCTATATGCTCCTATTGATGTAATAAAAAAATACATTTAGTTCGAAAAGCAAATAAAAAAATAGCCGCAAAGTCGAGCATTTTCCTCATACAGCTACCATTGGTTAATGGCTGAAAAAGCCATGCTCCTTCCACGGTAGATCATTCATATTTCTGCGAAAGTGTATTTAAATGGACTCAAAAACAGATAAATAAGCTCTTTGATAAACAAAGAAACTTTTAAAAGCATTGATCAAAATTTGGTTCAAAACGCACTGAGAACTTTGTGACTAAAAGAGCTGAAATTGAGAAAGATATTCAATTATAGTTCCGAATGCGGTCGTCATCTCAGTGGCGCTGCAGTTGCTTATTCTTTTGGCGATCGCGGGAAAACCATATAACCGTCCCGTCAATTTAGCTCATAAACGTTAGTAAAACTCTTGTAAATGTACTTAATATGTATTACTTCATTATAATTAATTAATATATGCACTGAGAAGCGAGAAAAGTGTTTGATTAGAAAATAGTTACAAAAAGCAATATATATATGATTAGCTGAATTATGTACTAGTGCCTTGACAGCACAGTTGGTAGAGCGCTGCTTTTACATCAAGATGGTCAGCGGATCGAGACTTGGTTATTGCAAAGTTTTTAATGATTAAATTAAAATCAAGTGAGCGCCAAACTTCAAATAAATTTAAAATCAGCTGTTAACAACCTCGTTCAAACTACTTTAACAAAGAAAGCTATTATGCACAGTTATTTCTTGCTGCTTCCCTTACTCTCCTTGATACAGAGATGTATTTGTATGCAATTTTGATGATATTCCCCTAGTATATGTGGGTAGTTTTAATATTTTCCAGTAAAGTGTTATTAAGGTTTGGCTTACCAGACCTTAGTCCCTGAAACACTATACTGCTCTTAACCCATATATTCCCATAATTATTTTGAATGAAATTTTTTGTCATATTGATATCTCAAGCTATTTTGGGGTTGGTGAAACCAAAAATGTCACCCAAAAATTTTTGGCGCACGGTATGTAAGTACTATGATGTTGCAAAAACGCATCACTGGGCTGAATGAGGTACAAATTAGGATATCTCTTTTAATGACAATGTTAAGTAATAAAGGCTTTTTTGATGTAATTTCATTTTATTTTTGTAAAAGGAACTAAAATAAGGGTGTTTTAGCGTAATTAGGGTGGTTTGGGGGTAGTTTTTCTGAAATCAACTTTTGAAAATTTTCTGAAAAATTAACAAAATAAAAATAAAAATGGGAAAACTAATTTAAAATAAACAAAACGAACGAGAACATATACCTGATCTTATGTAATTTATGCTAATCATATCGAGTTGCACGTCCTTGTTTGTTTTTGTTTATTTTTTCCCTTTTTATTCTCATATTAAATATTTTTCAGAAATTTTTCAAATGTTTTTTTCAGAAATACAACCCCCAAACCACCCTTATCCCACTAAAACCACCTATAATAGTTTATTTTACAATAATAAAAAAAAATAACATCAAAAAAGCCTATATAACTACCCATCGTCAATATAAGATATAACTCTATTTTGTACCTCATTGAGCCCAGTGATGCGTTTTCGCAACATTGAAGTTGAAGTGCCACCTGCACCCAGGGTTTGTATCACAGGTTCCACCAAATTTTTATACATGTTTCATAACATCGTGAGATTGTACAATTTATGTTTTAACTACATATCTTGAAAATTATAATTTATATTATAATTTAAGTGCGTTAACCTAGGAGTAAGAGTTTTTGCACAAAAAGGTTGCTTTGGTTTTCGCCTGATTTGACTAACCTTAAAATTAGGCTATGGCCTCAAATTTTTTTTATGCACAACTAAGATAATAAACTTTATTGTGTAGGATTGACAAATCATTAAAATCAAAATTGCAGTTTGTAAAAAATTAAAAATTTTAAATTTTAAAATGTTGCGAAAACGCAACTATAGTATTATATGGGTTAATATCAGATCTTTAGGGCTTGGTCCACCTTATGACAGCAGTTAAGTACTCGCCATTATGAATTAGCAGTGACGTTATACTGTCTGGCTTCTCGTGGCACATGCCAATACATGTCTACACATCACTACTTAAAACCACAGACCTACTAGTTGGCCATCAAGGTTGTAGCTAGTACATACATACATATCATGACGCTATAATCCCTTTTGGGGAAAACCAACAACACATGTTTTATCACCCTGACCCAGTAATAGACCTCCACAAATTCCTATCTTGACATACTCCAGTCTCATACCTTGTTTCATACATTGCCTTTTGCATCTCATACTGCTTACATTCTTATTTTTCAAACATCTTTCAACCACCTCAGAGCATGATGTTTTAGGCCTGCCTCTACATCTCCTTCCATCCACTCGACTATGAAATACCTGTTTTGGTATTTTTTCATCACCCATTCTCTTAACATGACCAAATCACCGTAACACACTGTTCTCATACTTCTCAGTCACAGTTTCTTTCACTCCACATTTCTCCATCACCCAAGTATTCCTTACCCTAACTATATATGTAGAGTATGGGCTTGATATTAAACGCTGATCCTCCACATGGCAAATAAGCACATTATAGCCACTATATGCCAGGGACAGTTTATGATACAAGATAAAATCAATAAAAATTATATTGTATAATACAAAGAAACAATTATTTTGTCTCTAAATAATTTTGTAATATTTGACATGTATTTTTCAGCAATTTTAACACTAAATACTCCAGTGCCATCACATGATAATGATGTCCTTCAAGATGCAAAAAGTCAAGAACAAACAACGGAAGTTTCTAAAGATAGGGATCAAGCTTCTGATTACGATGACCCCCCTCAAGAATCATCACTTGATGAAAATTTACTTTCAGTTTCTAGTCAAGAGGAAGAAACAACAAAAAATTTTAAGGATGAAGATCAAGATGCTGATAAAAATGACCCCACTGAAGAGTCATCACTTGATGGCGATAGCTACTTTCCATATACTAGTCAAGAAGACGAATCAAGTAAAGTTTCTAAAGATGAAGATCAAGTTACTAACAAAGATGACACCCCTCAAGAGTCCTCACTTGACGATGATAGCTACTTTTCATTTACTAGCCAAGGAGAAGAAGCAATGAAAGTTTGTAAGAATAGGGATCAAGTTGCTAATGAACTTGACCATCCCGTAGAGCCATCACTTGATGATGACAGCTACTTTCCCTTTACTAGCCAAGAAGAAGAATCGGTGGAAGTTTCTAAGGATAGTGGTAAAACAACAGAAGTTTCTAAGAATAGAGATCAAGTTGATACAGATACTATGGCAGAGGCATCACTTGATAAAGATAGCTACTTTCCTTTTACTAATCAAGAAGAAGAATCCATGGAAGTTTCTAAGGATAGTAGTAAAACAACAAAAGTTTCTAAAGATCAAACTCGTCAAATTGCTGATAAACATGACCCTACGGTAGGGCCATCAGTTGATGAAGATAGCTATTTTCCATTTACCAGTCAAGAAGAAGAATCACTGGAGGTGTTTAAGGATAGAAGTAAAACAACAAAAGTTTCTAAGAATAGTGGCCACGTTGATAATGATGACCCTACTCTAGAGTCATCAGTTGATGAAGATAGTTACTTTCCTTTTACTAGTCAAGAAGAAGAATCCATGGAAGTTTCTAAGGATAGTAGTAAAATAACAGATTTTTCTAAGAATCAAGTTTATCAAATTGCTGATAAATATGACCCTACTTCAGAACCATCAGTTGATGAAGATGGCTACTTTCCCTTTACTAGTCAAGAAGAAGAATCAATGGAAGTTTCTAAGGATAGTAGTAAAACAAAAAAAGTTTCTAAGGATAGGGATCATTTTGATAAATATAAAGATGGTCTAACTGTAAAGCCATCACTTGATAAAGATAGCTACTTTCCATTTACTAGTCAAGAAGAAGAATCAAAGAAAGTTTCTAAGGAAAGTAATAAAACGAAAGAAGTTTCTAAGGACGAATTTCATCAAATTGCTGATAAACATGACCCTACTGTAGAGCCATCACTTGATGAAGACAGCTATTTTCCATTTACTAGTCAAGAAGAAGAGTCAATGGAGGTTTCTAAGGATGGTAGTAGAGCAACAAAAAATTTTAAGGATAGGGACCAAGTTGATAAAGATGGACCTACTGTAGAGCCATCAATTGATGATGATATCTACTTTCCTTTTACTAGTCAAGAAGAAGAATCCATGGAAGTTTCTAAAGATGGAAGTAACACAACAAAATTTTCTAAGGATAGGGATCAAGTTGATAAAGATGGCCCTACTGTAGAGCCATCGGTTGATGATAATAGCTACTTTCCATTTACTAGTCAAGAAGAAGAATCAATGGAAGTTTCTAAGGATTCTAGTATAACAGCAAAAAATTCTAAGGATATGAATCAAGTTGATAAAGATGAACCTACTGTAGAGCCATCGGTTGATGATGATAGCTACTTTCCTTTTACTAGTCAAGAAGAAGAATCCATGGAAGTTTCTAAAGATGGTAGTAAAACAACAAAAATTTCTAAGGATAGGAATAAAGGTGATAAAGATGGACCTACTGTAGAGCCATCGGTTGATGATGATAGCTACTTTCCTTTTACTAGTCAAGAAGAAGAATCCATGGAAGTTTCTAATGATGGTAGTAACACAACAAAAATTTCTAAAGATAGGGATCAAGTTGATAAAGATGAACCTACAGTAGAGCCATCGGTTGATGATGATAGCTACTTTCCATTTACTAGCCAAGAAGAAGAATCCATGGAAGTTTCTAAGTATGGCAGTAAAACAACAAAAATTTCTAAGGATAGAGATGAAGTTGATAACGATGAACCTACTGTAGAGCCATCAGTTGATGATGTTAGCTACTTCCCTTTTACTAGTCAAGAAGAAGAATCAATGGAAGTTTCTAAAGATGGTAGTAACACAACAAAAATTTCTAAGGATACGGATCAAGTTGAAAAAGATGAACCAACTGTAGAGCCATCGGTTAATGATGATAGCTACTTTCCTTTTACTAGTCAAGAAGAAGAATCAAGGGAACTTTCTAAAGATGGTAGTAAAACAACAGAAGTTTCTAAGGATGGGGAGGAAATTGATAAATATGAACCTACTGTGGAGCCATCACTTGATGAAGATAGCTACTTTCCTTTTACTAGCCAAGAAGAAGAATCAAGGGAACTTTCTAAGGATGGTAGTGAAACAACAGAAGTTTCTAAAGATAGGGACGAAGTTGATAATTATAAAGTTTGCCGTACTGTAGAGCCATCACTTGATGAAGATAGCTACTTTCCTTTTACTAGCCAAGAAGAAGAATCAAGGGAACTTTCTAAGGATGGTAGTAACACAATAGTACCTTCTAAGGAAAGGGATCAAGTTAGTAAAGATACTTTGGTAGAACCATCACTTGATGAAGATAGCTACTTTCCTTTTACTAGTCTAGAAGAAGAATCAAGGGAAGTTTCTAAGGATGGTAGTAAAATAACAGAAGTTTCTAAGGAAAGGGATCCAGTCGATAAAAATAAAGTTAAAGCTATTGTAGCGCCATCACTTGATGAAGATAGCTACTTTCCATTTACTAGTCAAGAAGGAGAGTCAATAGGAGTTTCTAAGGATAGTAGTATAACAACAATTCTTTCTAAGGATAGGGATCAAGTTGATAGAGATACTTTAATAGAGCCATCACTTGAAGACGATAGCTACTTTCCATTTACTAGCCAAGAAGAAGAGTCAATGGGAGTTTCTAAGGATAGCAGTGAAACAACAATACTTTCTAAGGATAGGGATCAAGTTGCTAAAGATACTTTGGTAGAGCCATCACTTGATGACGATAGCTACTTTCCATTTACTAGCCAAGAAGAAGAATCAATGGAAGTTTCTAAGGATGGTAGTAAAATAACAGAAGTTTCTAAGGAAAGGGATCAAGTCGATAAAAATGAAAATGAACCTACTGTAGCGCCATCACTTGATAACGATAGCTACTTTCCATTAACTAGCCAAGAAGAAGAGTCAATGGAAATTTCTAAGGATATTAGTAAAACAACAGTATTTTCTAAGAATAGGGATCAAGTTGGTAAAGATTCTTTGGTAGAGCCATCACTTGATGGCAAAAGCTACTTTCCATTTACTACACAAGAAGAAGAGTCGATGGGAGTTTCTAAGGATAGCAGTGAAACAACAATACTTTCTAAGGATAGGGATCAAGTTGATAGAGATACTTTAATAGAGCCATCACTTGATGACGATAGCTACTTTCCGTTTACTAGCCAAGAAGAAGAATCAATGGAAGTTTCGAAGGATGGTAGTAAAATAACAGAAGTTTCTAAGGAAAGAAATCAAGTCGATAAAAATGAAAACGAACCTACTGTAGCGCCATCACTTGATGACGATAGCTACTTTCCATTCACTAGCCAAGAAGAAGAGTCAATGGAAGTTTCTAAGGATTTTAGTAAAACAACAGTATTTTCTAAGAATAGGGATCAAGTTGGTAAAGATTCTTTGGTAGAGCCATCACTTGATGACGATAGCTACTTTCCATTTACTAGCCAAGAAGAAGAATCAATGGAATTTTCTAAGGATGGTAGTAAAATAACAGAAGTTTCTAATGAAAGTGATCAAGTCGATAAAAATGAAAATGAGCCTACTGTAGCGCCATCACTTGATAACGATAGCTACTTTCCATTAACTAGCCAAGAAGAAGAGTCAATGGAAGTTTCTAAGGATATTAGTAAAACAACAGTATTTTCTAAGAATAGGGATCAAGTTGGTAAAGATCCTTTGGTAGAGCCATCACTTGATGGCAAAAGCTACTTTTCATTTACTAGACAAGAAGAAGAGTCGATGGGAGTTTCTAAGGATAGTAGTGAAACAACAATACTTTCTAAGGATAGGGATCAAGTTGATAGAGATACTTTAATAGAGCCATCACTTGATGACGATAGCTACTTTCCGTTTACTAGCCAAGAAGAAGAATCAATGGAAGTTTCGAAGGATGGTAGTAAAATAACAGAAGTTTCTAAGGAAATAGATCAAGTCGATAAAAATGAAAATGAACCTACTGCTGTAGCGCCATCACTTGATGACGATAGCTACTTTCCATTCACTAGCCAAGAAGAAGAGTCAATGGAAGTTTCTAAGGATATTAGTAAAACAACAGTATTTTCTAAGAATAGGGATCAAGTTGGTAAAGATTCTTTGGTAGAGCCATCACTTGATGACGATAGCTACTTTCCATTTACTAGCCAAGAAGAAGAGTCAATGGGAGTTTCTAAGGATAGTAGTATAACAACAGTATTTTCTAAGGATAGGGATCAAGTTGGTAAAGATACTTTAATAGAGCCATCACTGGATCAGGATAGCTACTTTCCATTTACTAGCCAAGCAGAAGAGTCAATGGGAGTTTCTAAGGATAGTAGTGAAACAACAATACTTTCTAAGGATAGAGATCAAGTTGATAGAGATACTTTAATAGAGCCATCAGTTGATGACGATAGCTACTTTCCACTTACTAGCCAAGAAGAAGAATCAATGGAAGTTTCTAAGCATGGTAGTAAAATAACAGAAGTTTCTAATGAAAGTGATCAAGTCGATAAAAATGAAAATGAGCCTACTGTAGCGCCATCACTTGATAACGATAGCTACTTTCCATTAACTAGCCAAGAAGAAGAGTCAATGGAAGTTTCTAAGGATATTAGTAAAACAACAGTATTTTCTAAGAATAGGGATCAAGTTGGTAAAGATCCTTTGGTAGAGCCATCACTTGATGGCAAAAGCTACTTTTCATTTACTAGACAAGAAGAAGAGTCGATGGGAGTTTCTAAGGATAGTAGTGAAACAACAATACTTTCTAAGGATAGGGATCAAGTTGATAGAGATACTTTAATAGAGCCATCACTTGATGACGATAGCTACTTTCCGTTTACTAGCCAAGAAGAAGAATCAATGGAAGTTTCGAAGGATGGTAGTAAAATAACAGAAGTTTCTAAGGAAATAGATCAAGTCGATAAAAATGAAAATGAACCTACTGCTGTAGCGCCATCACTTGATGACGATAGCTACTTTCCATTCACTAGCCAAGAAGAAGAGTCAATGGAAGTTTCTAAGGATATTAGTAAAACAACAGTATTTTCTAAGAATAGGGATCAAGTTGGTAAAGATTCTTTGGTAGAGCCATCACTTGATGACGATAGCTACTTTCCATTTACTAGCCAAGAAGAAGAGTCAATGGGAGTTTCTAAGGATAGTAGTATAACAACAGTATTTTCTAAGGATAGGGATCAAGTTGGTAAAGATACTTTAATAGAGCCATCACTGGATCAGGATAGCTACTTTCCATTTACTAGCCAAGCAGAAGAGTCAATGGGAGTTTCTAAGGATAGTAGTGAAACAACAATACTTTCTAAGGATAGAGATCAAGTTGATAGAGATACTTTAATAGAGCCATCAGTTGATGACGATAGCTACTTTCCACTTACTAGCCAAGAAGAAGAATCAATGGAAGTTTCTAAGGATGGTAGTAAAATAACAGAAATTTCTAAGGAAAGGGATCAAGTCGATAAAAATGAAAATAAACCTACTGTAGCGCCATCACTTGATAACGATAGCTACTTTCCATTAACTAGCCAAGAAGAAGAGTCAATGGAAGTTTCTAAGGATATTAGTAAAACAACAATATTTTCTAAGAATAGGGATCAAGTTGTTAAAGATACTTTGGTAGAGCCATCACTTGATGACGATAGCTACTTTCCATTTACAAGTCAAGAAGAAGAATCAATGGATGTTTCTATGGATAGTAGTAATAAATTAACTGAAGTTTCTAAGGATAGGGATCAATTTGATAAAGATGACCCTATGGAGGAGCCATCAGTTGATGAAGATAGCTACTTTCCATTTACTAGTCAAGAAGAAGAGTCAATGGAAGTTTCTAAGAATGGTAATAAACATGACTCTACTTTAGAGCCATGCCTTGAAAATGATATACTTCTAGTTGCTAGTCGTGAAGAAGAAAAAATAGAAGTTTCTAAAAATGGTGATCAAGCTGCTGATAGAGTTGACTCCACTCTGGAGTCATCACTTGATAAAGATAGCTTCTTTCCATATACTAGCCAAGTTGGAGAATTAATGGAAGTTTCTATGAATTGTGGTAAAGATTACCGTTCTGTAGAGCCAACACGTGATAAAGATAGCTACTTGCCATATACTATTCAAGAAGAAGAAACAACAGAAGCATCTAAGAATGTTGATCAAGCTGGTGATAAAAGTAAGCCCCCTCTAGGCTCATCAATTGATAATGATTCCTTTCCAAAATCTAGCCAAGAAGAAAAATCTATGGAAGTTTCTAAGGACGGTAATAAAGATGACCATCTTGTAGAGTCATCACTTTTTGATGACATATTTACAGATGCTATTCAAGAAAAAGAAACAATAGAAGTTTACAAAGATGCAAGCTCAGCTGCTGATAAAATTGAACCCCCTCTAGAGTTATCATTTCATAAGAATACATTTCCAGAATCAAGTCAAGAAAAAGAATTCATGGAAGTCTCTAAGGATGGCTATCAAACTGTTGATACAGAATCCCTACAAGAGGCATCACTTGTTGAAGATGTTCTTCCAGTTGCTAGTCCAGATGCTACTAGGGATGTTGAAAGAGCTACTTATCGAAATAAGTCCCTACCATTAACATATTTTGTAAGTAAAAAGTGGGAGGAGGGGGGAAGAATTTTTTTTGTGTTATGTTTTTAAAGACTTAACTAATTTAAAATAATTATAATTTTTTGTCTATTTGCAGAGACTCTCTGAACTTTGCCGTCTCTGTGCCAATCCTAAAATTGGGGATGATGATATGGTATATATTTCTGGTAACATTGGAAAACGGCTTCAAATTGGGAAAAAAATTAAAAAACATTTACCTCCTCAAGTAAGTACTTTCATTCATTTTATTTAATAAACACACATGGTGAACAACATACAATCTAAATTTACAAAATACGAATAGTAATTGTTATACTTACATAAACATTAATCTTGAGCATATGTTATAGAGTATAATGCTACGGTTAGTACTTGATAATATAATTATTTATTTATTCATTCAGTAAACACATTTAGTGTACAACAAACATATTCACACAATATTTTACAACATTATTTTAAAATTGTAAATACATGATAAATTCATTACTCAACCTAAGCAGCATATGCCGTTAGACTAATACTGTGATTAGAAACAATTCAGCAAATGATATTTATCACATTTTTTACCGAACAATTTACACTTACATGAGGTATTGAGATATATATACCTTACTCAATAAGGTACTCCGTAATTATGGAGATGTTATGATAAAAACCAGACACCAGATGCTGTTAAATTTTAACGTATTCATATGAAAAATATATGCTGCTTTTATATATTTATGTTTTACAGTGTGTTTCAGATTATTTATCCTCAAAACAATGTGAAATACTGCTATTAATTTACCATTTTATGTTCGTAATTGATTAAATGCATGATAAAACTACATTTTAACTACTGTCATTATATTGCATGAATATTATTGTTAAATTGTTATTGTTTCCTATTACTCGTTCTACTCTGTACTGTTTCAATTTCAGTGATCTAAACATAAAAAATACAGATATAAAACAGTGATGTAAAATAGCATACATAGTACACACAAATTGGCCAACGTTTCTGCTAATTTTATCATTTAGCTTCTATCAATTATAGGCTATTATTTTAAAAATAAATAATAATATACAATGCCAAATTACTGGGTGTATTTTTTACTGTCACTAGATTTTCATAAGTGAGAAAAAAATGTATTGGCGGTGTTCGATGTTTGACGTTAAAAAATTTTATCTTCTGCAATGATCTGAAGTGGAAAAATCCAAAAATTGGAGTCGATATATATATTAAAGGTCTATTGGACATCGAAAAATATAGAGGAACCACTACAATATGTGTTTTACATTGTTGTTATGTACAAGTCGTTTGCTATATATTGTAAAAATTTACTTTCAGATTTCAACAAAAGACAAGCGACTGCCCCTAAAAGTTTGCTCTCGTTGTGTCAATGAACTGAATATCTGCCATGAACTCATTGTGAGGTGTACTGCAGCAGATAAAATTCTTCACCAGCTGCTCAATAGAGAAAACAAGCACTTGGTAAGTTAAAAAAAAACCTTCAAAATGCCCTTTTTTTAATTTTTTTGTGTGAATTAATATGCACATAAAATATTACAGCATTAATTTTGTTATAACAAAAGTTTGTTTTTAATTTAAAATATTAGAACAATGTATATTTTATTGTTATCTGCACCTTTTGGCTTAAAGAAGTAGATGAACATGAACAAAAAACATGTCTAATATCTATAGAGAGCGCAAAAATAGTGTCGATCATTTTGACAAAATAGTCGACTATATAGTCGATGATTTTTGGTGCATATAGTCGATAAATACCCTAGCAAAAATTATCATGAAATTTTTATGGACTCACAATAAATTTGAATTGACTTTCATTTATTTTTAAATGATACTAGTCAATATCAATTGATAATTTTCAATATCAATTTATTTTTAATGTGAAAAAATCAATTGGCTAAATTGTCATCGAATTTTAGTGGCCTTTTATCATTGAAATTTTATTGAATGATTAATATCAATTGATATTTTTCAATATCATTTCATCTTTAATGTGAAAAAATCAATTGGCTAAATAGTCATTGAATTTTTAGTGGTCTTTATCATTGAAATTTTATTGAATGATAATATCAATTGATATTTTTCAATATCATTTTATCTTTAATGTGAAAAAATCAATTGGCTAAATTGTCATCGAATTTTTAGTGGTCTTTATCATTGAAATTTTATGAATGATTAATATCAATTGATTTTTTTAAATATCATTTTATCTTAAAATGTAATAAAATCAATTGACTAGAATTTGTCATCGAATTAAAATGTCTCCTATCATTGAAATTTTAACGATCACTGATCATTGGGAATTGATTATTGTTTTCAACCAAACTGAAAATAAACATTTTTTTTGTAAAAAAAAAAAAAAAAACATGATAAGAAAATATTGTTTTATCAAATTATATTCCAAAAAAAATCAGGACATTTTGTTTTAATTTTTTTTCTTTACAATTTTTTTTAATAACTGTTCTTTTTTAGCAAATACAAAACAAATTTAAGAAATTATAGTTTATATTTATTTTGAATTTTATAAAAGCTCAGTAAATAATGTAAAAATTGCTAAAGGAATGAAAGAGAGAAGGAGAGAGAGAGGTAAATAAAAAAATTAAATGGGCCAAAATAAAGCGCTTTTATATAATTAGAGAGGAAAAATGTTACTTTTTGTCTTTTTAGTATTTTTTTTTTAAATCCGGCTAAAATTTTAAATGATTAAATTATCATTGAATTTTTCATGGTCATTAAAAATCTAATGACAAAATTTCAATTGATATTGATGTAACACGTCATAAAGTCACGTGATATGAATTGGCCAATCACAAGGCATTGACATATTGACGCCAACAACGGCCATTTACGAGAAGGGAAGCATGACGCGTTCAACGTTTTACGTCGTTCTCTGTAATATTAGTAAATATTATTGGTATTATTTCAACTTAGAAGAATAAGAATATTATAAAAGTGTAAGTAAATACTTATGTATTATTCTGAAATAGTAAAATTGTGTTAGGCTAATAAATAGTACCTTTTTTCTGGGTTTGAAATATGAGGCGTGCATTCACCGTCGGCCTTTTTGAGATTATGATCCAATATAAATTTTATGCAACATGATGTTTGATCGAGTGTGAGCTTTTACTACTCCAAACAGCTAGGTTTCTTGAATAATATTAAGGTGAGTTTAATGCAAAATAATATTTATTACGCAAAATTGTCACAAAATGTACTGGTTATATTTTAATAGTCAATTTAATGTCGAAAAAAAAATTTTTTTGGTACATAACAATTTCATTTTTTTCCCATGTATGTTATTTTTTATTTTTAGCAAATATATCTGACATTTTTTAAAAATAAATGTCATATTTAAATTTGTACAAAAGATTGTATCTTTTTAGCATGTAAATTGTTTAGAAATTTAATAAATTTCAATGAATGGTGAGTGGAGGTTGTCGGTTTTAGAAAAAAATGAGAAACAATTCATTGGTTTTACTCACGTAAAACTATGTCTAGTATTTCTCATTTAATTTCTCTATAATCAGTTATGTAGTTTTTTCTGAAGTCAAAAAAAAAAAAAAAAAAAAAAGTGTGTATGTATTAAATTATAGTGGACCCTTAGCTTTTTCTGCGTTCCCCCCGATCACTAAACCGAAAAAAATTCATTTTATAATTAAATCAAATATGTTCTTTTATTTTATAAAAATATAATGTACTTAAATTATTTAATATGTTGCAGATCAGAAATCTACTAAAAATTGAATGCTAATAATATGGAGCGGCGGCGAACAAATCATATGGCGAGGCATAAAAAAATCATTGATCTACACCGTGGATATCAATTGAATGTAAGGACCATTGTCATTTCGTTTGAATGATCTGAACCATTAAAATGAGATGTGATGACCACTCATTTTAGTAGATCGACCGTAAAAATGAGATGACAACACCACTCATTTTAGTGGATCGACCGTAAAAATGAGATGACATCACCACTCATTTTAGTGGATTGACCATTAAAATGAATGGAGATTAGTCCCAATTTTCAATTGATATTCAGAGTGTAGATCAATTGATAATTTTTTTGAAAATTCAAATGATAATTTTTGCTAGGGTAGTCGATTTTATACAAAAAATTCGAAAAAATTCGATTTTTTATACATAAATTTATATAAAGAATGATAAAAAAAGAGAGAGATTTTGTGAGTAAAAACTTATTTAATTTAATGTTAAACAGTAATTTTAGTACGAGAAATACTCAAATTAGGGATCGGCGATGTATAGAAAAGTATCGATACTTTTTATATCGGATATTTTCAAAAGTACTATATATATTAATTAAATAATATCGAAGAAAATTATCGATATATCTGAAAAATATCGATGACTTCTCTAAAACGCGATAAAAACAATGAAAAAAAAAATTAAGAGGGTATTTTTTATATGAGCCCCAGGTACCAGAAAGCTTTCCTTCGGAAAGCCCTAGGCAAGCCTGAACCTTTCCCCGGGCATTCCCAAAATCCTTTCCGAAATCATTGCCTTATGTCCGCAGTTGGGAAAGGATTTCCGGAAAGCTTCAGGCATGCCTTGGGAATACTTTAAAATATTTCTTTTTGTCATTTGTGCTCCTTGCTCTTGTTATGAATAGAAAATCAACTTCCAAACACATTTTTGTGTCCGGAAAGGGTTGGGAAAGCTTTGGGAAAGGAGGCGCTAATTAGCATACGTAATTTGCATGAAAAAAATTATTTTTTGTGTTAGTTTATTGATTTCTATGTATACATAACAGAAAAATTATGTAAAAAGGGTTTCAAAAATTACCACGGTGGGATTCGAACCCAGGACCCTGAGATTAGAAGTACTCGCTTCAACCAATTCTGCCACCGAAGCTCTTAAGAAATATTGCTGTAAAACATTAATTTATATTTTTATTTACAATTTATCTTAGATCGTTTGCATCCATTTTAAGAAATAAACAATAAATATATAAAAATAGGATATATTATATAATTAGCATTTATAATTAATATATAAGGTAAAATTTTAATTAAATTAATAATTTTTACACAAATATTTAATCGGAAAGCATCGGGAACAATTTAGGAAGTGGGACAAGTTTGGGAAAGGCTTAGGAAAGTTTATGTAATTACGTTATTTATGTAATATAACAAAAAAAAATTGATAAGGAACATGTAGTTGTGTTGATATATCTTAATATTATTGTATAAAATCTTTTTTTCTTACCCCGGAAAGAGTCAGGAAAACTTTTAGGAAGCTATCTAGGGAAAACTTTGGGCAAGGTTTGGGAAACGAACCTAAATTTGAATATTTTTAATTTTTGTGCCAAATAAAATTTTGGGCAATGTCAAGGAAAGGTTTCGGCATTTCCAAATCTTTGCCCAAAGATTGCCGAGTTCCCACGGAAAACTTTCTGGTAACTGGGCCATTTCAAAATAGTATCAAATTTACCTATAGGACTCGCATCAGGCAATTGGCACGGGCAGAGAGCTCTCCTGTACAGCTAGAGATGATTCATACACAACATCTACTAGCTGACTGAGCTGGGGAAGTAAGTGGCAGTGCGCTTTTATACACAGTGCCCTCTCAGCTGCACGCGCTGATTCGTTGGTACAACAGAGCGCGCGAAAACTGGCTTGCTATTTGAATAGAGCTAAAAAAACTATGGATGCGCCATCTGGTGTTTTAGTTCAAAAGGGGCGTGGCCTCTTCGCCGAGAAAGGATTGCCCTATACTGATAGGATTGGGGAACTCACTAATTATTTTCTTACTCAAGCTGTATGTATGATATCACTGCAGTGATAATTGACTTAATAACTTTGGGGTGTTAGGTATGCATAAAAAATATATCCAAGGTGCATCAACGTTTCTGTGATGCTGTCACTTTGATTTAAAATTAAAATCCTATCTCGGCTATATAGCTATCCTTTCTCGGCGCGCGTGCTACAGTGTTGCCAAGTCACATTTGCTACAGAGTTGCCAAGTCATTGTAAATTTACTATGAATTTTTTTCAAAAAGTATCGAATAACGATAGTCGGATTTATGTATCGATATACATATCGATAAGTATCGAAATAGTCGACAAATAGTCGATTTTGCGTGAAATAGTCGCTAAGCTCGAAATGGTCGAAAAAAGTCGATTTTTTTATTGGTTTAAAATGCGCCATTTGTTGAGATCGGTGGAGATATGAAATAATACTAGCAATTATAGTCGACATAATGGCAATAGTCGAAAAACTGTTTTTGCGCTCTCTACTAATATCCAAACATTCCTAAATATCAATGTTGATTTAGCGGGAGTCATTGATTTCTAATTTATTTTCCATTCACGAAATAACAGATGGGGGATAATATAGAAGAAAAAATGGCTTGGCAACACTGTAGCAAATGTGCGCGCGCACGCGCGCCGAGAAAGGATAGCAATGATAGCCGAGATAGGATTTTGACTTTAAATCAAAGTGACAGCAGCACAGAAACGTTGATGCACATTGGGTATATTTTTTATGTATACCTAACACCCCAAAGTTATTAAATCAATTATCACTGTAGTGATATCGTACATACAGCTTGAGTAAAAAATAATTAAGAAGCACCCCAATGCTATCAGGATGGAGCTTTCTAACGAAATGACGGTTGGTTCAAAATTTGACCTTGAGCGAATTACGGCAACAGTGTCGTGGGGACCAGATTCAAATAAAAGCAATGGATTGCATAGGAGAGCGCATTGATTTTGATTTAATTAAAATAGAAAGAGGTAAAAAGTCGCGGTTTTCGGTCGTGTTCTGATTAGATGAACATCTTAGCTTTCGATTGAGATGATTTTGGCTCCAAAAAATTAATTATTATTAATTAACACAGGTAATTAAAAAATACCTTATGAATAGTGCTGATATAAAAATTGTTGTCAATCGAATTTAAAATGAACTAGAATCATGAAAATTGGTACAAAGGTAGATCAATACCTTAGTCATTAGTTATCAAAAGGTTAATTACCTAACCCACCCCTAAAGGGTGTAAAAGGGGTAGTTAACCCCCGAAAATTAAACTAATCCGATTTCAAAAGTTTTAACGATGTTGGTGGGGTAAAGTGACCCGCCTAAGAAGACTGTGATATTAATTTTTGTTAATTTCCACCCCTAACCGACCTAAGGGGTAGTTTACCCTTAAAATTGCATCATTTCGAATTTGTAGGTTTTCAACAAAGCAAACGTTGTTTCCGGGGTTTCGGAACTTGCTGAAGACAATGGTGCACTCAAAAAATTTCTAGCTTCAACCCCTAAAGAGCAAGGGGTAGTTTTAATCCTAATTTCCAATTAAACCAAAATCAAAAATAAAAGTGTGTCATTTCCGGTGAAAAGCAAAGTGCTAAAAATATAAGTAGTAGTTTTAAATTTTTATCTTTCACCCCTAACGTGCTAGGGGGTAGTTTTCACCCTTAAATTAAATTTAAATAAAATCAGGCCATCAAAGTGTCATTTCTGAGGTAAAAAAATATGCTGAAGACGATGACGAGGTTTAAAAAATTGTATCTTCAACCCCTAGCGCGCTAGGGGTAGTTTCACCCTAATTTTTGGAAAAATTAATATAGACTATAAAGGTGTCGATTTAGGGGTTACAAATTCTTCTGAAGACGATGGTGTCACTTAGAAATTTTTATCTTTAACCCCTAACGTGATAGGGGGTAGTTTTCACCCTTAAATTAAATTTAAATAAAATCAGGCCATGAAAGTGTCATTTCTGTGGTAAAAAAATATGCTGAAGACGATGGCGAGGTTTAAAAAAATTCTATATTCAACCCCTAGCGCGCTAGGGGTAGTTTTACCCTAATTTTTGGAAAAATTAATATAGATTATAAAGGTGTCGATTTAGGGGTTAAAAATTTTTCGAAGACGATGGTGACACTTAAATTTTTTTATCTTCAACCCCTAACCTGCTAGGGGTAGTTTTAAGCTTTTTTGGTAATTAAATTAAAACTATTGGCAAAAACTACCCCTAGCAGGTTAGGGGTTGAAGATAAAAAAATTTAAGTGTCACCATCGTCTTCAGAAGAATTTGTAACCCCTAAATCGACACCTTTATAGTCTATATTAATTTTTCCAAAAATTAGGGTGAAACTACCCCTAGCGCGCTAGGGGTTGAAGATAGAATTTTTTAAACCTCGTCAACGTCTTCAGCAAATTTTTTACCTCAGAAATGACACTTTGATGGCCTGATTTTATTTAAATTTAATTTAAGGGTGAAAACTACCCCCTAGCACGTTAGGAGTGAAAGATAAAAATTTAAAACTACCACTTATATTTTTAGCACTTTGCTTTTCACCGGAAATGACACACTTTTATTTTTGATTTTGGTTTAATTGGAAATTAGGATTAAAACTACCCCTTGCTCTTTAGGGGTTGAAGCTAGAAATTTTTTGAGTGCACCATTGTCTTCAGCAAGTTCCGAAACCCCGGAAACAACGTTTGCTTTGTTGAAAACCTACAAATTCGAAATGATGCAATTTTAAGGGTAAACTACCCCTTAGGTCGGTTAGGGGTGGAAATTAACAAAAATTAATATCACAGTCTTCTTAGGCGGGTCACTTTACCCCACCAACATCGTTAAAACTTTTGAAATCGGATTAGTTTAATTTTCGGGGGTTAACTACCCCTTTTACACCCTTTAGGGGTGGGTTAGGTAATTAACCTTTTGATAACTAATGACTAAGGTATTGATCTACCTTTGTACCAATTTTCATGATTCTAGTTCATTTTAAATTCGATTGACAACAATTTTTATATCAGCACTATTCATAAGGTATTTTTTAATTACCTGTGTTAATTAATAATAATTAATTTTTTGGAGCCAAAATCATCTCAATCGAAAGCTAAGATGTTCATCTAATCAGAACACGACCGAAAACCGCGACTTTTTACCTCTTTCTATTTTAATTAAATCAAAATCAATACGCTCTCCTATGCAATCCATTGCTTTTATTTGAATCTGGTCCCCACGACACTGTTGCCGTAATTCGCTCAAGGTCAAATTTTGAACCAACCGTCATTTCGTTAGAAAGCTCCATAGGGCAATCCTTTCTCGGCGAAGAGGCCACGCCCCTTTTGAACTAAAACACCAGATGGCGCGTCAATAGTTTTTTAGGGTCTATGCATTCATGTTAAAGTCGACGCCATGTTGGATAACTCAATAACATGGGTGGCATAGGAAAAAAATCATTTTGCCAGTTTAAAACCACTATGCAATATTTTTGAGAGCATTGATGCTGTAAATATGTTGAATTAGTATCTCAAGTATGTGGGAAAAATAACAATAACAAAAAATTAAACGATTTCCCAAAGAAAATTGGCTTAAATGAAGTTTGTCCTATGCTGAGCAATGTTATGCCCTACTCCAGTATGGCCTCCAAGCGCAATAAATATGACGTCATCCGCATACACCCTTTAGCTCTATAACGTCACAGCTAGCTTGCTTCTGCGTGCATGTACAAAAGTGAGCTGTGACGTCATAAACCCGCAGCTACAGTTTTTTGAATGGAAAATAACGTAGAAATAAAATTGACTCGTCCGTTCAAATCAAAGTTGATATTTAGGATATTATAAATGTTTTTGGTTCAAGTGTTCTACGCCTATGAAGAACTTGACATTTATGTGTTAAAAAGCTGAAAAAAGAAAGCAAGAAAGTCATATATTACTTTAAAAAAAATCTATACAACTGTGCTGGTAAAAGAATGAGACTGGCACCTTAATTTTTTTAAAGTACAGTAAATGCCAAACATTTTCAATGCAGCGCAGTTATAAATACAAACAGATCAAGTTCTTCAAAGGCGTAGAACACCTTGAACAAAAAGCATGTATATTATTATCCTAAATACCTGAATATAAACTTTGATTTAGACAAAGTCATTTAGTTCTAATTTATTTTCCATCCCAAAAATTGTAGATGGGGCGGGTTTATGACGTCACAGCTATCACTTGTACATGCAAGCGTAAGCAGGCGAGCTGTGACGTCTTAAACCCGTATCTATATAGCATTTCATGAATGGAAAATAAACTAGAAATCAATGACTCCGGCCAAATCAACGTTATTGATATTTAGGAATGTTTGGATATTAGACATACCATTATATACATCCCATTCAGAGTAAGTCAGCTGCTAGCTCTCTTTAATCAAATATTTTGTCTCTACATTATAACATTAATAATGAAGTTTAATATTATATTAATTGTTTTATTTTGTGTTTGTTTAAATTATCCTAATGATAGTTTTTTATATTTTCTTTGCAGGATTCTTTTATGTCAGGCCATAAGAAGATAACTCCTAATGTTTCAGTGAGACGAGGAGGAGTAAAATCTGGTGGTGAAAATAAAAACTACCAAGACAACATAAACACAAGTCAGTACTCTCTCTCTCTCTCTCTCTCTCTCTCTCTCTCTCTCTCTCTCTCTCTCTCTCTCTCTCTCTCTCTCTCGAACAGTGATCTCTTTCATCTTTCATTGATTTCTTTTTTAAATTTTAAAAGGATGTTAAAAGAATATTGGTATATAAAGAATTAATATAATAATATAGAATGGTACGTAGAGAGATTAGAGTATTTAGATTAGAGATTTAATTCAACATGTTGAATTAAAAATCAATAAAATGCAAATAAGGCTCTCTAATTTATTTGTTAATTGAGACTTAAGATCAAATGTTCTACCACGACTCCTCTATGATAGACATTTGGTCCCAAGTCCCAATTAACTATATATAATTCAGAGAATCATGTGGTTTTATTTTATTTTTAATTCAATGTGCTCTAACCTTTCTTCTTCTATTTTCTAATTATATTATTATTATTTTTTAAACATTTTATGTAATTAAATTCTTTTCTTCCTCATTTATATATATTAAATGCACTTTGATGGTATATATTTATTCAGTAAATATTCCAATGTAATTACCTGTAGTGTGACTCATGAGGGAAACAGAGTGCACCTTGCTCTTATCAGTTTTGTAATGTCATAGGCTGGGGATGGAATCAAATCAATTTTTCAAGCTTGGTTTGTTTGCATCCTGAGCTATTGACGTAACCTTACCTGCTCTGATTGTCTGCGATTAAAACAAACTTTTAACTGTACCCTGTACTTTATAGATACAGCTCTGGCCAAAAGTTTAAGAACAGAGCAGCGGCAACCGCTGCGTTTTCTCATATAGATAGCATATAGTGTGGTTGTGGGTTTCCTATATATATGTATACAAATATTTCTCAAACTTTTGGCTAGAGCTGGACATTCAAAATGATTTGATAGTCATCAACTAACTGCTATAACTGGGGAAGGGTCAATGATAAAGAAAAGGATAGAAAAACCAGCAAGGGCCTTACCACAGTAGAAGTTCTATGGAGAGGTCGAGGTCTTGCATGGCACAGTATAGTGTTATAAAAGTTTCTTTATAACTTGAGAGCTTTCGTCATATGATAATGACATTATCAATCAAAAGAGAAAATTACTTGAGCACATCACTGAGCAGTGTCTTGTCTTGTACTGCCGTGTTATGCTCTTGCTGGTTTGGAGTTGGTGGAGAGGGGTGGGGGTGGAGTACGGAATCTGGGAAGGAGTGTGAATGAGTGAGGGAAGGAGTGAGTGAGGGAAAAGGTGGGGAGGGGAGCGGGAATAGGGTATATTTTTGAAATATGTTAGCGAATATTAAGTCCAGGCAGCCCTTGGGCTTTTCTGGATCTTAATATATGTTAATATGCTAATTCATATTGTCGTAATGTCGCATAGTTGGCTGGGCCCGGAATAGTGCGAAGTATTGTTGATTTATAACATAATTGGAAATTTGATATGCCATGAGAGGCCGCAAGTTCAGCCACAGGTTTTTCCATCTCATTGTTTTTTACGGATTGTCTGTGGCCATTCATGCGGTCTCTCGCTTTTTGTGTGGTTAAGCCTATGTAAAATGCTTGACATTTTTCCTGTTGGCCTGTGGTGGGGTTGGTGGTATGTTGGGTACATTCAAGTTTGTAGATTACGTTTTCTGATGTGCAAGTATTGTGGCCGTGGATAGGGTATGTAAGGTTGGTGACGGGACTTGTAAACGTTTTGCTGGGAATTTGAGTGATGCATGTATCACATCTCCTTCCTCTGTTACTCTGTTTGCCGTTGTTTTGACAGGGGAAAGATCCACTAACTGGGGAAGGGGGAAGAGAATCATATTAATGCTTAACTTTTTATTTTTCATTTCCTTGTTCAATTAGTCAGAGTTTCATATTATTTCTTTATGTATTTATTTTTTTATATTGCATCCATATGGTTGTATGAATTATATAATATGTAAAAAGAAAATTAAATTTTGGGTTTTTAATTTTTCGCCTTTAGGGCGCAGCTACTTTAGCTAAAAATTGTGCAACCAAAAAGCAAAAATAAAGGGGTTCATCAGGTTTTGGTATTGCCATTGTCATTTCAACTATAGTTTTTGTTTTCTTGGTTCAGATCGTGTTCTTTTGATCAAATTTAAGTTAAGATGTTCACATTTATAAATCAATTCTAATTCCTTTAAAGTATAATTAAATATAATGTATTTTATAAATTTTTCAGACGATCATGATTCTGACATGGACACCATTAGTGTGAATTCTTCTTCACATATGGAAAACCCTCAAGGTAACTCTACATTTAAAAAGTGCACATTTAATTCTTGCAGCTTCAGAACCAATTCCTTAAAAAGTCTTACATATCATGCTAAGAGAATTCATCACAAAGAAATATGCAATAAATGTGAAAAAATGTTTGATTCACATAAAAATCTGGTCAATCATGTAAAAGATAAACATTCAATATCATTGATATGTGAAGTCTGTGGTTTAACAATTGATGATGCTAAGCCACATCTTCACTTAAAAATTCACAACAAAATGAGTAAACTGGAACATGAAAGTCATAAAATACGTTATGAATGTTCAATATGCAGCAAAGCAGACTTTAAATATAAAAGTGAATATGAGATACATATGACTCGACATCAACTTGAAAGACCTTGGAAATGTCCAAATTGTGATAAGAGCTTTTTTAATCAATATGATGTTAAGAAACACCAGCGAATGGTACATATTAATACGTTGGAATTCAAATGTGGTGAATGTAAAAAGATGTTTAAAAATAAACCTAATTTGCATGCACATATTCGTATGAAACATTTACTTGAGTGGAAGTATTCATGTAAAATTTGTTTATTTCAATGTAAAAACCTAAAAGAAATGTATTCACATATAAGTGAAAATCATTACGTAGAAAAAAATCAAGCTCCCAAAAATGAATTACTGCTTTTTACTAGAACATCAGATTATGAGTGTAAAGTATGTAAAACTACACATGCTAATTTATTCTGTCTTAATAAACATAAAGTCAAATGTACAAAAAGAAGAGTAGGCAAAAATGCTAGAAATGTGGAAAACATTAGAAAAATAGAAAAATGCCAGCATTGTTCAGAAATTTTCCGTGGACCAGGAGCTCTAGGTCGTCATTTACGATTTGATCATAAAATCTGTGGTCCTTCTGATCCACCTAAAATAGGCATTGAAAAAAATGGATTTGTTGAATGCAATGTCTGTAGGAAAGTATTAGCAAATAATGATTCATTGAAAGTACATTATCGTTATTTTCATTCAAAAGAAAAAGCACATAAGTGTTCACAATGTGATCAATCATTTTTTTTGAGAACTGAATTGGAAGCTCATGAAAATAAACTACATAAGAATATTTCTCCATATCATTGTGAAAAATGTCCCAAAAAGTTCACTGCACCTCATTTATTGGCTCGTCACATGCGAACTCATACAAAACCCCTCTCTTGTAAATATTGCAGTAAAAATTTTGCATTGGGTGGACAACTCAGGAAACATGAACTAATTCATACTGGTGAAAAGCCACATGTCTGTAAAATTTGTAGTCGTGGATTTACTCAAAAATATGAAATGGAAACTCATCAATTAGCTCACATAAAAGAAAAGAGGTTTAAATGTAGTAATTGTAATTTTAAAAGTAATAAACTTCAAGATGTTATTAAACATGTAGAAAAAAGTCATGAATCTTTGAATGATGTACATGTTATCAGACAAGATCTTTCTGAATTAATTTAAAATTTATTGAATTTTGTGGTATACAAAATCAATATAAATTAACAAATTGCTATGACAATGTATTCAGACAAAAATGAGGAGTATTCAATAAGTATTCATATCCAGGTAAAAAATACAAAAAGAATACTACATGTATTCATTTTGTATTCTTTTGTGTCAAATTCAATACAAAATGAATACTTTTTCTGGATAAATACAAAAAGAATACTAAATTTTTATTGCCTTTTTTCGAGTGAATACATATGGGTAGTAAATGAATACAGTTTCAATACACTTCTCAGGTAAAAGGTAGTAAATGAATATAAAAAGAATACATTTTGAATACTCCGATTTTTACCTTAACAATTAACAATTAATTAATTGTTTCTTCAAATGTCATCTTAAGTGTTCAAATGTTAAGATTGTAATGATATTGTAACTTTTGCTAAAGAGGTTAATGACTGTAAATACATAATATTATGCCATTATAAATATATTTCTATGTGTATATAGTGAAAATGAAATGATAGGCCAGGCATGTATAGTATGAATATCTAATTCCTATTATCTTTTTAAATTAGAGCTTATAATTAAGGACGTAAACCTTCTAAACTGTGTTCTATATATATCTTATTAAATTGCTTCTATGACGTTGAAGAAATTTTTTAATATGTACATGTGATAGGTAATGTGATATTTATTTTATTTAAATTTATTTATAACATTTTATACAGTATACTGCTTCTGTGTTTTATAGTAATTATAGTTGATGGTGCCAATAAATATATAGCTTATACTATATGCCTACTTTTGATTGTAGGAAATTGGACTAACAAAGATATTTTTCAATAAGTATGTAAACCCACCAGCTAACATAATTGTCTGAAAATATAGTTGTTTTTAACTACTGTTTTATGTACTCTGTTATTGGACCATGTATTGTTCTACACTTTTAAGTGCTAGGTTTGCACTTAATTGTTAGAAAAGAGAAGTGTATAATTATGTGTTATGTAAATTTACAGTGCTGGAAATCGCATTGTGCACATATTTCCTGCACTTGGCTAGCACAAAAAAAAAAAAAAAAAAAAAGAAAGAAAGAAAGAAAGAAAGAAAGAAAGAAAGAAAGAAAGAAAGAAAGAAAGAAAGAAAGAAAGAAAGAAAGAAAGAAAGAAAGAAAGAAAGAAAGAAAGAAAGAAAGAAAGAAAGAAAGAAAGAAAGAAAGAAAGAAAGAAAGAAAGAAAAAAAGTGTGGTGTAGCTCTGTCCAAAAGTTCCTGAACGATTTGCATAGACAACCCGCAACAACACTATGTTATCTTTATGAGAAAATGCAGCGGCCGCCCTGCCCCGTTCGGGAACTTTTGGCCAGAGTTGTACATAATATAATACATTATACTGTGTGTGATAAGGTAACATTTATTTTGTGGGGCCATTTGGGAATAATAAGGGTAAAGAGATAGCGAGGCAAATCCCATATTATAATATTAATAATTTTCCAATATATAAATCTCTGACTGTCTCCGTCTCTCCGCAATGTCAGTAATATATTAGACTATATAAATAAATGTATATGTTCTTGATGTCATTGTATTTTAAGGTTATAAGTAAAGGCATTCATTAACAAATTAGACCTACAAAAAAATATATAAATATGTGTTTTAAAATAAATATATATGTTTTGATCTATAAGTATAATAAATGTATAAATTTTTTTCTACCTTCTTGTTTTGATTTATATTATATATTTTACAGCCATACACAGGCTCGGACTGGCCATAAGAGCAAGTCCGCAATTGCGGACGTGGCCCTCCCTGTTTGGAGGCCCCTAAGGCACAAAAAGGGGCGTAACTAGAGTGTTACGCCCCCTTTGTGGCCCCTAAAGAGGGTGTTACACCCCTTTTGCGGACGAGGCCCCTTGATTGCCAGTCCGACCCTGGCCATACATATTTACGAAATTAAAAAAATTGATTTTGATATAGAGCAAAAAAAAAAAAAAAAAAAAAAATCTTAACGTACTTTTATATTAGTGTCTATCATCTAGTGTCTAGATTTGCTGTATTCTTTATTCCTTTATGGTGGTTGCACGAAATACATCTTGGGTGCTTGGTGGAGCGTGGAGCTGTATTCAGCTTCAGACAGAATTCTGTCCGGTTATCTCCAGAGGTTATCTTATCTCTGATTCTGTCTACTCTATGAAGTTGAATTCTTCACAAATTTCCCGCAGTAATTTTCCACAATGTTGCCAAATTGTTTGATCCGTGTTGTTATGATTTGATGGTGCCGCCCCGCCCACCAACCGCTTACCACAGTTACCACTTAACTCCACAGCCCACAGCAGCTGAAAAAATGTTCGCGGTGCTTTAACAGTAAAAAATTGGTTTTAAATTTGTAATTTCCATATAGAACATGGAACCACACTCACTTTTAAACTGTAGTTTGTGAATGATGTCCACGATACCTGGAAAAATAGGCATTGTATATGTATTTTTTTTCCCAATGTTTTGCTTGTTATCATATCATACATTTTATGATATTGCACCCATGATAATGTTATTTGAACATTTTTCTGGTTGTTGTATGTATAGATTAAAATAATTAAAGTGGTAATTATGTTATAATAAAACTTATATGTTCATGTAAAAAGTATCACTCAATTACATTACAGTATATATGTATATATATTTTTTTTTTTGAGATGAATCCTACTCGATCAAATATAGGATCTGTTTGCACAGTTCTCAACTGCAGGTATGTATGTTTGAGCTTCATATCTAGCATGCATATAATCATATAATGCACATATACAGATATGTATTATGTACATAAATTATGCATAATATGATTGTTACATAAATACATATATGATGTACATACGTACATAATTTTAATGTGCATCATTACATATGGCATACATAATATAAACATTCTGTAATGATGTATGCATATGTACATATGCATAATGTATGTACTGTACATGCACATATGTAGTATGTGTTGTTACATTACACAGGTGAGTTATGTACCGATACGGACACAGTAAAGGCCGACGCAGCCGTCAGTCGGTCTTTTTGCGACAAGGACCGTTAGAGTGCGCTAGAGTTAGGATTGGTCTAACTTTTTGCGCAAAGCCAATCGGGAGTCAGCGATAGTTGTCGCACGGTTATCGCTCAGGCAGCGATTGACGGCTGCTTCGGCCTTAAAGCATCTACTGTATTGGATCGATATATGGTAGAATCGTAAATAGTAACATATAGCCACAAAGATAACACAGGTCAAGCATGGGTGAGGTGGTTGCTAAATTTTTTATTGAAATGCTGCCTTTTACTTCCTTTGTTTGTGTCTGTATCAGTTAATACATACAGACACTCTATGGTAATTGTACTAGTTATCGGCAGTTGTATATATATATATATATATATATATATATATATATATATATATATATATATATATATATATATATATATATATATATATATATATTTAAATGTGCCTTCCACTAACTTTGGGGCTTTGAAATTCTGGGTGCGTACCGTATTTCGATGAGAGCGCTGTGCAGTGCTGTGGCAATACGGTACGAATTCTGAGCAATTTGGATACTTTGCGCTAGCAAATACGGTACGCCAGACCTCTGTGCATAGAGTTATATTCTATATCACCTCTTTGCCTCTGTGAGCCGCCTCACCTACAGTCCGTGCCACCTAAAGATGTTTGTGATTAATCGAAATCAAGCCACGAGCCAATAGACGTTCAAGCGCTCAAGGTCACTAGGAGGTGGGGTAATGTTAACTAAATGGAGAGTTTTTAAGCGTTCTCTTATTGGTCGCATCCTTACATGGCGCAGACTGTATTTACTTTCAGCAGCGCGCAGAGGTTATCAGCATCAGCTGTTGTCCGTTCGAGTCTCTTCGGTAAACGCTGTGAAGCGCTGACAGAGGTGAAGCACTTTCAGCGGTCGCAAGTGAATACGGTCACACCCTCTATCACTAAAGAGATTCTTAAGCAATATCATTTTTGTGTAAAAATTTCACAACTTTCAAATGAGAGGAACGTATTATAAAAAAGCAGCAAACACCTGCCGATAATTGCGGCAAGCATGCCGATAACTAGTACAATTACCATACCTATACAATATTTTATGTATGTTTATGCCTGATTTTATATGAACACAGTTAATGCATATAGTTTGTGCACAAAGCATATACAATACATATACATAAATTAAATTTGTACAGTACATAAAATTACAGCATCTGTGCCCATATATAATTTACAAATTTAATGTTATACTGTGTGTACTGCTATATTACAAACCTGTTTATTTGTGTAATAGGAATCGCCATGGCCACCTGAAAGCAGATTCAACTTCAGACCATGTTCGTTACTACTGCTTTCCTACAGATACATATTTCCGTAACTTGTGGATTCAGAGATGTGCACAGCCTGGAAACTGGAATCCTGATGTCTGCAAAGTTTGTTCAATACATTTTTGTGAAGAAGACTATGAAAGAGATATAAAATCAGAACAATTAAACCTACCTCGGAAATGGGTAAGAGCCTCGTCATTATGCATAGATAAAATTTAGAGTTTATTGCTATTCTTATCATAATTGAATGCATGAATATAATTTGGAATTAAACTTTCTAGTTGATATCAATGCCTTTTTTTCCTTCAGGTCTTGAAGCAAAATGCAGTACCAACATTACATTTGGATAACACAAATAATGTTAGTGCCCAGCAGTTGCAAACTAGAAACCTACACGAAGAACATAGTGTTGGTAAGAATGTTTGTTATTACAGAATATTATTGTTTATTTTGTGATAGTCATGGTCAGATATGGCCATGAGATTAGGTTGGCATAATGTTGACTGGACACTTGGCTTTTTGGCTCATTGAAAGGCAGTGATGCACTTTTTTTTAATAAGTTACCCCCCCCCCCTCCAATTAAGCATAACTGGACCAAAGTGGCTTCCTAGGCCTAAATTGCTGACTAGCCTCCAACTAGTCTATTCAATTTTACCATAGCATCTCAAAATTTAATAAGTATTAATATCCTTACATTATATATTTTTGTGTATGCTCATAAAAATTCACAATCATGTATTCAGATCATGCCTATTTTATCAACATGCAAATAAATAAGTTTTTTTTATATACATTTAAAATTACATTAAGATATGTTAGGCTTTATGCGTACATTCTAACCTACTATATAGTTATTATTGCAACTTTTTAATATGATAAACATTAATTTTTTTTTTTTTTTTCTTGACATTTGCAGTTATCCTTGAATCATATAAAATAATAATAGGCTAATAATAGGCCTAATAAAAAAAATGAACTTTTTTTATTTAAAAGTTTTGTGTGTGCTGTCTGTTTTGCATAAATTCTTTTCATTAGTGAATAACAATTTTTCTTAATTAATATTAAAATATAAGTCTTCTCTAGGGACTCTCTTGCCCTTGCTGGTTTTCTATACCTACAGTATAGGTCTATAGGTAAAAAAAATTAAGTGTACAGTACAATTTTATTTTTAGATGAACAGTTGCTTAGGCCATCAGACTTTCTTGCAGTGTCAGTAAAAGAAGAAACCATGGAGGAAAATGAGAGACTTGTGCCTTCTATACAAGCACCACCTCGAGTTAAGCAATTATGCAGAGTTTGTGCAGGAGCAAGTAAAGTTATGCTGCATATTTTTGAGGGACAAGGAAAGCAGAAATTTCTTGCTGAAAAAATCCAAAGATTTCTGTACATTGAGGTAATTATTCTAAATTTTCTTATGCCATTCTTCCCTTGATAAAAGTTTATTTTTAATAAATTAAATTTATATTTTGTGTGTAAAAATCATACACTTATGTAGTAATAATTAAAAAAGGATAGAATAGAACGAGAGAAATTAGAGCACCGTGTATTGAAAATTAATGCAAAGCGAAATTCTCTAATTTTGATAGTTTTAATGGGACAGGGACTCAAAACAATTCACTAGTCGTAGCTAGGACGTATTTTTAAATGAAAAGAATTTAAAAGGATGGGTTATTCTGTGCAAAAATCAACCATACATACCAAATATCGTCACGATCACCCACATCCCTATCTGGCTGGATGCGCGTTTCGGCCATATCCGCTCCGAATATTGTATATTAATAAATTAAAACACAATAGACATCGCGGGTCTCAGGCACTCTTCAGCAGCCCACGACAAAACAATATGCTCGCCCGCATCAGAAAGCATCACAACTGTAGATACGTGTGGTTCATACTGCATGTCATGTGATAATGAGAGATGGGACAGTAGCGTGTGCCCAGCGATCGTCCGCGGCACTCCCCTCCTCACATTCCCCAATGTGAGAAGGCAAGCAGCTGCGGGCTACCTCCCGCACAACGTCACCTGCTTCAATTCGGAGCGGATATGGCCAAAACGCGCGTCCAGCCAGATAGGGATGTGGGTGATCGTGACGATATTTGGTATGTATGGTTGATTTTTGGACAGAATAACCCATCCTTTTAAATTCTTTTCATATAAAAATACGTCCTAGCTACGACTAGTGAATTGTTTTGAGTCTCTGTCCCATTAAAACTATCAAAACTAGAGAATTTCGCTTTGCATTAATTTTCAATACACGGTGCTCTAATTTCTCTCGTTCTATTCTATCCTTTTTTAATTATCATTAACCGCAATGTTTTTTTTTCACATATTTACACTTATGTAGTAAGAAAACTAATTTTGTGAACATTCTTTATAGAATGTAATAGCGCTACTAAAGATGGGGTTTTAAATTGCAGGTGTGTGAAGATGATCGACTTCCAGTACAAGTATGTGAGACGTGTGTGAGTGCTCTGGATGCATGTGATGAGCTGGCTCAGCGCTGCTTACAAGCTGAGGCTACTTTGAGGAGATTACTACAGGAGGAAGACAAAGCAGTAAGTACAGTTGTTATTAAATTTTAAGTTTTTATGAATGAAAATACATAAAACATCTTTTGAATTGTATTACTAAGGAAGTTCAATTTAAGGGGGAAAAATGATTTTTAAAAAATGTGGTTAGGATGCTAACATAATTAGTTAGTAATTAACAGAATTTACATAAAAACCATTTAGTAAAGGATAGAAATATCAGCAAGGGTCTGACCACGGTAGAAGTTCTATGGATAGATCAAGGTCACATGGTAGTGGTACAGAGTTAAATTATAGTACAGTATACAATGTTTGTATAACCAAGTGCTTTTATCACCATGCTAACAGTATCAATCAAAGAAGAAAATTACTTGAGCACATCACAGAGTAGTATCTACCCTTGTACAAGACTACAAGTTGTTTACAACATTAGCATAAGTAATTTTTTTCTTTGCTTGATAATGTCTGCTTGACGAAATCTCTCGGTTATACAAAAATTATATAACTAAACTCTGTGCCTTGTGAGACCTCAACCTCTCCATAGAACTTCTACTGTGGTAATGCCCTTGCTGGTATTTCTATCCTTTACTTTACTATACATTTCTAATGAAGTACCTATTTGAAATAAAAATAATAATAATTAAATGTTTCATTATACGTATTTTGAATAATAAACATCAATAAGTAAACCATGTAATCAAGTCTAAAATTACTCTTACAAAAATTGTGTGTGCAGGGACTGGAGTGGGAAATTCAGTGTGAAGCTGACAACTCCACTTGCTCTATAGATAATATGGGTGGATCAAGCCCGATTTGGAATAAAGATACATCAACTGATCCAGCTATTTCAAGGCAAAGTAATGAAAAGCAGGAGGACAAGACATCTCACCTGCAAAAAGGCAACTGCAAATTAAAGGAGATGCACCTAGAAACTGAAACTATTCCACTTGCAGAACGACTTGCTAGATTAAAAAATCAGAACAGTGTAAGTAAAAGTAAATACTCTTGATGTCACTGCAGATTTTAATTCAGAATTTTTTTTTAAATATATAGTTATTTTTTCTTCTTCTTTCTTCTTCTTCTTCTTCTTCTTTTTTTTTTTTTTTTTTTTTTACTAAATAATGCAAATTTTATATAGGCCTATATAGATATACCTTACATCATAAAATTTAATTAAATGTTTCGGTATGTAATTAAATCCTGCAACTGAGCAAAAAACAAAGTCTTGTGTGTGCTACAATAGAAATAAACTTATCATGCAACTAACCTAAAAAAAATCAGTAAATACACCTGTAAGTTGTGAAATTGATTAGTAAAAATATTTTGGCTGGCTACTTTTTCATTTTGTTTTTGTCTCAATATGAATACGTATTTATAAATGAGTGTGTAAAAAAACATCACGGTTGTATATATATAATGTTTTTTAAAAAAAAGTATGTAGAATGATTAGAGCACGTTAGATCATTCTACATACAATTTTCTTTTCTTTTTTCTTTTTTAACATTTATAGGCCTATATCAATATGAATATTAGTAACTAATACTACATACTATTAATGTTTTGTGTTCAAACAAACTGAGTATTTTTACATTGCTCTAAACTACATGTTATTAAACACCCCAGAAATTAATTTAAAGTGGTTCTACAGAATAATACATCAGCTAAGCAGTTTTCTTGTTGGGAGTGTGGTGCAAATTTGGAAGACCTAGGCAATTTTATTGAACATCAGAAGTCTGTACATTCAAGAGAGTTGAGACCTTGTCCTGTGTGCGGCAGTATTTTTGAGAGCGAAGCGCAGTTTAGCAAGCACATGAAGGAAGTCCACCCTAAACATTCCAAGGTATAGATTGATCAAAACAATTTTAATTAGCCTTTGAGTGCATATTAATATAATTTAAGTTGTACAGCTTAATTATTATTTTGAGACAGCTGTCACTTTTGACAATGTAAAGATCATTTTTTTAAATTACTGTAACTGCTTTGAAAAAAACAACAACAACAACTTATAATTCATAACTTAGAACTTTATCTTCAAAATTTAAAAAAAAAAGCACAGTAAAAACCATTTGTTTTGTTTCAGACATCTCTCAATGTTAAAGCAAGCAATAATAATGCTCCTAAAGTAAAGCAACATATAAAACGACAGAAAATAAAAAAATCACCTTCTCCTGTACCTATAAGAAGATCTCTTAGAAAAAGAAGTGTAATTCAACCAGAATATTTGTCGGAGGATGAAGAAGATATTGAGCCTGTAAAGCCAATATTCATTAAGACTGCTAAACGAACTTCACCATTGAAATCTTCAAAATCTACAAAAAAAGAAGTTCCTGCCTTGTCATCGTCAGAAGACACAAATGTTGATGAAGATGAGCCATATGTTCCTAATGACAGGCCTGAACCTAAGAACTCGGCCTATAAGTGTAAATTATGCTCTAAAGGCTATGAATCAAAAAGTGGACGTAGAAATCATTATGTTGCAACACATGATAAACATGAGTGTAAAGTGTGTGAAGAATTATTCCTTACTGCTTCAGAAGCAGAACAACATGAAAAACAACCCCATAAAATTTTATGTAATCAATGTCCTGAATATTTTCAATCACAATCATCATTAAAAATGCACATATCAAGTAAACATTTAGAAGGACCAAAACAGTACAAATGTTCACAGTGTAATAGAGATTATGTTTCCAAATCAGCATTAATGACACATGAAAAATTACATAAAATTAAAGAACCAAGTGTTTGTGATGTGTGTAATAAGTGCTGTAAAACACCAACAGCTTTAAAATATCATAAATTTGTACATATGACAGATGAAGAGAAGGCTAAAGTTGGCTTTTCTTGTACTATGTGTGACAAAAAGTTTCCTGGTAAAACTCGTTTAACCTTACATATGAGACGTCATACTAATGAACGACCATGTGAGTGTCCGACTTGTCATAAAACATTCCATGATTCAGAAAGATTAAAAGCACATATGGAAGGACATAGCACAGAAAAGAGATTTAAATGTGATCAGTGTGAAGCATGTTTTGTCAGTAAACGTTACTTAGTTAATCATATGTATCTTTCTCATAGGAGAAAACAAGTGATTAGGTGTATAGTTTGTAAAACTGTATTTCCTAGTATGAAAGATGTTATGATACATCAAAAAACACACACAGCTGAGGAATTAGAACAAAATAATGCAACTCCAGAAGAACCTTTTACAAAATCAATAGAATTTCATTGCAAAGAGTGTAATGAATATTTTTCTAAAAAAGATTTATTGAGAATTCATAAAGCTAGGTATCATGCTAAAGAACGAGTACCAAATAAAATTAGTGCTCCAATTAAACAGTTAGATTGTAAAATATGTGGAAAGAAAGTATGGGGAACTGCCGGTTTAAGCAGGCACATGAGAGTTCACTCAGGAGATGCTCCAGCTCGTACTTTCCAATGTGAGTTCTGTGCCAAGTTGTTTGCACAGAAGATGCAAATGGTTCTCCACATCAGAACCCACACCGGGGAAAAACCTTTTCGATGTCAGTTTTGTGACAAAGGATTCATCAACGTCAACAGTCTGGTAGTTCATGAGAGAATACACACGGGAGAAAACCCTTTCCAATGTAATAAATGTCCTAAGGCATTCCGCAGCAACAGTAATCTTGTGGCTCACTTACAGGTTAGTGTGTTAAAATAGTATTCTTCTCCTTACATTTCACCTCAAAATTCAAAAGTTTTACAATACTGTACTGTTTTATTTTGTTATTATATATTAATGTACTGTAGTTCAGTACGGAAACATGGAAACCCATAAGAGAACATTAAAATGAAAAATAATTAAATACTTAGACCTTTTTTAATTTGTAGATTGTTGATTGAGTACTGTAACAGGATCAAATTTCTAGCATAGAAAATGTGCTTACACTATCACTCTCGGACTAACTTTCTTACATCGTTTGGCAACTTTCACATCCAACAGTAGCTGACTTTTAACATTATTGATGTTAGAAGAATAAAATCAATTTAAGGAAAAAAAAAAAACATCGCGGTTAGGATCAATAATAAAGAATAGGATAGAATTACCAGCAAGGGCCTTACCACAGTAGAATGATTGGAGCATACTATTATTTAATTTAAATTGCTCTAATCATTATGTACTAATTTGTATGTACTATATACAGTATGTTTTTAGTTTTTAAACATCAATAATGTTAAAAGTCAGCTAACGGTAGATGTGCAAGTTGTATTGCCAAGATACAAGGAAGTGGGGTAGCTTGAGTCTGATAGTGGTTGATCAGAGCCTGTGGTATTGACAGTGTGTTCTTTACACTCATAATATGATAGCTGAGGAAAACCAAGCCAGGGTTTCAAAAAAAAAAAAAAAAAACTTTTTAATTGTTTTTTAAGCCCAATAAAACCCCCTACATGTTTTTTTTTTTTTTTTTTTTTTTTAACATACAAGTAAAAGCATTTTTTAAGCGTTTTTAAATAAGCAAGTATTATTTATTATTATTATTTTTTTTTGAAATATTTTTTCCATTTATATTTTGTATAAAATTAAAAATAAATAAGAAATTTTTACATTGGAACCATCATAAATGTTGCACTTAAAAAAAAAAAAAAATGCAGTAAATTTTATAAACAAAAGAAACATCAAAGTAATGAACCGGTGAAAGAAAAAAGTTAATATGTTTCAAATCATATTTTGAGCTTTATATTTTCTTCAGAAAAAGCATTTTTTTTTTTACATTTTTTTAACCCCCCCCCCCCCCCAAAGGTTTTTTTTAGTGGGTAAACTAAAAAAAAAACGTTTTTTTTTTTTGGGGGGGGGGGGGGGGGGCTGGGCAACATTCCAAAACCCTGAACCAAGCACATTATAGTAATAATAATTATAACTGCTTCAATTTAATTAAATGGCAGGCATGTCAAAATTTTGTTGCATGCAGGGGCGGATCCAGGGGGGGGGGGGCTAAGGGGGCTGAAGCCCCCCCCCCCCCGAAATTTGTGCCAAGATATAAATTTTATACGCACTAAAAAAAGTTAAAAAAATACAGAAAAAAAATTAAACTAATTTTAAGAAACATATATATTATATATATCGAGGGTGCTCCGCTATAATGTCCTAAGTCCACTTGACCTTGAAAAATAAAAAATCGTCGGATCGAGCCCAAATTTTGGATTTATCCGTTTCAGGTCATTTGCAGCAAAAAATATTTTTCAAGGTCAAATGGACTTAGGACATTATAGCGGAGCACCCTCGATATATATATATATATATATATATATATATATATATATATATATATATTTAATTCAGATTGCTTCATTTTTAAGTCTAAATTTAAAAATTTTCTTTTCCATAGTCCGAGATTATCTTCTATATCATTAATCCAGAAATCATAACTTTTTATTAAATTTTCGTACGAGTGCAGTGATCATGCACATTTATTTTTTAAACTATATACATATACTGTAAGTACATATCATATGAATAATATGATCATTGATCACTGAAAAACAGTCAATATATTTTTTTTGAAGACCTATAGCAAAAACGTGGGTAATTTTTGGCCAAGACTCCATAAACTCTTATATGGTTCAATTTATGTACTATTGCGGAACTGCTATTTTATACTATCAAAAATACCACTCAAATTTCGTACCAAAGAGTCTTACCCCTCCCTTATAAGTTCATATTTTGTTTAATAATTATATTGTACCTACAATGTTTAATTTCATCGTGACTTTTTTATTCATAACAGTTTACTATCGAAAATCGAGAAAGCAGCCGGAAAAAAATTGACTTTTGTTTTTAATAATTTTTACACTACGTATCAAAGCAAATGAAAAAGTTTACTTTGAAACAAAAATAATATATTTTTTTTGATTTTACGTAGGCATTATATTTAAATGTTTTGAATCTCAGGTTAAAAAAATAATGTAAATCGACTTTAAGATTTTGACAAAATAAATTGCACTCAAATTTTTATACTATAAAAAAATGCTTACTTTTTGAGAGGAATTAACTCGAGTTAATAACTATGTCTAACATAATAAAATATGTTGCAACACTGAAATACATCATATCATATCATAACCATTCTTCAACTAAATTTAAAATTTTCGCTGCCTTCCCGAGAGATTAGCTTAGGTATATAATTTTTTTTAATACATAAATTTTTGACGAATTTATAATATATAGAATATAATTTGTTTCTTTTTTATTATAATACCCCACATGTAATATTTTTTTAGTTGTTTTTTTTATTTTAGTGTAAAAAAAAATTCATTTGTTGAGTGTAATCATTTCAAGAAAGTAACTAAAATTAATTACTTTAATAAATAAAAAAAATATGTAACCCTGTCCTCTACTACAGATATTTTATCGAGCAGTTAAGTCCTAATTTTTATTTAAAAATTCAACATTTTGGTTAAAAAAATTCAAAATTTGCTTTTCAGAATTTCCATAGTAAGTTTTGCCAAGTATACTAATTTTGCGTTTTTTTCAAAAAGGGGCGTGGCCCGAAAAATTTTTCACATGCGGCGCTATTTATCCCCCCCCCCCCCCCCCCCGGGTGAAGTAGCTTCACTATCTGTCTTCAGCCCCCTCCGAAAATAATTCCTGGATCCGCCCCTGGTTGCATGTATAACCCAAGTTTATACTTCAATTTCAAACCTTGTGTCTTTCAAAATAACATTTTGCCATTGTGGTTCTAATATAATAAATTACCTATCTTACTGTTCTGTTTGTTACCAGACTCACTCTGATGTCAAGCCATATGAGTGTCACTATTGCCACAAGAGATTTGGTCGTCTTATACATCTGAAGCTTCACTTGCGCACTCATACAGGTGAACGTCCCTATGTTTGTGATATCTGTGGGAGAGCCTTCACTCAAGGTGGGGACATGCGTAAACATCGTCTCACACACACCGGTCAGCGAGCGTACAAATGTGACTCGTGTGATTTCTCAAGTAATAAGAGAAAAACTTTGATGGAACATCAATCTTCCTCACATCCTGAAATTAGAGTTCTGTTACCAACATTGCCACCACAACCGTTACCTGAGTTACATCATCATAATCCTAACCCTATTATTGTACATACACCACAATATCACCCTCCTCCACCTCCACCTTTACCTCCAGCTATCCATCCTACAAGTTCTGCTTATTTAAAAATGTATGAGAACTGGAGTGAAAATTAGAGTTTTGGAGATGTTTCTCATATATATATATATATATATATATATATATATATATATATATATATATATATATATATATATATATATATATATATAACCTATGTATATAAATGTAAAAAAATAGTAATAATAATAATAAATAAAAAGTGTCACCTTCTGTTACTTGCTTCCTGTATATTTTTGAATACTCAAGGTGTTAAAGGAGTTGTTCAAAAATGTCTGCTAAATCTGAAAGACTTAATTCCAGATCTGTTGGTATGTACACTCCTGCGATTCTAAAATTACCCATCAAAGGGAAGCCGCTTTCTTTTGAAAATGGTGAACATGTCTTCTTAAGTGACAGCAGCGTTGTCAGATTTAATTTTTCACTAATGGAGCTGCAGGTGTTCCGGGTGGTTAAATCTAGCAACGCTGCTGTCACTTAAAATGACGTGTTGACCATTTTCTAACGAAAGCGGTATTGCTTTGATGGGTAGATTTAAAAAAGGTTGAGTGTACATGTATTATTATTATTTATGTTGTGTGCTTAATGTGATCTGTTTAACATTCAACAATCGAATTACGTAATATAATTGTAATGTTTTTATATAGTGCATACAAATATATTTGCTTGCTTATTTTTCACCTTTTAGATCTATTGTATGATGCCATGTAATTATATAGAAACATTCTTGCCATAAGAAATGAAAAATTGTGTTCAATAATTTTATAAATATTTTTAAGATACAAAGATAGTACCATAAGATTGTAAAATATCAGCCTTAAAAACTGGAATACATTTTTAGATGTTCCTGAATAATTATATAATGTAAGTTAAAAAATTAAAACTAAAATTAAGAATAGAAAATAGTAGAGAGCGATAAGAGCACCTTAACTGCAAAAAACGTGCTCTTATCTTGCTACTGTTTTCTATTATAAATTTAATTTTTAATTTTGTAACTTCATATATCTCAACCGCAATGTTTTCCCCCTCATTTTTATGTGTAATGTAATTAATAATCATTTTTATATGTGGCGAACTATATATGCATGCAGGGAGGTTGGGTCCTAGACCCCCTCCCCCTTCAACCAAGTCTGAAAAAGTATAGGTAAAGGGAGATGTTTCTTTCCTTTACCTACCTTTAATGTAGGCTGGATCTCTCCCATCGCAAAATTCTGTCAACACCGCTGTATGCATGTATAGTAATATTATGTATATAATAATTGTGGTAAAAGTGTAAGCATCTTCATTCAAATCGTAATTTATTATTTTAAATATCATTGTAATCCCTTTTACTTTTTACTAATTGATATTTTTAATTTTGTTTAAAACTGTTTTTAATTAAGAGTCCTAAGAAGTTAAATTTAACTCATCTTATTATGAAGGTACAATTTTTATTTCAAAGTTTGTAATATAGAGTGCTTTGTATACTGACTGTCAATAAAATACAACTGAAATACTAAAATATTTTATACTTTTTTATTAATTAACAATTATTATATAGTTAAAACGTTGCCATCATATAAATGGATTTGTTTAATAAAAAAAATGTATATTGATTAAAGATTATTGATCAGTTTTTAAATTAATACTAATTAAAATATTTATTATTCGATATGCATATAATATGATACCTCATTAAAATATATTAATTTTAATAAATTAAAATAATAATTAATTTCATTATAATGAATATATCAGAATAACAAAAATTTTAAAAAAAATTCGTGCTCATCAGATTTAAAACAAAAATTACACAAAATAGTGTTTTTCCAACCTATTGATTTATTGTATTTTTACATTCTAGGTAATTGTAATTTAATTTAATAATTCATTTTTGAATTTGATTTGAATGGTGGTTTGTGTGTGAGTAAGTGTGTGTGTGGGATATTGTTGCAAAGCTTGCAGGTCAATGATAGAGAAGGCGTGTATTGATTGGGTCGAGGTTGCTGGCTGCTGGCGGGCAGGCGCATACATACCCGCGGTGACAAAACGCTCAGCAGCACTCACACCAAAGTAAAGCACAGCCAGCAGTGATCCACCCGCGCGCGCACGGTGTGTCCCAGCCCTAAAACCACGCGTTCTCCACTCAAGTGTCACATCACTACTACTTTCAAGTGATCGACGCTTTTCTTTGGATATCACCTCGTCTTCAGGTAAGATTTCATTTGGAAAATATTATTTTAATTTGTTAATAATTAACTGTTTTTTTTTTTTTTTTTTTTTTTTTATATATATATAAAAAGCTTCAGAAACCTCTCACACTTGTCTTCGAATGGCACAGCCATGATAAAATTGCATATAATGGTAATAAAATATTAGGTCTTGATTAAATGCTTAAAATAAATTAACAGTATACTTTATATAAATATTTAAGCGCGTGTATTTTATATATATACGCTGAAAATGACAGGTTAATTGGTATCTAAAAATTGATTTTTTTTTATCAACAATTTGTTATAAAACTACAATGCTTTAGAAAATGAGGGGAATATAATTCTAGAACTTAATGTTTTTATATAATATATGCTTCTGTAAAATAGTTTTTCTTTTTTACGTCAACCAGAAAGAGAGAAAACATGAAATTAATAAAAATTGAGTAAACAAATAATTATATACATATATATTAAGTATATAAAAGTCTTTCATATTATGATCATTCTGTCGCACTGCTTATGATTGTTATTTATATTACGGCCTTTATTTAATTTTCTTTTATGTGTGTGTAGTGTGTAGTACATAAAAAAAATGTAATAAAAAAACGTTGCGTGAAAAAAAAAAAAAAGAAGTATATAAATGAATTAATTAATACCAAAAAAAAAAAAAAAAAAAAAATGTGCCAAATGTTCTAAAATCGTTACAATATAAATTCAACACAGTGACTTTTGATCATGACATAGTGTTCACGTACGGATATCCTGTCTAACCTGATAGCATTGAAGGACACGACTTGTGAGATGACACCAAAGACGCAATTACAGTACGATCGAGTTGACACTAATAGTGATGCAAATCATATTTATAACTAAAAAAATTGTTTTCTCACAATGTATTAATTAATATGTTCATAATAATATAAAGTTGAATGAAAAGAAAATAACATATAATTATTAAAGCTAGAGAGGGTGTGAGGGCAATTGTTGTTGACAAGGTTGTCTGTACGCCCACGAGATTCTCTCATCGCCTGTCCCATCTCGTGTTGTTGACGTATATGTCGGGGTTAATTTTAGAGGAGATATTATTGTTATTAAGAAGAAACAGAATATGACATAAAGACCCTGACCATTACCAATTATTGTAAATAATATAGCTGACGTGAGCTAATTTAATTAAACTTCATAAGATATTTAATTCAATTGAATTGAATTACATATTATACATATCAACTGCATGCATTGAACTCATTTTTATTTGCTTTCTCATCTCTTCGATTTTTTTTTTTTTTTTTTTTTTTTACTTTTATACATTATAATAATATAATAACTTAAGCCAAAAACTAATGAAATCAATGTCCGTTTTTTTTTTATCGTTAATATTAACAATATTTAACACTTTAATATTATTTAAAAAATAATAATAGGTACGCTTTTTGTGTGTAGTTGTTTATAGTGTCCCCCGTGTCCCAATGAACTAAATATATGTTTATATATAGTACTACTAATTCTGTTTAATATAATGGTTTATCTGTAGTATAAATCTGAATTTCCAGAAAAAACTCTGCTCTAATATATTAATTTTCTGATAAAAATTTAGGTAGATTTTATTATTAAAAAATTAGGGATTATTTAAATGCACTATAATTAATTTAAATGCAAAGTACAATCTGCCTTAATTTTATTTACATGCGCATCCTATACATATCATCATCCTTCCTATCTAAATTAAGTATACTTATAATACCAGCCTTCATTATCATCAACAGACTTTTCTTTGATAATAAAATTTTAAGAGTCAAAAATATAAATTTCTAAAAATAAAGCATTATTATAGTTAACCATCTTCAGAATATAATATATTATTCCTGGAAATACAATATTTAAAAGACTTAGAGTTCATTATACTAGACCAATCTACCCGGCATACAAATTTATCATTTGAAAAAATGTTTTATGAAATATTTTTCTATGCAAATTTTAATGTCATCACTCAAATTTTATGAGATATTATGAACCATAAAAGAAACTTAAGTGTAGTTCCCAATGTGAAATATCTTTATGTCATATATTATGTATAATATGTAAGCAATATGCAGTTTTAAATATGTGCATGCGCTGTAATATAGAAATCCAATCCTATGCTCTAATACGTTTAAAATTATGTCAACATATAAATATTTCACAGAGTGAAGTGCACTGTGCCATTATTCTATAATGCAAGTAGGCTACACTCATTATATTATGGTAAAATTATATTGTGCTCTTCCATGCGAGCTTTTTGGGAAGCTCTATTTGGATTTTAAAATTTTAATAATTAGAAATTGAGCACCATAGAATTACAAAATATTATAAAAACGTGATATTTTTATTAAACAAACAATTGTTCTCTTCTTATTATTACTTGTAAGATTTGTTTTAGTATATTATAAGCTTTTTATACTGCGATGGTCCTGCATTCAACCAAGTATAAGTAGGTCAATCAATGTTCCTAGTAGCGGTGACTCGCGCTCGCTGCTTCTCGCATATTGCGTTCGTTCAGCATTCAAAATTTCTTATCCTCATTGATTTACAGTAAAATATATAATATATACGAGTATTACATGTGTGTATATATATATATATATATATATATATACAACAATACAGCAGTATATAATATAATATTAAAAAACTACATTTGTCTAATTTGTTTTCTTCTGGAATTGTGTGTGAAATAGAAAAAAATTGCTTATTCGTGTAAAATTAAATTATGAAAATTGAAAACCCAAATTTTGTCAAACGTTGCTCTCTCCTTCTCTCTCTCTCTCTCTCTCTCTCTCTCTCTCTCTCTCTCTCTCTCTCTCTCTCTCTCTCTCTCTCTCTCTCTCTCTCTCTCTCTCATTATTATTATTTTTTGTATAAAAATTTCTGTTTTCATTTCAAATTCTGTTAGAAAAAATAGCTTGACAAGAAATGCTCAAGTGGTTTGAAATCTTAATTAAGAGTACGTATGATCGTACATTCTTCAAGTGAAGCACGGATTTCTTATTAAATAATTGGTACCAATACTACAAGAATTACATAATATATTATATGTACGTAACATTATATAGGGCAATACATTTTTATTATAAAAGTCTAGGATTTAAAGTTAAATATTTCATCAGAGCGAATTGTTAAACATAAATTGCGAATAGTGTATATAAAGAAAAAGTTAGATAAAAATACTATAACTTTCAAGTACGTATACATTTAACTGTTGCAGTGTTGATTTTATTGCTATTGTATTAGTAACTTTCTGATTTTATTATTATGCAATACTGCAGTGGCTATTATGTAATATTTCTGAAATTCTTTGTACTTGTTTGTAATAACTGTCAAAAGTGTTGGCATGTATCCTGAAATATAGGCAAACATTTGAACAAATTTATAGATACTGTCATGTAAATATAGAGAATGAGAAAAATTATTACGTACTCAAGTAAAAAAAATATTTTGTTTATGCGATTAATTCAAAGATCTCAAATAGTGTAATTCGTTAAAACAAAAGACACAAAAATAAGTTTATAGCTTTTTGAATTAACATTTAAAATCTATCTATAGATATACGTATACGTAACAGCTAGATTTCAAAACTATATATTATACTATATAAAGTTTGCGGAGACAAGATTGTTTAAGTTTGACAGGGGAAAAAAATAACCCAATTATCGAAGTTTCATTTTATATCATATATAGACCACAAACCACAATGAAAAAGTTTAATATATAGTTATTAAGCCGATAATGTGAAAGTGTAATAAAATTTTTACTTCAAATTCATGGAAATGGTACTTAAATTTTGACAGTATGAGACGTTTCTTTTCTTTTTTGTCATTGGCTTAAAAATCCTTTGACGTTAAAACAGGAAAAAAGAAAGTAAAAAAAGGTGAATGATATATTTTTTAAATGTATCTTTGTGTAAAAGAAAGAAAAAAAAAATCAATGGAAGCTTTTTCTATTGATATGGCAAAGTGAAAGACAATTAATATTTTCTTTATTAAATTATTATAAATTAAAATCTTAAAACAGAAGTTATATTATCTTTGAATAAAATATTATACGTATTTTTTATTTTATAAATTAATGTTCAGTAATAACTTTAAATAGCTTGAGAACAGAAAAAAATTCTTTTTTTTTAACGTCTGCCTGGCATTTGCATTTGCAATTAATTGTAATGTGATTTCGTTACTATACTTTGTTGTTCATACAAAAACTTAAACATTACTAAAATTATTTTAATTAAATAAAAAATTCAAATATAACGTATTTAGGCCTATAATTGATAAACTAGTTTGTAAGAAATTACATTAAACTATGGCAAATAACTTAGTTAGCTAAAATGCACTATAATGTAATACACACACCAAAGTAAACCCGAAATTAAATTAAATGACCTATTTTACTTCATCACACGATACGTATCAATAACTTTATCAATTTATTAAATTATATACTTTACTAGAATTTATGCACATATTATTATTTCATACTTAAATTGTGCAGCCACGTTTTGATTATGTCAGTATAATATAATGGTTTTATATACCTATCCTTATATAATAATAAACGTATTAGATTAAAGCTATAGATACCTGTATTACGAATAAGTTATAATTTTATGACGAAAACGATATGTAAAAAATGCATACTTTACCTGACTGCGCAAATATGTGTGGAGTATTAAGTACACGCAATGGCTTAATTCTATCAATATTGAGGCAGTATTATACAGCTAGTACCTACACAAAGCACAGTAACCTCTAGCTTAACGTATGGTATTATATAAATATATAGTAGTATATAATAATATAATATTATGTAATTCATGCAGCGTTACATAATGTTGTGAAGTTTGATACTTTAATGTTTTATCTTTAATTACATGAAAAAACAAATTATACGTAAAGACACTTTTTTCTTAACAGAAATACAATATTATATAATTGAATGTGCAGTTATAATATACTTTTTTTTTCTGTAATTTTTAATATATATAAAAACGTTTCAATTATAGGATCAGAATTGAATTACTTGTGTGTGTTTGTGACATTTTGCAGCTGCTTGTATAATGAAAAATAATGCACGTCCAACAAAGCAATATACCAGAAAATAAAATACTAAAAACAAAGTATTAATTACATTATATAATAACACTTTAATATATTTAAGCATGGTACAGATATTTTTATTCATTTTTTAATGTACAAAATATAAAGATGATATATATGAAACAATTTCACTAAAAGATAAAGTATATAATTGTAATAATAATAATATTTACCTTTTCACCGCGCTGTATTTTTTATACAAATATTTTTTTACAACTTCATAATAAGGTGTTATAATTTATGAATAATTTTTTACCCACCATAAAATTTTAAATTATTGTAGAGACTGGAGGTTATTAACTTATTGTTGCCATATAATCTACCTCACATTGTCATTAAAATATACAGTCTGTTTTTCCTTTTGAGAAAAAGAAAATATTATTATTTTAGATTGAGCAATTATTTTATTTTATATCACTCTGGTGAGAAGTTTTAACAAATGAAACTAAAACTGCTTTCGTATAGTCATTTTTTAGAGATATTAGAGAAATTTATTCCGTGATGTTGATTTGAATATATATATATTTACATGGGAATTTGCTCCTGTGTGGTAAACACTATGTTCCTTTATTCCCTTTTTATTTATTTTTTTATTATTATTCAATTATTTGTATTTATTTAAACTTTAATTTTATGTGAAATACTGTGACAAGAAAACAATCTTCAAAAGTTGTCCGAGGATCATATGTTAGTGAGTTTATACCTTCAGTGTCCTCTAAAAAATTATTTATTTTTATTACTATTTAGGGTACGTATAGGCAATCAAAAGTTTTGTTTCAGTTATTAGGAACTTTTTATGATCAAAATATGTAAAAGAAATCAATGCAGATAAAATTTTAATAGAAATAGTTCAAGAATTACTTAATGTATTATTTTTTCTCTTTAATGTAAAACAGCCGATTAAAATTGTTGCAGTCCCTCAGTAAAAGCTTATATATATATATATATATATATATATATATATATATATATATATATATATATATATATATATATAAATATATATATATATATATATATATATATATATATATATATATATATATATATTATATATATATATATATTTCATAAGCCAAATTAATGAAAGTTTTGAAAAGTCTCATTTTATATATTTTCAAAAGTCTTCTTTGACATTTTATTGTCATCATTATTATTATTTTGGCAAAGTACCATACTTTGCGGTATATAGTGTAAAGTTTTGGGCTGGGGTATTTGAGCCTGCTTTTGCCTGCCGTGAGGCGGGTAGCGAGTGATATTGGCGTGGGAGGTGCCGTGATCGATCCAGGCTCGCGTGACCTTATCCTCCTCGTACTCACTCGCATCATACTACATTTTACAACAAGCAAAAGAGAGCTGAGGAACCCTTTTCTTTCTTATAGATACCAAATAATAAGATAAAAGGATACTTTTTTTCCCTTTGCATTAAAGAAAAGTGCTCAAATATTGAGAATTGGTAAAAGAAAAGTGGTCGTTATGAAAAAGATTTTTATTTTCTGTACCCTATGATGTGTAAAGAAATAAAAAAAAATAGTTTTTTAGTCAAGAACATACTGTACTCCAGAGACAAAAGAAAAACGTTCATGTATTGCAGTGCTTTTGACCATTTATGAAGATAAATCATGAAAGTATGTCATAAATCACTTGTCTCTTATATATTATTTGTTTTCTCTTCTTCACGCGATATGAAGACGCATGGAAATGTGGTGCGAAAATGATTTTACTCCATAATCTGCGGCACTCAAAATTGTAAAAAGAAACAAAATAAATTCAATTTGTTAAAATTACATTTTTTTTTTCATCTTCCACAAATATACCACAGGACAATTGGAGAAGTTTATAAGCTCTAACAACAAATTTAGTATACGCATTCAAGGCTATACTTTCAATTTATCCAGTCACAGCTTCCCTTAAATTATAACAATAATAATAATGTTTTGTTTTTAATTAGTAAGCTATAAAACTATAAAATGAGTGTGTGTGAGTGTGTGTTTCCATTAAAAAATATATATAATAATAAATATGGTTTTATTGATTTTTTTTTATTTTTTATTTATTATTATTTTTTTTTTAAAGCAGAGCAATTATATTTCCTGGTTCAAAAATTAAAATTTAAAAATAACACTTTTTAATGATGATGTATGATATAAAATGTATATCATAATAAACTTAAAACTATTTAAAAAGTAATAATACTGGACAAGTCTCCAGTTAATAATATGAATCTCTCTCTCTCTCTCTCTCTCTCTCTCTCTCTCTCTCTCTCTCTCTCTCTCTCTCTCTCTCTCTCTCGCCCTCTATCTCTTCAATCCTATATCCTATGTATATCATAACCGTTTACATACAAAAATCTGTCTGCGAGCACTAGAATAAATAAGGACCTTTTTTTTATATTTCTAGCGCATAAAAAAATATAAAAGAACTGGAATTAAAAAAGCAAAAAAGCAAAAAAGCAAAAAAAAAAAAAAAAAAAAAAAAAAAAAAAAAAAAAAAAAAAAAAAAAAAAAAAAAACCAATGAAAATATATTATGTATATACCAGGCATATGCTTGTAAAGATGACAAGAATTTGATCAAAAGCTTTTGATGTCATCAGAATTTTATTTTTTAGTCACCCAATTGTAAAATAACAAAATAATACTAAATTTTTGCAGCATAAAATCGTTTGAGGTAATTATATATATATATATATATATATATATATATATATAATATATATATGTGTATATATATATATATATATATATATATATATATATATATATATATATATATATATATATATATATATATATATATATATATATATATATATGAACACTTTATTTGTACGCATACATCACGCAGCTTTAAATTACACACATACATTTTTTTATGTACGACCAATGAGCTGTTTAATTTGTTTTAAGTTAAAACCTTGATCAATTTTTTTTTTCATGTTTGTAGACAGAGGATTTTTGTGTAATGAATCTCGGCATCAATATTAACAAATATAAAACAAAAATGAACATAAATTAATTATATTGAAGTATCATTATCAAGAAAAGTAAGCAATTAAGCTTAGTAGACTCATTCACATTTTATAACTTTTTGTGTAATTTAATAATAAAAAATAGTATGCATTAATTCATAACATACTGTATATCCCTTAGTAATCTGTGTTGCAGTTTAAGTATGATTTAAAATTATATGAAAATGAATTGATGCCAACAATATATTCTATACATTTTATAATTTATTAACCTCAAAATTTTCAAATTTACCTCTGGATATTATGTACTGTAGAACACTATTTGCGTCTATAAATAAATAGATTGAAATAGTTTTATAAATATAATATAAAGATAAGAAGAACATTCTTGTTTTGAATAAAGGATATATGCGGAGAATGCAGGTCAGGCTCACTGTAGCTGTTTCAACAGATCGATGTCTTCGTGTGGTTTTTGTATCCTCCTCGCTCTCTCAAAACTTGAGTGCTTAGGTCTATATCGTGTGCACCATAGTAGCAGTAGCTTGTATTCCAAAACCAAGCACTTTCATTATCACTTCCTATTTACCTCTTTACACTGACGAGAGAGTTAGAAGATTACATAAATGTAACATGAAAGGTTTATATTATTTAAAACTTCCTTTATTTACTATAATTTTCAATTGAAATTTGTTGATACTATACATACATGATTCTATATTATATTAATTTCTACTAAAGTTATGAATGACATTTATAACATAGATATGCGTAACAATATTATGAATATGAGTTCAGTAATATTATACATGGCTTATTTGCAAGGTAAATATATTCATTAATATTTGTTACAATCAGCATGTCGACAGTATGTAAAGAATTGTTTATAACATTTATCTTATATATATATATATATATATATATATATATATATATATATATATATATATATATATATATACACACATATCATTTTAATAAGAGACTAATTTTAATAAGGATTAGAAAAATATTAACGTTTATCATATTTTTTGAGAACGCTTTTTTTATTAACAAATAAAATGTAACTAATATTTTTAATAAAAATTAAGACAACAATGTTACAGTACTCATATACATTACTTTACCATACTACCATACAGTGTGCATTTTTCATATAACCATATTCTTTAATATATGGTATTATTTAAATTTCATCGCTTCTTTAATTTTTTAATTAAAAGAAAAAAAGCAATAATAAAAATGATGCTATTAAGTAATTGGTGATTTAAATGATTGTAGAAAAACTGATTTCCAAGAATGAAAAATAATTCTTATGAAATTTTTTGAAATTGTAAAACGTATTGAATTTCACTTGAGTTCTATAATTGGATGATATTGTAATTCATTGATTACAACTCGTGAAACTAATGACTGTTCCATGGCTTTTGTGTTTGTATGGATTACGGTAACTACTGCACGTGTAAAATTGAAAAACATGAAACCTTTTGACCTGTTTACCATTCGTGTCATAAAGAATTTGATAGGATTTTTTTTATCGGTATTGAGAGAGAACGAAGAAAAAGCAGAAAAGCAAAGAACTATCCAACACACCGTTAAAATAATAATATGATGTTTTTCCCCCTCATTTAATGTGCAATAAATATGGTTCCAAATAATAACATATGTTAAAAGTCAAATTCAATATTTATTTTTAAATAAAATTTGCATATATATATATATATATATATATATATATTATATAAATTTTTTAGTCATAATAATCATAATAGTTTCTGCCAAAAATTATTATAAAATTAACTCGTCTTTAATATTATTTTATTCGCCTATTTGATGCATAAAGAGTTTTGAAATTATTACAAATGAATAATTTTTAGCTGTTCTATTCTCTTCTTTAATTACTTACATCTATATAGTGGATGAATTCTTTCACTGAATTAAATTTTATCATCAACACTATTTAAAGTAACGTGTCATAATTTTACGTCATTGTAAATTATTCTTAGTTACAAAATTAAAACTTTTTTTTAACGCAACAACTTTTTTATTAATATTATTTTACATGTTTGTTTTTTTAGTTGTTAAAACTTTACATGTGAAACTTTACATACGTTTATTAAATATTCATATTACTTTTATTAATTATACAATATTAATTAATTACAAATACATTATCATACAATATTTTATTATAATTATTTATACAGTGAAAAAAAATCATAAATAGATTGCAAAGCACTTTTGGGCTCTATTCTTTGAATGGTTGCACACAAGAATGAGTTTATATTTTTATATATTGTGAAATATTAATTACAAAAATATTTTGCAAAAAGCATTGAAAATTTTAAACTAATAAATCGAATTTCATTATTTAAAAACATAATTCACTATTGAAAATTTACATTATATGTTATAATGTTAATTTATCCTATGTCAATTATAATAAATGAGGTATTTCAGTTTATTAATAGACAACTCCACATAAGCAGGAGAAGTCACTGGCAAGGGTCATCATTAGTTTTATGTTAATTTTGGCCTGGTATAGGGCCTACCATGTTAAATTGGGGGTTTTATTTTCATGAATTTTTCGTTTCAGAATTTTTAAAACGCGTTAAATCACACATCATCGTAAAGTAAAAAGCACAACTCAAAAAGTATTTAGAATGTGAACAAGCCCCAGTGAAAGAAACGAGGTGAAAAGTGTGCGCAAAGTTGACTCCAAATAAGGGTCTGGATTCCACCAGAAATTTCATTTTCTCATTTTAGACCTTTTAAATATGGTAATTAAATGTAATTCTGGTCCACATTTTAAAAATTCAGCTTTGAGAATTTTCAATTAATTTTCTGCTTTGAGAATTGGCTCGTTCAACTCTTAATTATACTTTTTGAGTTGCACTTTTTACTTTATGATGATGTGCAATTTAACGTGTTTTAAAAATTCTAAAGCAAGAAATTAAAAAAATTAAAACCCCAATTTAACATGGTAAGCCCTATACCAGGTCAAAATTTACATAAAACTAATGATGATCCTTGCCAGTGATCCACCTGATGACCCTTGCCATTGCCGTGTCCTGATTATGTGAAGGTGTCTATTAAGGAAAGTTCTTACAATGTGATACTGTCTCTCCAAACTCTTTTTAAATTCATTTAACTCTTTGATATTTAAAATTTTATAAATTGGTAGCTCATACAATTTAGTAGGAATTACATATAAAATGATAAAATGAAGATATTTGTTTCACTATTTTGTCACATTTTCAATTCTTTAGTAAATTGTATTAAACTATTCATAATTATTATTATTATTATTTTTTTTTTTTGAAAATTTTGGAGTTTGTTAAGTGTTGTTAGGAATTTTTTCATTTTTTTCCCCATTTTATTTCAATAACACAGACGTAGAAAAACATCAATTTGAAGCATCATTATTTAAACTTTAGACCGATATTTTGCTATATTTTCTTCTTCTATAATATTTCTGAATATAGATTCAAACTTGCAAAAGCAAATTTTGCCTTAAATTTACTGATAAGGAAACGGTGTGTGCTTCCCTTTTAAGAATTATGATATATATTAAAATGTATTATGATATCCAAATTCATATGATGAGATAATTTTTTTTTTAGAAGAGCTTTTATAATGCTAAAGTTTAAGTTTATTGCGCAAGTGCCAAAAGTACAAGTGTACTTTATAACATAACCTCTCGTTTTCATATTTTGACGATGCTAACCATTCAAATATTCATGAAAATAAATAATAACCGTAGCGCCTAGATTTATTATTATTATTGCAAAGAAAATTATTCTAGAGGGAAAAAAATGAAGAAATGACGCCAGACACTCGCTTTTATGAACATTTTATTGAGTAAGACTTTTTGGCATTGGTTTATTAAAAAGAGGAAATCTAAATTACATTGTCAATTAATAAAAAAATTACGTAATAAAACATATGAACAATAATCTGTATACAGCTCAATAATGCTAAATATAAAACTTATTTTTGTGATATTATAGAATATTCTCGCTATTGCTTCTATCATCATAATTGCGATTAATTAATGTTCATAATTATATTTTATTATTTTATAAAATGAAGTGTTTATTAAAGTATTTCAATTATATAAATTAAATGTAAAATGTTATCAACATAAAATATAACATTATAATTTTATAGTTATGACGTCATTCCAAGTTATAATTCTCTATGATGTGCACCTTTTACATTACGAGTAAAATGTAAGCTGTACATTACGACCATTACGACACTTACAAAAATGGATTTGTATTGTTATAAATATGCTATAAAATATTAAAGATTTTAAATAAAAATAACATAACGAGATAAAATCACGATATAAAAATATTCGTTGATATAACACTTTAATATTCATTTTTTTAATTAAAATGTACCTTGTTTTTATATTATTAAATCCAGATGCTAAAATTTATTTAACAACGTCAAATTATTTAATGTGGATAACACTTTTTTATTTACATTTTTATTTAAGTTCACGGTCCCGAGTCTTTTAGCGCCTACGGCTGAAATGAGTAGGCAACTTGTACTGCTCTTGCGTACAAAGAGTTGCATACTTTACACTTTTTTTTTTACTAGAGAGAAAAAAAAAACGTAACGAAATAATATAATTTTTACATCTAAATATTAGATTAAGGGTCAATATTTTTTGTTAAGTTATAAAAATAAAAGAGAGAGAGAGAGAGAGAGAGAAATTAGCGTGGTTTGTGTTATAGGGTAAATGACGTCAGCATAGCGCCTGCTCATTCACTGTAGTATCGATTTTCTTGTCCCTTTTTTACAGGAGGTGGAGGAGGCAGCAGCGCCATCTTGTTCGAGTGCTGAAGTTTCGAGCTGAGCGCAGTAGCGGCAGTTGCTAGAGTAAACTTTTTACACAACTGCTGAAAAATTAAGTAAAGAAGAAGTAAAATTTAGTACAAAGTTCTGCAAATCAGCAGCATGATGGCTTCCTGAGCAAAGGATAAATACTTAATTTTTTTACACGCACCAATAAGTGTGCAGTGTATGTGTAATCGCGAGATCGCACCAGCGGGACTCGTCTGCATCTCATCGTAGCCGCGGCTTGAACACTCAGGTTAGTTTCATATATTTTTATTATTCTATTTCTCTTTCAATCAATTTGAATACTATACAAGTTTTACATATTATGGAATTAAAAAATAATTGAGTGAAATAAAATGCGTATAGAGCTGGATTTTTTCCTTAGTCCTTGACAGTGACATAAGAGGGTTATGTAGATCGATGAATTTTTCTATATTGTAAGTACTTTGAGTAAGTGGGATGCTATGTACCCACTATGTACTGTACGAATGTAATATATATATATGATATATTAATATAGAAAAAAATCTTTGATATAATTTTCTCTCTCTCTCTCTCTCTTTTTTTTTTTTTTTTTTTTTTTTTTTTGGTTGCTATGGTTACTCCACCAGAATGTCTAAAAGGCATGAAGTGGTTTTTCTTATTTCTCATCCTCCCACGCAATACGTTTCTTATATTAAGCACAGAACACCCACGCTTCCAATTTACTGCAGAATACAATTCATGTCGACTCTCATTAAATTTTATTTATATAAATATTTAAAACGTTTTATACGTTAACATGCTCTTCCCCAACTAATATAATTTATATTTAATAACAAAGTTCCGTTTTGCTTAAATATTATATTATGATATACAAAATATGCTAATATAAGTTAATTTTATTTAAATTAAGTGTAATGGGTAATTATTTAGTGTGTAACAACAATTACAAGATGTCATTTAAAAATACATATAAGTTCAAAAATGTGAGTAATAAGTAATAATATTAAAATAATGCACCGTAGAAGTAAATAAATTTGAGTATAAATTTCAATATAAAATTTTGTTACTTTAATTGAAATGAGCAGCAAAATATCGTTTTAAATCACATTTCTATGGTTAGTTTAAAAATATTATTATAAAAGTAATGTGGTTTATTACATCAGATTGTTTAAACAATGAAATTTTATTTATTGATTAAAAAGAAAAAAAAAAAAAAAAAAAAAAACTTGATAACACTTTGGAGAGAGATTGTATTGAGGAACGTTAAGTTTCTGCGCTCAAAAGTTTTCTTTTGTAACATTTTTCTTTTTTTTTTTCTCTGTACAGCAAAATTTTATCTTTAGCATCTTTGTGCGTGCGTAAATCTTTTAAGTTCTGACAAATAATTTCTTTGGATATTACGTTTTTCAAGGAAATGTTGAAATGTGTTACGTTTTTTCCCCCTTATAATGACGGTAAAAGATTATGGTTTCTATATATTTAGATTACAACAAAAGGAAGTTTAAGAATATTATACTGAATTTTGGGTTTAGTAAGCTATTTGCAGATGTATATTTTTATTGTATTATGTAAAATTAAGTATGATAGGTGTGTCTAAAAATAGAAAAAAATCATACTTTATGATTATATTTATAAATGGTAACATTTGTAAAATAATCAACGAGGGGAAAATTTATATAAGGATTAACAACAAAATAAACTCTGAATCACACAAACAAATGAAAATAAATTTTATGTTATAGTTTTAATTATAACAATTATTAATAACTTGAGATAATTAGAAATGTAATATAATACAAGGCAATCAATAAATTAATGTCATATGTCAATATAAATTAACATAAATCATATATTGATTTCTCTTTAAGTAAATTACTTTCTATTTCATTTAATATATTTTGTAATGAAAGTTCAATTTGCTTTAAATTTGTGAGCTTTTATAGGTGGAATTTTCTTGAAGCAATGAAAAAGTATACAGTGAAAGAAGATAATTTATTGTTCTTTTTACCGTGAAAGCTAAAATCTCCAGTGGATTATCAAGTGGCAAGAAAAGATTTAATGGCAGCTTATCTGTCTTGCAGAAGTATAGAAGAGGAAGAGAGAGAGAGAGAGAGAGAGAGAGAGAGAGAGAGAGAGAGAGAGAGAGAGAGAGAGAGAGAGAGAGAGAGAGAGAGAGAGAGAGAGAGGATAAAAATGCGCACGAGTACGGACATTTTAACTTGTAAACAAAACAAAAAGAAAATTTACGTCAGCATTATCAATCGATATTATTATTAAAAAAAAAAAACCCAATACAATTAATAATACAAAATTTCAAATGTTTCAAAAGAATTAATAATTTTGCTTATAAACAAACAATAAACAGTAAATTGATATCATAATTTATTATAGGTATAGAATATAGATATAGGCACAGAGGCATAGGATGCACGCATATGATGTATGTACTGTATGTACAGTAGTCATAGGATATATATATATATATATATATATATATATATATATATATATTATGATAAATTTAATACAGTCATTCTTTCATAGAGAATGTAAAATATTATAGACTCTCGTCACGATATCTTCTAAAAATATCACATCATAAAAATAAAAAGTATCAATACAGAAATAAACAAAATAAGATCTACTTGCATTGTATAGTAAGCTTTTTAAATATCCATAATTAAAATATGAAGTAAATTAATAGTTGAAACAATTGGGATGAGAAGAAGCATGTTAGATGCGTGGATGAAATTGAGAGGTTTCATATTATTTGTTTAATTTTTACTCATTATATAAAGCTACATAAAAATAAATTAGAAGCTGTAAATTAATATTACTAATACTGTATTATTAATATATATGTAGTTAAAATGTCTTCCAGAAAGATTTTCTAAATTTTATTTTGACACTGATTCATCTTGTTCAATCTTTAATAATTTGTATCCAATACTAATTTATTAAAAAAAATTATGTGTAATTAAATTGTTTAACTATTAAAACTTATAATGAATCAGTATAATACATAAAAAAAAACTTTGCCCAATCATTTTAACATTTAATGACTTTTCCATGAATGAGATCATAAGTTCAATATTTTAAATTAATAAAGATGAAAAATTAAATACGTGTTACCGGTGATTAAGTGTAACCAATCAGGTGTGCGCGGGGAAACAGCAGAGAACCTCCTAATTTCCTCTCCGATAATATTGCAGGACCATCCTTTGGTTATATGTTTGAGAAAACTATTGTATTCGTATATACGAATAATATATATAATATATGAGTTACTAGTTAGATTATATTAAGTTAATGTTCAAAAGTAAATTCTAGTCACACTGTTATACTAAGTTTCAATCTTTTTTCCTCTTTTATAAGCATTGAAGATTCTCTTGATTACTCATTAGTCATTACAGATTTTGTTTAATTACAATTTAAAAATAATTAAACATTTATTTTTTTAAATTATTTATACATAGTTATTAGTACTTGGTCTTGTCGTTTCGGTTAGGATGGCTTGAATCATACGCGATAATGCAGCCATGATCTATAGGGTGTCCATAAAGTCTTTGAGAAAAGTAAACGTGTATAAAACAAGAAAGATTAAACTCAAAAGTAATTTTTTAGATATCAAATGAAATCCTGGAATCTGTCATTTATTAAAATGAAAGCAAAATTAAAATCGGTCACATGGTTTGCTCACAAACACTAAAAAAACAAAAAGTTATTTTTTTCGGTGACTGCCATAAGGATTTTTCACGTTTATTTTATTATTATTATTTTGTTTTTCAAGTTTTTCTTTTCTATCCTGCAACTGTTACACACTTTTTGGTCAGTTTAGGCTAAAAATTTTCAGTTATTCATTCTAAGATGCACATACCACCTTTTCTCGTATGGCAGCTCGAAATGGTGTCTATAGTCAAGTTTGCATCATTTCATATGATATAAAAAAAGTTTTTTTTTGCATAGCGGGTGTCATTCATTAAAGGGAGAGAGAGAGAGAGAGAGAGAGAGAGAGAGAGAGAGAGAGAGAGAGAGAGAGAGAGAGAGAGAGAGAGAGAGAGAGAGAGAGAGAGAGGGAGAGAGAGAAAGACGAAGAAAAAAACTCTTAGGATAGTTGCTTTCTTTTTTAAATTTCTTTAAATGCAGATTAATTGAAAAACCAAAATTTGAAAGCTGAAAACATTGACAGTAAAAATGAAGACTGCAGTAAAAGCACTTGCAGAATAGCTACGATGCTTGTTACTGTCATTGTTTTCAGCTTTTAAATTTTGGTTTTTGAATTAATCTGCATTTAAAAAAATTAAAAAAAGAAAGCAACTATCCTAAGAGTTTTTTCTTCGTCTCTCTCTCTCTCTCTCTCTCTTTAATGACAAAAAATAAAATAATAATAAGCCTATGAAATGATGCAATCTTTGACTAGACATCATTTCGAGCTGTCATACGAGAAAAGGTGCAATGTGCATCTTTGAATGAATAACTAAGAATTTTGAGCCTAAACTGACCAAAAAGTTTCTATAAAAGTTGCAGGATAGAAAAGGAAAACTTGAAAAACTTAAGAAAAACGTGAAAATCCTTATGGCAGTCTCCGATAAAAATGAATTTTTGTTTTTTTAATGTTTGTGAGCAAACCATGTGACTGATTTTTATTCTGTTTCCATTTTCATAAATGACAGATTCCAGACTTTCATTTGATATTTAAAAAGTTACTTTTGAATTTATACTTTATACTTCCATGTTTTATACACGTTTACTTTTCTCAAAGACTATATGGACACCCTGTATATATAAACACACACACACACACACACACACACACACACACACATACACACACACACACACACACACACACTACACACACACACACACACACACACACACACACACACACACACACACACACACACACACACACACACACACACACTCACAGAGTATAATCTATCACTGCTTCGTTATAGAGAACTAATAAGAATAAATTAAAGTTGATCAATGTAATGAAGCGTTTCAAATAATTAGGAATCAGTGTCAAAATAAAATTTAGAAAATCTTTCTGGAAGATATTTTAACTATATATATTAATAATACAGTATTAGTAATATTAATTTACAGGCTTCTAGTTTATTTCTATGTAGCTTTATATAATGAGTAAAAATTAAACAAATAATATGAAACCTTTCAATTTCATCCACGCATCTAACATGCCTCTTCTCATCACAATTGTTTCAACTATTAATTAAAGCATACATTTTAGATATAGGTATATATTAATTTAGTGTGTACATTACTGTATACAATTTAGAATGAATTAAATAAAAAATTTAAAAACACAATGAAAACAAACATTTTTGCTCAGTTGAGAGTTATCAGTTATTTTAATATGTAGTTTATATCTTGTTTTATTTTCATACATGTATGGTGCTGTACATAATAGTTATTTCACAAATGATCACATTTTGTAACTGCTTCCAGAGAGCATTGCTCGTGCGGAAACATTATAACAGTCACATAAAATGAACACAGAACATAATAAAGAAAAGAAAACAGAAACATGAGACATGGTATGGCCGAGTGGTGAAGGCAGCTGACTCGCAACTCTGTACTCCTCACCGAGTATAGGTTCGAGCCACTGCTAGGTGCGTACGTGAAGTGTGAGAGCACAACACGTTGCACCATGCATGTTTACATGCATTCCATGACGACGCACAGTATTCGGGAGGTGCATGATTGATGTGATTGCACCGACCAGCCTGCCTAGATGTTTCCACGGTTTCTCTAGGCTGTCATGGCGAATGCCGGGCTGTGTACTTAGGCCGTGGCCAGCCCGTGTGTGCTTTTCCATTAATTGGAAAGTCCTTACCTGTCGATAAGACAATGTCTTGACTGGGACTGGGATTGGTGTGTGTGTGTGCACGATAACACAATATGGCAAGCAAAAAAAAAAAAAAAAAAAAAAAAAAAAAAAGTTTATATTATACTCACTTATTTACATTAATTTAACATAATAATTATAATTATTAACGCATGCTTACAACTTTAAAAAAGTTATTGCGTGATTTTTTTTTCAAAACTATCACATAAATGAAAGAAAAATACATTACAATAATTAAAATCCTTTATTTGATTTTTTTCTAAAAATTTCATTAAATATTTTGACCTAAATGCTAAATGTCAATACTATGATTTAAAATCCCTTGGATATATATTTTTATTAACTTGGGAATATATGGGAGAATAATTTTTTTTGAACCATGACCATAACCAATGTAAAACAGATTTGTTTAGATCAAAAATCAATGTTATGCTATCACCAGACACTGAGATCAAGTTTCTATAAATGGGTAGTTTTACATTTTTAACAGCACCGTCTTAAAAGCATTTCCTCAAAATAAAATACTTTGTATTTTTTTTCCAATAATTATTTACTTTTATTTTATGTCTGTTTAATATAAAAATGAAAAATGAAATTAAATTAAAATGGCTTTCTTATTCTTTTAAACTAAATTGATTTATCTAAATTACTTTTGTTATAAAGTTTATAACTGAATTTTTTTTTTAATATATATGGGTCTTTGGTATAAATCTACTCGTTGAAGTTTAAAAATATTTCATTTTAAGTTGATATTTTTTTAAATCAAGATAATTTTTTTATAACGTTTATAAATGTTGTAAATTACATTTTTCTGCAGTTAGAGAGATCTCTTAAGTACGACAGGCACCTAGAACAGAGAGTTTCTTGTGTTATAATGAGGTGAATGCCCACTCAAGTGCGTAGCACAATTATATTGTACCAAGTATCTAACCTCTCTCTCTCTCTCTCTCTATCTTATACTCACTTCACCAATTGTTTTATCGTTCGTGACATTTAATAAACTACATCATGCATTATATATATATCTGTGTGTGAGTGTGTGTGTGTGTATTAATTTATTTACTTTTTTATTAAAAAATAATAATAATTATAAACACGAAAAATATTTATTTATTTGAAAGAAAACTTTGCAATATCTTTATACTGCGTGACTAAAATACGAAGCTGAAAAATTAAAAATATTTTGTTGACTATTATTGAAGCCATATTTTATTATTTTTAAACTTTTTTAGAATTGAGATAAAAATACATTCAAAAATTCTGTCTGACGTTTACTTCAAAATTTAAAAATGTCAGTTATATATGCATTTATAAACCGCAGGTTTATAATATATTGTAATTAAATAATTACAAGGAGGAAATTACTGCTAGACCACATGAAGTGGTCAACATCGTTTAAAAATTTCTGTCGATTTTCTTAAATTTAACTTCCTTTATCATAGTGTGTTGTAGCTGTTAAGATATTTAAACGTGAATATAATTAATTTTAGAGTACAAAAGCTTTTAAGCTTTTCTCAATGTTAAATACTTTGGATTATACAATTACAAAAGGAAGATTTTAAGGTATTTATTTGTTATTTTTACAATATATTATTATAAACAAAATTCAAGAAAATATAGTTTAATAATTATATAGAGTGTAATAATAATTTACTTTATATTAATGAGATCATAAATTTTAATGACAAACATGCATGGGTTAAACTCTTATCTTGAATATCGTGTGGCCTATAATTAATTGTAACTTTTTTTTTTTTTTTTTTGAAACCTTACAGATTTTATATAAAGCCAAGTCATATTCTCTTAATCACTACATATTTCATTTTCATTAAAATTTTGGTGTTATTCAGATACGTGACTTTTAAGAGTATATTCAAATAGGCATAATATAATCTAAAAATAATATAATATAAAGCTCTCTCTCTCTCTCTCTCTCTCTCTCTCTCTCTCTCTCTCTCTCTCTCTCACACACACACACACTCTCTCACTCTCTCCATTCTTTTATACATCTTTTATATATTTATATTATGTAAATTTTCAAGAATCATTAATATTATGTATACAGTATATTATAATGGGGCAAGGTTTGTCTCTATATAAACCTTGATAATGGTGTCAATTTTTATTAAAAAAATGTTTTACTATTTTCATCAATGAAATTTATATGAGATTTTTAGTACTCTAATTTAATATATAATTACTTATTTTTCTTTTGTTTATAAATCTATTTAATAAAATTTATCAATGAATATATAAAAAGAAAAGAAGTAAAGCAAGCAAGAAAATTGAAAGATATTGGAGGTTCTTTAGAATTACTTTGATATAGTTGCTCGTGGTTACGCCACAAAATTGCATATGACGTCACAGTTTATTTAGACTGTTTCTAATGATACAGTGAGGGTTCACTCGTGACACTCATGTTTGTTTCACGTCGTAAATCATTCATCAAATTATATATAACTCGCATGCGCCGGTCCGCTTAGCTCTTGACTCAACTGATAACATGGTATTAATCTAACAATAAATTGATTTCTCTGTCTCTCTCTCTCTCTCTCTCTCTCTCTCTCTCTCTCTCTCTCTCTCTCTCTCTGTCTCTCTCTCTCTCTCTCTTGCACCTTTAGTAGTTATTATCATACGTATGAAAGCTTTCTAAATAATAGAAATTTCATGATTTAACCTAACAAAAATTAAATTAATTTTTTTTTATTTACTAACTCATTATTATGTTATTTAATATTTTTTCTATCTTTTTTTTATTTATGTTATTATTACATTATATAACGTGAATTATTTTGACATTTAAAAAAATGGTTTTTCATGAGTGGGTTTCCACTGTAGTTGATGTAATAGCCAACTTTAAAATTTAAAGATTTTTTTTAATTGTCTCTAAGTCTCTTTGTGGTAGTTGTTCTTTATTAGACTTAATGAAATGAACTTAAATTTGTACTTTCATTTAATTTCACTTAAAATTTGTGAGTAAAATTTTGATTTATCGTTTGTAATTCCTTTTGAGCAATTGCTTCTATGTTTGTGTCTTTTACTGTTTATGTCTGTTCTTGCACAATAAAAGAGAGAGAGAGAGAGAGAGAGAGAGATTTATATTTACTTTAAATTTTATTATTTACTCTCAACAAAAACAAATTTAACTCCACGCGTTATCAATCAGTGTTAATTGTTTTCTTGTTTGGAAAATTTAGTAAAAATATCCATGCGGGCCGAATTAAAGGGCACAGGGTCAGATAAGAATATTATAAACAATACAAATACACAATGAAAACATTACCTTATACAATATATTAGAATCTCTTTACAATAGAAAGCATTTGGAAACTTTCTAAATCATTAAAATTTTGATTTATTGTTTGTAATTCCATTGTCTACAATGCTATATTGATTTTATAGTAAAAATATATATGGAACTGATTAAGTGCGGTTCTGTGTTAAAAATTGATGGATCGACTGTTATAGACATGGGGGAATAGTTTTTAAATTTCTATGCATGAAAAAAAACGAGAGAGAGAGAGAGAGAGAGAGAGAGAGAGAGAGAATAATTACAAAAAGCTACCAATTATTTATGTTTCAAAACATATTTAATGTCGTGTATATACAGTATGTCATTAGTAATGGATAAGTGTGCCTTTCAGTAAGAGTTATAATTAAAAGATAAACGTGAACTTTGATATTATTGTTAAATCTTCAGATCTAGATAAGCTTCAGAAAAAAATATTGTTAGTTATATATTATTCTTTTATTGTGATATTCTATTTATCCAAGGATAACTTTTGTGTAGAAAACAATTTATTCACCATGAAATACGTGAGTTAAGAAATAAAAAAGTGCGTTACATTGAAACAAAGAGACGGTTTGCGTCATTTAAGCTCGGCGTTCTGTAAAGTAAATTGAATCTCAATAACAGTGATTGGCTGACCAACAAAATATGAGCCGATAAAAGTGAGTCGCATATTGAGACTGGAACTTTTTTTGGGAAGTTTCTTTCATTCTTATCAAGTTCAAAGTTCTAAAAGAAGAAATAACAATGATCGACCATATGTATAAACGTAGTAAACAGGTAAAGACGTCATATACAGCTGTTTTTAACAAAGGAACATTTTCGAAGCTGTCTCAATATTTGTGTGTAGTTTATAGAGCGAGCTTTATATATTTTATTTTACTGCTATTTTACCAAAATGTAATATATTTATAAGTAAACACAAAACTTACTAAAAATACATTGCATGCGGTTAAATCGTGTATACTTTTATGCATCATTTGATATTTTATTGAGCCCTCTACCACCATTGTATTATTTTTTATCAACAGACAGTTCATTCACGTTTTTTTTCTTTTCTTTTCTTTCTCTACTATGTCAATGATATCTTCTAAGATCTATAGAGTAAAAAAAAAAAAAAAAAGGTGTCTGTAACATCATACGAAATTCTACTTCAGTGTCTTTTTTTATATTGTTTACCTTTTTGCGCCTTATTACTTCTTAGTATCAAAGTGTTTCTCAGTATTATGTATTTATGTCAAATGAAGAAAAATCTTTAAGAAAACGTGTCAACAAGATGAGTATGAAGTATGAAACTTAATATAAAATAGAGAAAGAGAGAGAGAGAGAGAGAGAGAGAGAGTACAAAGTAGGTTGGCGTCTTTTTATTTATACTGTGTAAAATGTTGAGAAATAGTGTTAATGAACCATCTGAATTGCAGTAACAAAATACCATGTTTATTTTTATACCATAACCTTATTTCTTATAATAATGAAATAACTTTAATTAAATAAAATTTCTATGTAAAATGTAATCTTAATAACATTTATCTTGATAAAGTGTAATCATTTACTTATTTATATTGTAAACATTATTTAGTAAAGATGGCGTAATGATTCATAAAGTAATTTTATTATTGCAATACAGTAAAATAATATAGTAAAATTAATATATTACAGAATTTTTAAGAATGAAAAACACTTTGTATTTTTATAATAATTCTTTTTATCTTAAAAATTTGAACGGAAGCTTAATGGTTGATAAATTTTATTATAATTATTATTTTAATTACTATGCAACCACAAACAAAAGTTTTATTGTGATTTAATTATGACATTAGTTTGTTTTTTTACATATGTAAACAATAATACTAATTAAAATACTGTTATTTAGAGTTTGTCAATAAATTCAAATTCTTTGTTGGGATCTTTGATTTTTACAGCACGAAAGTTACTATACAGTGATACCTGTCAAATATAATAATATATAATTAAGTTACCTTAACTTTTTATTTTCTACTTTGTGTCATCAAATTACTGTAATAGTGTTATAAAAATCAAAAATCATCATTTGATTTTACATCGTACGTTTAAAGATTGTCAAGCTAATAAATGTAATACAAATTCATACAATGATTTTCAACTCTATAATTTATATATGTGACATTTTTTTTTTTTGATAAAATATTTGTAGCTTTTGAAAGAGGACATCTCTAATGAAACGTAAATTTAGTTATAGTGTTAACAAACTACTTTTGATTGACAGTTTTCTCTTACTTATTTGCCTCAATGACCTAAGATTTATAGTTATAATATAATTTAATTGTATGGTTTTATAACTTAAAATAGTAACTCTCACAGTTTCAGTTTGTCAATGAACGTTCTACTTTTCTCTACAAATTTAATACAACAAAGCATCATAATTTCTATTTTTAAGTAGAAACATAATGAGAGAGAGAGAGAGAGAGAGAGAGAGAGAGAGAGAGAGAGAGAGAGAGAGAGCATGTTAACAATTTAAATTTATTAATAACCTATATTTTTGTTAGAAAATAATTATGAATCAATAAATGATCAAAAAACAAAACATTTATTTGGTAAATGAATGATAAAATATATTAAAAACCACATTGAAGTGGTAGCAAATCAATAATTGCTATTATAATAAAATTTTGTTCCGATGTACACAATATTTGAACAATTTTTTGATAGAAAATTCTTGTACACATGTTAAGAGAATGTATAGTACGTGCCAGCAAAAGTGAAGCGAAGGTATATAATACCAACAAGGGATGACATAGATATACAGGAGAAAAAGTTCGACTTTGTGTTCCGTTTAGTGACGTCACAGGGTTGCGCCTACTATACCCGCCCGTTTTGGGAAAATATCAGCAGTCAGCGGGCAAAGTAAAGGCATAGGGAGAGAGAGAGAGAGAGAGAGAACTGCTACTGCTGCTGTATTGATCTAAGTTGGAGAACCACGGTTGGTCGCAACCAGCGCCCGCGCGGACCGCTACTCATGAATGCAGCACACTTCTCTCGTGAATTTCACTCTAAACGTCCTAGACAATAATAAAACACAGAATAAAGAGTGAACAAGCTTTTTCACAAACTTCTTCTTGTTTATATTTACATGAACAAAGAACATTGTTGCAAAGTAACATTACAAGTCTTCCTGTTCTTCCTACAAAGTGGTCACCACTATACAGACTCATTTGAATTTCAAATCAACTTGAATGTTCGTACTTACTTATAATTTGTAACTTTATTCTTCTAAAAAAGATTGAAAATGATTGAATTTTCTTTGGAATAAACGAAAAATATGTTCTGATAACATTTTTGAATCCTATTTTTTATTTTGATGTATTTTGTAACCAATTTTTCTTCAATTGTGGAACTTTCGTCTACTTCCCCTCATTAAGTTAAAGATCTCCTCTATTTGCTTATGGGTCACATCAGAACTAATTTTCTCATACCCTGCCTTGTGTTCTAATAATGTAATGCACTGCTCAAGAGTAGCATAGCAATGAGGCGAACAAGTATTCATATTATTTCCACTTAAAATTCTGCTTGTACTGTACGAGTATAATTTACTTTTTTTTTTTTTTTTTTTTCGTTTTAATTTTAGGTTGATTTTTTTAGCATATTTTCTCTCTATACTCTCTCTCTCTCTCTCTCTCTCTCTCTCTCTCTCTCTCTCTCTCTCTCTCTCTCTCTCTCTCTCTCTCTCTCTCTCTCTCTCTCTCTCTCTCTCTCTCTCTCTCTCTCTCGCCAGTCTCTTTTCCTTTACATGAATTAAAATAACGGAAAAAAATTTACTGGCAATGAAATATAATTAAAATTTGTAATTTGTCTTACTATCTTATTATAACGTATATTTTTAATGGAAAAATGAAAATTTATATTTCATAACGATTACATCAGCTTGTATGATAAAAAAGGGGGATATAAAAAGAATATGATTTCATAGTTGTGTGTATATAGTATATATATACAATAAAACCTGGTTGTGAATTTAATTATATAAGAGACTGAGTGAGGAAAATTAGTTTTCAAGTCTTTCAAATCAATATAAAAGGTATTATGTGTTTTTCTCACACTGAGCTATTTTAAACACAAAACGGTGTTCGTTTTATTATCTACAACTCACATTTTCATTTTATAATAAAAAATGCATAGAAAAATTTTCAATCAATTCTTTGTAACAACTAAAATATAATAGCAATACGCAATTTTATTTATTTTAATATTTTATTCTTTAGATTAAATTTACATTTGGTAATATCATAGTATTTAATATAATATACTGTACATATATATACAGTATATATATATATATATATATATATATATATATATATATATATACAATTTAAATACAATAGAAAGAGAGCATTATAATATAAAATTTGATAAATCAATTTATCGGTATAAGAATGAGCGTGGGTGTGTTACGCATTCAAGCGACTCAGTTTTGCCTGCCGGCTGCCTTTTTTTTTTTTTTTTTTGTTTTTTTTTTGTTTTGTTTGCAGCTACCGATTTTTTCTTCACATAGAAATCTCACAATATCAAGAAGACAGACAAACATATTTAGTTGCCAGAATCAAATAAAAGGTCAAAGCAACGACCTAGCAAGAACTGTGAATAGAGTATATATGTATATATTTTTAATATGTTGTACATAAATATTATCTCTCTCAATCTTTCTTTTTCCAACTATTTTAAAACCAAGAAAAAAGTAACATAGTTTGTTTTCAACTGATTAATGGTGTACATTTAAGTAAAAATAAAGATGAAGTAAAATAATTGACATATATTTACAAGATGGTTAGCTTATTCCATTACAACACACAAATATATATATATATATATATATATATATATATATATATATATATATATATATATATATATATATATATATATATATATATATATATATATATATATATATATATATATATATATATATATATAATTTATTCTTATGTATTATTTTAAAATAAAATATTGTCCTTAAATATCTAAAAAATGTACTTAACTTATTATCACTAGTTTAAAAAAATAAATGAAGTTAAGAGTAAAATTAAAGCACCAAAATCTTGAAGAGAAAAGAGAAACTGTGTCAAATCTGTAAAAAAAATTTAAAAAAAATTAATCCTACACGAATAGCTGTAGAATAGAATACAATTTAAGAAATAAAGTCTTGACATATGCGTTTGTTTATCTTTTATTGTTATTCCCAACAAAGAGAAATTTCATGTTTCTTGTGTTCAATTCAAACATTGTGAAATAAATAATAAAGTCATCTTTTAGTCTCAAGATAGTTTAAAATGTCAGCAATATATATATATATATATATATATATATATATAATTGAATGATGTATAATGTTATTATTATTTTTATTATTAGTACGCATATTGCGATCCCCTTAAAAAAATAAATGTCTGCAACCAGTTGGGTAAATATGTAAGACAAGTTGCCTAGCCGTCACGGCGCTTATGTTTGCGGCACTGCTCCTCAAGTTGAGAGTGTGGCGTTCAAACATGAATCTGCGGTTACATTACTTCATTTTCATCCCTTGAGTATACTATATATGACGTCAGTCTTCTTCTCACATTTCCTAACCCTGCTGTAAATCGCCTAACTATGTATATTATATAGTTGGCTATATATCACTGTTAATATCGTTATACCTAACTCCCTCACGCAATATATATTTTAACATGATGGACACGCGCGAAATCGACACTCTAACTTTATTTTTCTTTCCTTTTTCCTTTTTTTTTTTTTTTTTTTTTTTTTTTTTTTTTTTTTTTTTTTTGAAAAAAATTTAAGAGAAAAAGAGACTTGCATACAAATTAAAATTTCTTGGAACTTTTATATTAATTTACTTTCAAAATATCAAAAAAATTCAGTTTGTAATTTTTTTTATGTATTTTGAAATATGCGTTGAAGAAAATAAAACTCACGTAATTGTTTGCTATTTTTGAGCTATAATTATTATTAGGTAGGAAGATAATCAAAATTTAAAGAGTATGCAATGTTGGGTAAAATATTACTTTAAAATCTGATAATTATATGATATTGTTTATTCTATTATTGAGAAATTATTTGTTGCTATAGTATAAGCAATGATGAAGCAATGCTTGTATAAACTCTCATTAAAGGTCATTGTTAAAAGAGAATATATAATCATATTATGGCGTAAAACAATTTTAATTAATTAAAAAAAAATGAGAACAATAAGCGACTTCAGCGAATAGCGTATGACGTCAATTGATGTTTGTCGCCTATGTGTAAGAGCTTCACAATACTTGTCTCGTCTTTGCCTCCCCCTTCGTTACATAGAACGAACCGCTAATCACCGGTACTGGCTTGGCAATGTTCCAAACCCACCCTAACTGTGCATCAGACACTGTATTATATGTGTTTATATATATATATATATATATATATATATATATATATATGAAGAAAAAACATCATAGACTAAACTTCCGATGAAAGAAACATTGCAGAATTATTTCCATGAAATTTTAACTACACTCTGTTCACACTACAAAATTACTTCCGACTTAATCAGGAAATTAATTTTTTTTTAATTTCTTTTTTTTCTAGTTTTCCCCCCATAATAACTCATCATTTTCAAGTCAAATATTTTCTACATTTGAAATAAAAACTTCTTTTTTGTTCTTATCTGCATATCAAAATAATAAATAAATAAATAACAAAAGCATATAACTTGTAAGTAAATTCATCAATATAAAGAATGCAATTATCTTTGATTTTGTGTAGTGAAGGTTGAAAGCTAGTTCAATATTCTATTGTTCAAAGATTTGTTTTATATATATATATATATATATATATATATATATATATATATATATATATATATATATATATATATATATATATATATATATATACACACATGTGTAGTAGCGTGATATATAATAAATTATTTGCACTAGAATACTGTGAATCACGTAATTGAGTAACGTGAGAATGATTTATTTATTGTTGCAATACATAAAGAGAACGTGATGTTATTATAAAATAACGATGAATAAACTTCTGAACAATTCTTTTACAAAATAATACCAAATATATATATATATATAAAATATATATATATATATATATATATATATATATATATATATATATATATATATATATATATATATATGTATATATATATATATATATATAAAAAAGGAACTGTATAGAGAAAACTTTTTTTAGCAACATTATAAAAATTAATGACTTCAAAATAACTTTAAAGAAACTTGTTTTTCAAACATTTAAATATAATTTATATTTTTTAATGTAATTTTATTTTATAAACAAACAAAATTTACGTAAGACTTGGTTGTCTGTTTGCCTGACTGCTTATTCTGTATGTATATAGAAAAAGTTGAAATTGTTTAAAGTTGAAGTCTGACACTGTGTGAAAAGTGTTATTTCGTCATCGTTGTAGAAGCCTTAGAAGTGACGTTAGACTTAACTGCAACTTTTTTTTCCTCCGTGTTTTATATGGAATGACCTAAGCACTCCACTCTATTATAATATAGAGAGGCTTCGTCATTTATTATATAACTAATTTTGTTTTATACATGCTTTTAAATTTGTTCTATGAATTTTATAATATTTTTTATAAATTGTTATAGAAATTTACATCTTACTAATCTTGGTAAAATTATTTTTAAAGTTCCTTAATATTATTATTTTCACTAATTCAATTATTATTGTAATGTTACAAATTAAAGTTTTTTGTAATTACAATGTTTCAATCGAAAAAAATTGAAATTAAAATAATTTAAGTTGAACATATTATGATGCTGTAACATCCAACACAATTATTTTTTACTTCATTTCTATTTACATGATGCATGTTATTCTTATAAGAATAATTATGTATGTATTAACAGCTCATTAGACAAATATGATATATTAACGCAAATGTATCGAATATAGAAGGTTTAAAGATAATAATTACCACATAAAAATAAAAATAATAATAAAAAAAAGCACGCATCAACATCTTAAAAAGTCAATATTTTTGGGTGTGTAATGCTTTGTGGTAAATCCACTCAAGTAAGAATTCAGCTATAGTTCTTTATCATTTTACTTACAAAGAAAAGATTCTTTCACATACAGTGACGTAAAATATAAAATTGCTTTGAAACTCTTTTATATTTTCTTTTTCACTTTACCCTCCATGATGAGTTATACAACGCATTATAAGCAAAAAAAAAAAAAAAAAAAAAAACTGTAACACTCTTCTTTCTTTGATGGTGTGTATATCTTATATATATATATATATATATATATACTGTAAATACCCATTTATATCGTATTTTTTCCTATAAAGATATTTCTTTGATCTTTAATTAAATGTTTAAAAGTTATTATAGTATAAAATTAATTTTAATGTTAAAAATAACCTACTTAAATCAATTATAATAAAATACTTAACATTACTAACAAATATAAAGCGATAGATAATTTTTTTAGTATTATATGAATCTGAATTTACAACATTAATATGAAACATAGCGACACGTAAAATTATTACTTTTAGTTTTATTGTGTTTACAATAAAGCTTTCATGACTTATATCTTTTTACTTAGCGTCCTGAGATACCAAATAGAAACAATGACACTAAATTAACCTGATTTTAATAATATTAAAGGTGTAGATCATCTTGAACACAAAACCTGTCCTATATTCTAACATAGCTATGTATCAACATTGATTTGGCCGTAGTCATTGATTTCTAATTTATTTTCTATTTACAAAATGGCAGATGCGGGTTTATGATGTCACAGCTCACTGGGCCACGCACGCGGAAACAAGTGTGCTGTTACGTCATAAACTCGCATTTGCCATTTCGTAAATGGAAAATAAATTAGAAATCAATGACAACGGCCAAATCAACATTGTTAGGATATTAGACAAGTTTTTTGTTCAAGGTGTTCTACGCTTTTAAGTTTGTAACTTGAAAATAAACAAATACAAAAGTAGCCACTCTTTTAGGTTCTTAATTATTTTTTTTTTATCAATTATTCTATAACGGAAAGAATAAATTACGTAATTTATGCCACAATTATATTATTATAGCATAAATGATGCTAAATTAGAACTTAAAAAGTTATGCTGTTTCACATAGTATTTATGCTTTGTTAACATATAGTTATTATAAATTATGGCATATATTATGCTGTATAACAAATTGTGCTAAAAATCAGCTATACAGCATAATTATTACGTACTTATTTTATTCCGTGAGAAAATTAAAAACTTTTATATAGTCAGCTAATTTCTCTTAATTTTAGAACCAATAGGTTATGAAGTATGTTTAATAAGTCACAGGAAATTAATGTATTTTAAAACTCACTTTGTCGTTTTGGTTAAGAACCTTGTGTGAGATATACGTGACGCGCAAGTTGAGAGCGTACGACTAGACTGCTCATATTATACTTCAACTTTTTTATTATATTTTTAAATGTTCGTGATGTAAACTTACATACTACCTATCAAATAGAATTTTTATGATATCTATAATATACACAAAATTATTATTTTAGAAGTTAGCAAAATAATATTATAAATTGTTTATATTTAGAGACCACAAAAGGTATAATTGCATGGTTCTTCGACATATTTTATTTTTTTTTGTCAGAGTACTTTACAGAATTTTATTAATTACAAATGTAAAAATAAGTAACTATATATATATATATATATTTATATGCGTGATAATAAGAAAACACAAAATACAATATACTTAAAGGCGTAGAACACCTTGAACAAAAAAGTTGTATAATATCCTAACAAACCTTAAAATCAACGTTGATTTGGCCGGAGTCATTGATTTCTAATTTATTTTCCATTAAAAAAATGCCACTGGCGGTCACTGACGTCACAGCTCACCCGGTTTACGCGCGCTAATGGAAAATAAATTAGAAATCAATGACTCCGGCCAAATCAACGTTGATTTTCAGGTTTGTTAAGATATTACACAACTTTTTTGTTCAAGGTGTTCTACGCCTTTAAGTTTTCAAACTTAATTAATACTGGCATAAGTGTCAATTTTACACCGTTTCATTTGTTAGATGTTATAGAAGATTTACCACAAACTTCGAGGTTTATACTATTTAAACCTTGCATAAAATTAATGTTATCGACTGTTGAGCATCAAGAAGATAATCTAGATTAGTAATAAATTGCTAAAACATATTACAATTACTACTTACTTACTAATTTGTATTTTAATGTTTTATGTTCGATTAAATGCTAGTATTAATAATGATGCAATGATTTTAAATATATATTTTGGCAATGAAAATGTATATCCTGTTAAAACTTATCTATTTTTTGTAGGAAAAACTGTTTAGTTAATTCAAAGAAATGGCAAAATGTCTAATAACTTAGTTAATGTAAAATAATCGGTCATTTCTATAATTATACTATTGTGAAAATAATAATAAAATTGCTTGTGGTTTATATTTGATGTTAAGATAGTTATTAAGGGGAATAAAGTTAACCAAGTGAATGAATGTGATAAACTGATTTACTTGAGGAAATTAGATCATAGTTGTCAATAAATTGAAGAATGTGATACGCGGATGTTCCCTCACTTATCCGTGCGCCACAGCGGGTCAAGGTTCACAATTTAGCGTTCCCATGGCAATCGTTCATCTCTTACATCCTATACTCCTCCCAGAAAGCTAAGGAATATAAAAATCGATCGCTCCGCACACCGCAGCACAAAGCTAAACCTGTCTCGTATAGCCCCACGCGACTCTTATAATTAGTTTCATAAGCATCTCACAGCTAAAACAATCACAAAGTAGAAATAAAGAAGCTATAAAAAAATTTCAACATAAAAGAAAATATAAAATTAACTGAAAACAAGTTTAAAATGGAGGATTTTTTTTCTTAACAAGTCAGAGAGTGTTTTTAAACGCGTTATCTTATTATTTCAATAATTTTTATTATCAATGTTGAAGTTGTTAAATCTGTGATTTCTGATAATTTATTCAATTATGAATATATTATATAAGTGTTGTTTTCTCTATATATTTAGTAAAAAATGTAAGCTTTTGACTATCATTTCTGATTTTATTTTTACTAGGAAACAATTAACCTAAGTGGATGCATTTTGTATGTATTGTATATTTGTAGGATGCGATAAATGAATACAAAATTTTTAATTTGAAGTTCTTGTATAGTAATATTTGATGAGACAATTTTATGTATAGCAACATACCACTTTTTTTTTTATTATCATTATTATTTAAACTCTGCTTAAATTATTATAACTAAAAATTATTATTACCCAGATGTGTTTTTGCATCTTTTCATACTTATGCTGGACATAATAAATGTAAAAACATAGATACACAGCAAATAATATTATATTGCAATTAAATAAAAGCTTTGTAACCCTCAAAAAGGACTATATTAAAAACTGGAACTATGTCTTGTAGTTTATTTCAACTTTATAAAAAGGCACCTAAAAGCACCACGCCATACTACATACTGTACCGTACGTACAGTACATGTATAATGTTATTCTGGGTAGGCAAAGCTAACAATATGGTGCTACTTTGTATGAGGGTAGAGAATCATGTAATTGCATTACTTCCTCGCCTCTCTAATAAAAAAAAATACTCAAGTCTGTATGTTGAGTACTAAATTCACTTACTTTTAAAACTTATACGTTAGTATGCTTAGCACATAATCTTTATACTATAGACTAAAGAATCTTAGTTCTTGAATTACATGCAAAGTTCTTTATCATTATAGTAATTCAATGTATCTTTCAAGTTTAAGATAATATTATTAAGCTTTACAATTATATTAAAATGTTAGGGTACAAATATAAATTAATGTATTTAACATAATATTGCGAATATATTCAATAAATATAATTTTAGTTGCGGATTTTTTTTTTTTTTTTTTTTTTTTGCTTTGAAATTTACTTAGTCAATTAAATATTTCTTTATTAGTTTGAAGTAAAATGACAAAATAATACTCAATCTATACCAATCATATTTTTTTTAGTAACGAGAAAGAGATTGCAGCTTTCATTACAGCATAATTAAGTGCAGAGTACTTAAATAGATAACGTGTTTACCCTGAATTTACTTTATGAATTTATTTTTAAACAAATGTTTTCTTTTTCGATGTTTCAGGACAATGGCTCCACTCTTGATGAAGAGGGAGACAGAGGTGGAGCGGCCGGAGGATCTACCCTCGGTGGTGCCCGCACTCGCGGGGGAGAAGGTTCACAATCTCTCAGCCACGGAGGCCACCGAACCGGGTATGTATAATCTAAAAAAATAATAATAACAACTAGTTTTTAAATTTTAAACCAAAATATAGATGTTTATAACATAATATTTCTCCTGCCTTTTTTTTTTTTTTTTTCATTTCTTTTATGTTCTTTTTATGCGTTTCTGTATATGAGCCGTATCAGGGGAAAAAAAAGACAGTGTTTACAAATTTAATAATAAATTATCATTAATATACCATAGATTCAAAGGGCTTTTTTTTCTATAGTTTTTCTCTTTTTTATTTTATTAAAATATACATTATAAAATATTTTACGTCTTAAAAATTTTTAAACAATGAAGAATAAACAATATTATCTTTCTTGAGGGGGAAAAAAAAGAGAAGAGAAGAAGTATTATGTAGTTAAATCATTGTCTGTCTGACATATTTACCGAATTACAGAGCAACTGCCGAGTGAAGAAAGCTCGTCCGCAGAACCCACCAAAAGCAAAGGGGAAGAAATACAAGAAAAGGCCATGGAAGTGGCGGACAAATTGGCAGAGGAAATGGGCATCCCTACATGGGGACTCATTTCAATCATTGCAGGTGAGTACAATTAAAAAGAAAAAGTCTGCTTAGTTTTCAAACATTGTAATTGTCTTTTAAAGTAATTTTACAGAATTTTAACTCTATGAAATGTCAACTCAACATTTCTAAATGTTTTTTATTTTGATTGAATGCAAATAACTTAGGATAATATAACTTTTCAATGATGTGATTTTCATTTACGCTATTTAGTCAATCCGTTTCAAGAAATATTAAATTGCTACTAAAATTTAATGTGATATTAACTAGTGTACAAATTGATTGTATATATAACACTGTGCTATAGTAATGGAGATATAGCCTGCTTTCTTGCTTAAGATAACATATTTTCAATAAATATTTCACTTTGACATTATATTTTAATGTCTAAAATTAGTAAAATTAATATCAATTTCTTATTGGTTTGAAAATTGTCGTAGTTATTGGAATGTTATAACCATACTTAAAAAGTAATAGCAATTGAGTGATTTAGTTAGAAATAAAGCTTTTAAACACCTAATAATATTTTAACTTTTAAAACTCTGTTGCCTTATAGTTTCTTGTCTATAGCAAAATGATGTTAATCATATTATACATTCTTTCAACTCTTTTATGGGGAAAAGTTTAACAATTTCAATAAATTAAATTATTTTGATACTTAAGAATTATTATAGTTAGAAGAGTCATTCAGAATGCTAATATAACGAGATTTCATAATAAACACTATAACAACTATGAATTTTAATAAATAAAATATTGAAAATCTCTTTAAAAAAAACTTTTCAAACCTTTTTGTGCAAAACAGGTGCTAGATTACAAACTCACAATGTAGTACTGAAATATTAATTACTTTTTACATGTTTTAACACTATTTATGCATATTTTTGTTTCAGTGGTATTACTCATAATCCTAGGAATTTGTATCTTCTGTATTCGACGATGTTGCAAAAAACGACGCACTAAAGATGGCAAGAAAGGAAAAGGAATGGACCTCAAGTCTGTACAATTATTGGGGGGATCTTATAAAGAAAAGGTAATCTGATGAAAGCCGTGACTGTTTCACAAACGAACCACCGCTCTCACTGCTCATTCACACACCGGCCTGCTCGCCGTGCTTGCATGAGCACGTGTGACGAAAAATTATTTACTATATTTTTTTATTATTAATTAAAATAAACTTGTAAGGTCCGGCATGAGTTGACAGTAAGCGGAGGTTCGAATCTCAAGGCTCGAGCAAAAACAATAGACTAGAGAACGACTGCTGCCGAGCATGAGCAAGGCATGCTCGCAATTATATCATTAATTGCGGTCCTTAACTAAATATTTAAGTATATTGTAGGACCTTTAATTATAGGGGTGTTCAAATTAATATCAAAGTAAACCTGATTATATATACTATCTTTTAAATATTATCATATTTACTTAAATTGTGATTAATAAATCAGGATTGCTATACTTTAGATTTTAAATAATCAATAACATTTTATTAAACAACTTTATATATATTTTTTATTATTACAAACATGATTAGAATTTTTTTTATTTATTCTTTAGTTTTTGAATATCCCTCTATTCTTTACACACTTTCTTCTTAATATTTGCTTTTTTTTAAAAACTTTTCCATTAAAATATCACAGTTACATTAAAAAAATATTGGAAATTAATGGAATGCTGCTATATTTCTACTTATGCATGCATTTTATTTTTACCATTCTAGTTTCTCTTCCAATTTAACTTTTAAACACAACTATGATAATAACCTTTTCCGATCTTTAATCTTTTTAGTCACCATTTTCATTAATTTATAAACAATTTGTTCTAAGTTTGCCAACACGCAATAGAAGATTTTTTTGAAAAGCTCCTTTTGCGTTTGCTCTCACTTTTTATTTTCACTTCTCTATAACACTCTATTTTAAACTCCTTTACTTTAGTTTAAATAATTTTATACTATTAACATTTAAACTATTAATAAACACTCATAATATTTTTAATTGTGGTACCGATACTAAAATAATTTTTTTAATTAACTAAATCCAATTAATTTTATAAATAATTTAATTTTAAATTTTAAGAAAATTTAAATGTGTGTATATTACTGAAACTAATCGATGTTTTCTTAAGATAATTAAAAATTAATTTGCATGAAATTAAGTTTTTGAATTATCTTTTAGCACTGATCTTGGAAATTGGAAACGTAAAACTAATTAAAACTGAAATCTTGTGTAACTAAAAACTAAACTATGACGAAACTGAGACTTTAAAATCGCAATTTTGTCTTAAAATTAAATAATAATTATAAAAATAAAAATCTACTTTGCATATTAAAACAATGTTTATATGGTATCAAAACCTTCTTCTTCATAAAGATGGATTCATTACTTCAATTTAAAAAATATATTTAAGTTTTTTGATTGAGTACAAAGTTTTTGTGATAATAAATAGAACATTCCGCAATATTTTGAAAAAATTAGAATAATTTCAAGATTATGAATAGAAAACATCGATATCATAATAACTGTACCACAGATATGTCACTATTGAGAAAAAAAAATCTTCGTCATAGTTAGTCATTTTCTGGTCTGGAGTTGCGTGAAGCCTGAGCATGTTCGGGCGCGCGCTCCAGGCCACCGTGTTACGAAACTGGCGAGATGACGCTTGCTCACGCTACAGGTTCAGCCCGATATGGAAGAGCTCACAGAAAACGCAGAGGACCAGGCAGGCGAAGGAGAAAGCAAGCAGAGTGAAATTAAACTCGGACGACTCCAGTACAAGGTATTAAACTCGTTAAAAGCAAAGAGTAATTATAGGTATTATTATTTTATCTCTAGCTGTGATAAAAGTTGTGAGTGCAAAATAATAAATACAAAATTATTTAAAAAAATTTTTTTAATTGAAGTACTTCGAAAAATGTTTTATTTAATTTCATATAATCACTCACATAATCCATATAATCATATAATCACTCAGCAGTCTAAATGTACCCACCAAAGCGAAGCCGCTTTCTTTAGAAAATGGTCAACATGCCATCATTACTTTATCTGAAAATGTTATGAAAATTGTCAACATGTCATCTTAAGTGACAACAATGTTGCCAAATTTAACCTCGCAGACACCTGCAGCTCCATTAGTGAAGGTTAAATCTGGCAACGCTGCTGTCACTTCAGATGAAATGTTGACCGTTTTCTGAAGAAAGCGGCATCGAATTGATGGACACATTTAGATTTCAATTTCAAAAAGACTGCCCGATTATCATACAAGTATCCTACTGCTTATGCAACCAGTTGGGTATTTATATCATGCAGGTTGCATACTTTCACAACTTGCAGGGGCTAACATCAGCGATAGTTCAAATAATAACTATTCATAAACAATAAATAAATAGTGTAATATGTATAAAATTTTGTTTATATTTTCAGCTGGAATACGACTTTAACTCTAACAGCTTAGCTGTGACAGTAATGCAAGCAGAAGATCTTCCTGCTCTCGATATGGGTGGTACCTCAGATCCTTATGTTAAGGTCTATTTATTACCTGATAAAAAGAAGAAATTTGAGACTAAAGTTCACAGGAAGACCCTAAGTCCTGTATTCAATGAAACATTTACCTTCAAGGTTTGTATTAAATACCAATAAAATATGGTGATTTCAATTTAAAATTACAATGTTACTTAACCCAACTATGCAAATTTATTAATGATTAATACTTTTCAAAACTGAAATAATAGAGAAAAAAAAAACTCGTATTTTTTATAATACTAACTAAGATATGTAGTTTTTAATGTTTATATTAATACGATATGAAAACTTGACAAAATGGACCACAAAAGATTTAATTGTTACAACAATATTTTTAATTAAAAGAGCGACAATATAATTTTTGTTTCAGAATGTACCGTATGCAGATGCCATGAACAAGACATTAGTATTCGCTATCTTCGATTTTGATCGTTTCTCAAAGCACGACCAGATAGGCGAGGTTAAACTTCCATTGTGTCAGGTTGATTTAGCGCAAACTATTGAGGAATGGCGTGATCTTATAAGCGTGGAAGGTGAAGGTGGTCAGGTGAGTGACAAAAAAAAAAAAAAAAAAAAAAAGACTAAAAAAAACTGTACTTTCTTATGACTTATATAAAATATATATATAGAAGTATATATGGCAGCATCCATGAAATTTTTTTCAGGTTATATCATCTCAAACGTGTGGGTTAATACAAGAGATTCTTTCCTTCATAGATCCTTTCGTTTTATTTAATAATAATATATTAAATTAAGTATTTTGATATTCTCCTTCTTTCACCTTTATTATACATACTTATATTCCTTATAACATGCATTCCCTCTATTTATCCATTTTTTTTAACATTCATAATATTTGTACCACCTTGAACCACTGTCTATTTCATATCTAAATACTAACTTCATTTAAAAAATATATATTATATAATTATCACTCCTATATTAAATAGTCAAATAATTATTTTAATATCATTCTTCGTAAACTATATTTAATCACCTAACAAAGCATGCATAATGAAATGTTCTCAGGCACTTCTATATTCTAATAAACTATATTAATATAATATATGAACACCCGGAAAAAAAACAGCAACCTTTTACCCTTTTTTATTACTATTACTTAAAATATAAATTTTTTACATAAATAGTTTTTTTTTTTTTTTAAATATAATGACCCTACATACACTTGTAAAAAAATTGTTTGCATTGTATAACCCCCAACAATATTTTCTTATGAATATCCTTCATATTATATTATAAAAACACGATAATATACACAATCAAAAAATGCCTGCTGCCTGCATGCAAGGCTCACTCAACTTTTTTTCTATATATCTATATATTTCTCTCTGTTCCGCACTTTTCTTGCATGAAAAATAACCCCTATTTAAACCTTAAAATAATCCTTTCTATATTATTATTATTATATATATGATGTTATGCCGGTGTACTTTTGTCTCTCTCTGTTCTTCTCTTCTTCTACAGTGATCTCTTCAGCAACAAAATTTTATCCACTTTTTTTTCCATTAATATTTATAACTTCTAAAATCAAGTAATATTGAAATAAACATGAAATAAAGTACGTTCACTCATGAAATTCAAAATATTTGTATTTGTTTTGTTAATCAAATAAAATAATAATATTAAAAACAGAATATACTTGATTATAATGAAGTTTTGAAATATTAAAAAATTATTAATAATAATAAAAAAAAAGTAAACATTTTGGATAAAAATATGAACATCAGATTCCCACCTGGGATGTGTGGTTTTTATGTATACAATTAAAATTGTTTTACTACAAATAAACTTCAACTTCATGCCTGCTATAATATTAAATAAAAAATACAAAGTATGTTCTCTGTGTTATCGGTATAATTAAAGACAGGAAGATTGTGGTGTGCGTATAAACGTATTTATATTTTATTGTGATTGTTATGCTAAAATAATGGTGCTGCTATAATGTTATAATTATTTACCTATATTTTATTTTAATAATAATGATGATGATGATTATGCTATTGCAAAGCATATTGATGACTGATTGACTGATTGATGATGAATATTATATTATATATTTATATATATTTACACCTTTTTTATACTGATGGCTTTGCATGATCAAAAAATTCTATACAGTATATATTATTATAAAAAATATATATATATTTATTATACTGCCTGTCAATAAAATAAGTATAATATCATTATTACGTAATTTATAATTAATATTTAAGCATAATAATATTATTATATAATATGGTACTATAGGTTTTTATTGTAATTTTTAATTAAAATCTATTATTTTATAAAACTATGTCCATTTATTTGATCTGTGATTTGGAAGTATGTTTTAATTGCATATTTTGGTTTTGATTAAATCAAAAAAACAAAACACAGTGGAAATATTTAAAGATTGCGATTGTGCGGTAAAGTGAGTTGTGCAGATCGAATGAATGTGTTTTTTTGCTTATTATCTTTTTAACTTTTATCAATAATTATTATTACTTATACATTTAATTATTGCTCTAGTTAATAAGTATTATTTATTTATTTTAATCATGTAATCTTTCATATTTTATTAGGATAACACTTGCATGTTTTTTTCTAGTCCCAAAATAACAAATCATAATTTCATTTTTTTATAAGCAAGTGTTAAATAAATAATCAAAAGCTTCATGGATTTTTTTTTTCTTCAAAATACAACTTCTAATTTTTATTTTTCTATCTATATATTTTTCTTTTTTCGTTTTTTTTTTTTTTTTTTTAATATTTTCACTTAATTATAAATTTAATTTATTAATATTTTGGGACCAGATTATTCATAAATAATTTAATAATATTTTATTATTTTCATTTTTTTTTTTTTTTACTATATTACTACTTCTTATCTTATTATCATTAAAAAAACATTTTATATCATTATATGAGATAACAGGGTGATTTTGGATGAATTTATTATTCATGTTGATCTTTCTCTCTTTTTCCCATAAAAAAATTTTCTCTGCTCTGCTTTTGGCCTGTGTATGGTTGTGATGCCCTCGACTCAATTGCATGCCGCTTCAAAAACTCCATCACGTAAGTACGCTCATCCTCACCAAGTTAAGCAAACAAAGAAAATTTTAACTTTTCTTTATTTAATAAAATATATATAAAAAAAAACAAAAAAAAGTATTATAACTCATTATTATTTAAAATTTTAAAATATATATATCAAAAAATATATTTATACTCAAAAACACTTAAAATATGGCAGTAATTTGTTCGTGGCGTGATCATTAATTTTTGTAATTTTTTTAATATTTTTTTTTTGCTTTGTTTTGGCATTGCGCTATATAGATCGTGTTTTTTATGTAAACATTTTGTTTGTTTTTTTCATTTTTGTGTTACAATTAGTTTATTATTATTGCTTGTTTAGTTGCTATTTTTTAACGTATTGCAATCATTGCTACTGCATGTTTGTTATTTGTTTTTTGTTCAAATAAATGTATATAAAATTGTGGTTTGCATGCTTGCACAAATAATACACATAACTCAAAAGGCTGTTAAACTGCAAAAAGAAAATATATATTAATAATAAAACAATAACATGCACATTTGTTTTGTCTCCTGGAGAAATGCGCGTGCAGCCTGGTAATCACCTTTAGCAAAATAAGAGGTATATATTGTACTATACTAATTAAATAATTATCCCAAATAAACCTGAAAAGCAAATCATACATAAAAAAAAAAAAAAAAAAAAAAAACGACAATACCTTCCCAATTCCCAAATCATTCCTTCATATTTCAAGAAATAACATATATTATACATTGATCATCATTATCACCGTAGTTTGTATGTGTGTTTGTATGCGTGTCAAATATGCTCGGTGTTTATCTAATGCTCTTTGGTGTTCTAGAATATATATATTTTTTTGTAAATTATATTATTATTATGATTATTATTATTATTATTATATAAACTAATTTGTTAATTATAAAATTTAACAGGATTTTTTTACTATAAATATTATTATAATTTTTAAATATTACATAGTACAAAAGTATCTATATTTTTTTAAAAATATAATAAATAAGTGTTGATCTTATAGGAATATATTATGTTTTAAATTATTATTTTTTAATTTCTTCTTCTTCTTATTGTTATTAAAAAAAATTATGCTACAGAATTATTTTTTTAGGCTTTATTTTTCAGCTAATCAGTTTAATCTAGTGGCGATTGTTAGCCTTCTAGAGCTCAATGTCAGCTCATTGTTGTGATGTAGAAATAGATAATATATGTGGTTTTTCTTCGGAGCAATTTGTGTTTGCGTGCCTTGATTGTATTATTATATGTTCAATTCTGCAATATTATTATTATTATTATTATAACCATTCCTTACATTATTTTGTAATCCTAATAAACTATACTGTAAAAATTATAATTCATATTTATAATATTTTTGCTTATATTTTTATATAATTTTCAATTCATTATTATATTTTCTCTATAATTATATTGATTACATAACCCCCTTTAAATAATTAAAATAAAATTGCACTTTTCTTAACACGAGGACACAAATTTCTCTGAAAAGTGCAATGAGACTTAAAAAAAAATTCCATGTGTGATGGTGTAATTTCATACCTGGATGTATGTTTTTATTTTACTCTCTTTCTTTATCTATCTATCTTTCAAATTCTCAATTATATTTAATTAAGTATTTTTGTCCTAAACACTAGGTGTTAACCCCACTGATATTTTTTTTATATATATGTGTGTGCCACTCTATCTGTGTAACGCTAGATGCTTCAATTTATGTGTACAGTAAACTGGTAAAAATGGATTCTCCTTCATTTTATTTATTTATTTTTTTCAGAGGCTGCATAATAATTTTTATCCTGCAGTATAGGCAGCCCGTTGAGCATGTTTTAATCTTAACCTTCTTTTATGAAATTTCCTTAGAATTAGATGTTTATACCAAAGAATTTAATATTAATTTTCAGAATAATTTTCAATTGTATCAATAGAGAACACTCGCTAAATTTCATTATGATTTGCCCATTTCTTCGATGTTAAAAAAAACAAAACACACAATGCGAGCCAACTCTAATATTCATCTCTCTCAATTCACGTTGATTCCCATCAACGCAATGGAAATTGATTTAAATAAATGTGCTCTCTATTTTAAATACAGTGAACAAGTTTTGAAATTTTAATAAGATTTCTTTGGTCCGATTTCTAGGTATTATAGCATTTTGCTCTAATTCTAAGGAAATACTTAAATGTAAAAAAAAAAAAAAAAAAAAAAAAAAAAAAATGGAGGAAAACCCTTTCAAATGTATGCATTTTTTTTTGTAAAAGTATAAAAATTACATACAAAGTAATTAATAATATATTGTTGCATGATTATGTTTAAAAATGAAAGGAGAATTTTTTTATCCAGCTACACAAACATGTCACCAAAAACTTAAACAAATAATTGATTTATTCAGGAAATAAACTTGTGATGTAATTTAATACAAAAAACATAACACAGTATTTTTTTAATACAATGTTACAATTTTTTTTAGTAATCAATATTCATATTTCAGCTTTTAATAATTAATATTGTCTAACTAAAATGAATTATTAAACAACATCATATATAAATAATTTGATATAAAAATTTACAAATAATGGTTTAAAAGAAAATACAAAAAAAAAAAAGTTAAATACAAAATTATATACGTATTCATAAGCTATGGATACGATTGATTTATGAATAAATAAAAATACTTGAATTTATATTATTATCTAAGATTGATATTTTTATACGTAAAAAATCAATTCATAATATTAAACCAACATTATTAATTTTTTCCTCACCTTAAACTTTTATAATGGGTTTTATTCGTACCATCCTAACTAAGGAGTATTTTCTCAAACAAATCTTAATAAATAATTTTCATAATTAAATATTTCACATTTGCTTCAATACTTTTTTTTTTCTATTTTGTTAAAAAAAAGTGTTATTGCAAATATGGAATCTTCAATCAAGACTTGCATATTGGAGGGATGATAAACTATTATTAAAATATATTAAAGACGTTATGTGTATTAATTTAATATGGAAACATTTCGTTAATATGTAATAAAAAAACATAAATATTTCATATTTCAAAAAGAAAATAATAATATTAAAAAGTTTTCTGTCAATTAATATTAATCCTTGATCGTTACTGTTTATCTCACATTCTCACGTATGAAGACATAAATAAATTACTAACATCGTGATTGAGTTTCTAAGGTCTTCACTACGTGTTGAGTTTAAGGTTGTATTTTAAGATAAGGGATAGATCTGTAAAGCATGCCATGTTACAGGATAACAAGTTGGGTGACATCTGCTTCTCTCTACGATACGTACCCACTGCCGGCAAGCTCACTGTGGTAATCCTTGAAGCCAAGAACCTCAAAAAAATGGACGTCGGTGGTCTCTCAGGTTTGTAACATTGTATTTAAAACAAAATTAAAGCATTTATTTAAAATTTATTTCAATAATATTCAAGATAAAAAATTATAAACCATACAATTTTCATAGGCGTATAATGCACCTTGAAAAAAACAAACGTATATAATATCCTAACATACCTAAATATCAATGTTGATTTGGACGGAGTCATTGATTATTTTCCATTCACAAAATGGCAGATGCGGGTTTATGACGTCACAGCTCACCTGTTTTCACGTGCGTGGACCAGTAAGCTTTGACGCCATAAACCCGCATCTGCCATTTCTTGAATGAAAAATAAATTAGAAACCAATGAATCCGGCCAAATCAACGTTAATATTTGGGTATGCTAGGGTATAAGACATGTTTTTTGTTAAAGGTGTTCTGCGCCTTTAATATCTACAAAGTTATTATTATTATTTTAATTTTATAACTTTACACTTACAAAGTATTTTACTGTTTCTATTTTTTCCTGGTAGATATTGCCAAATTTTTTAAACAAATAACGCCAAATTAAGATTTCTTTTTGAAATATATTTTTTTTTAAACTTTGTTTTTACATATATTTGAAAATATTACATTGATCACTATGATTATCTTTTATAGATCCTTACGTAAAGATCGCGATTATGCAGAATGGCAAGAGAATCAAGAAAAAGAAGACGAGCATCAAAAAATGTACACTGAATCCTTATTACAACGAGTCGTTCTCATTTGAAGTGCCATTTGAACAAATTCAGGTAAAAACAATAACCAATTAATTTTATTTTTATATGACTTTTTATTTTTTATTATTATTATTATTTAATATATCATGTTTTTATATATAAATATAAAACTAAAACTTTATAAACCATTGATTTTACAGAAAATTCAGCTGGTCGTTACAGTTGTGGATTATGATCGTATCGGCACTTCAGAACCTATCGGCAAGTGTGTTCTTGGTTCAACAGGTTCAACAGGCACCGAATTTCGGCACTGGTCCGATATGTTGGCATCACCGCGACGACCTATCGCACAGTGGCACACACTTAAGGATCCTGAAGATGATAAGAAGGATTAAGAAGGCAGCAAAAAAAAAAAAAAAAAAAAAATCATTTGAATGTTTATGTCGTCCCTAAATCCTATAATAAATACATTAAAAAATATATTTACGCTGCTCCTAACAACAACAAAAATAACAAACAAAAAAATCATCATAACGTATTCAATCGGAGAATTTTCCTTTAAAAATTAATGCCTTTCTCTATGTCTCGTATGTACGTGAAGAAAGGAAATAATTATAAATAAATATTAATGAAAAAATCATTCATCGAAATTTGGCTTCCGATTAAATAAATATAATAATAATTGTTGTTATAATATATAAAAAAAATAGAACGTAAGATTTGAGAAAGGCAATCTTTAATATGAAACATTATATTATATAAAAAGTAAACACTCTTATACAGCACCCCTCCCTATATCTCCCAGACTTGTAATCAATAATCTATTTCAAGGTGGTAAAAATCTTTATTCTTCCTAATTTTAGGAACTATAAAAATATAACACAGGCATTTCATGTTAATTAATAATTTTATTTATATTAAGAGTTATTATAATAAAGCTAGATGGTGTCTTTAGATTTATAATATAAATTTTTGTCCTTTTTGAGATATCATGATATTTTTGTCACAGTTTTACATGTATTTGATAAAATAATAAGAAAGAGCTTCAAGTTCACAAAGATTTTATTTCTTGTTTAAGAGCTCAAAAATTTTGAGCTTGTTGTTTTTTAATATTTTTGTGAAAATATGTAAGCTCATGACGTCATTTTATTTCAAATTTTAATTATATTGAAAGAAAATTATTGAAGCTGTATAACTGATAAAAATTTTATTAGAGTAATGTTTTCATCAATACTATTTAAAAGGTATTTAATTTTGGCTGCTTGTAAAATGGTCGTTTATATTATGAAAAAAAAAAGTATGTAAACAGCCAAATATGGAAAAGCTTACGTTTGCTGCCTTCGATCCCCCTAAAAAAAATATATTATATACAACTGAAAAAAATAATATAAAATAAATTTAAACGCTCGAGCCGCGTAAAATCAAGCAACAACTATATTAATAAAGAAAAGCTAAAAAATGTCATTATTTACTATAATCATATAGTAACTTTAAAAGTAAATTAAAATATTATATATAGCTAAATCATAATGACATTTTGGGTTTTTCTTAAAAAAAAAATCATGAATAAACAACATGTAATCTATGCTATTCCCACGATAGTGTTTTCATATCACATATAAGAAAAATACCATAAAATTGTGATTTTTAATTGGGCACCACAAGCCTAGTCAAAAGAAAGAAAAAAATAATTAAAATAATTAAAAAAAAATCGTTATCCTAGTTCAGTTATAGTGTATAGAGGAGAGAGTCTATTAATGATATTTTCTCTGTATGCAAGTGAGTATTTATCTTCGTCCTAATTATATAAGAAATCCTTTTATTATATAATTATATTATGTCCCATTCCATAATTTTTGATGGGGATATAAAAATTGTTAAACAGATATGTCTATATTATTAATTCATCTAATTTTTATTTATAACCCTGTTGAATATTTATGTATTTTCTTTGTTAATTTGTAATATTATATTTGTTAATTTGCTTGCTGATTAAATAAAGTAATATGTATAATTATTATTAATATCTAGGTAAAAAAAAAGAGTTATCTCTGTTTAATCAGCACGTAAAAAAAAATACTGTTTACCTCCTTATCCTATACTCTCTGTGTGTATTTGTAAATATTGTTGGACGATTAGCGCTCTCGACATATATATATATAAAAAGAAAAAAGAAAAAAAAAAAAAAAAAAAAAAAAAACGGGTCTCAACCCTTGTATTTAGTCCACCCTTTTAAACATATAACATCTAACGCTCTGCGAAGCTGAGAGCATTTGATGGCCCCAATTATTATAATAAAATAATTCTCTATAGCAAAAAAAGTATATAATTAAAAAAAAGGTATGAAAACGTTGCATGAGAGCGTGTAGTTAACTACTTACTGTCTAGCCTAAAAATCTTACTGGGATATATATATATATATATATATATATATATATATATATATATATATATATATATATATATATATATATATATATATATATATGTATATGTATATTATGTATAAGTGTATATATATATATATATATATATATATATATATATATATATATATATATTATATAAAAGAAAAAGTGTTTCATCAAAGTTTTATTGCAGAATAAATGTCGATAAATATTAAAAAAAAACTATATATTTACCCCAAAAACCACAAAGAGAGAAAATTATTATATAAATAATAAAAAAAAAATACCTATCTATAACAAAAAAAAATAATAATATTGAAATAATTAAATAACTATATAGAAATCTGAGCATTTTGTGATTGGGTTGCATCTAAAATTATATAATATAATAAAAAAAAATATTGTACAGAAAATATTCCGCATTTTACTTCATTCAAAAAGAATAATTATATGTTACAAAAAAAATGAACATTTTGCTTCACCTAATATATTTTATGTGAAATGAATGAATGCATGTACACTAATATTATACTTTGTATATTATATAAAAAAAATTCTTTATAAACATAAGGAAAAACTTTTTTGGTATTATATGTTTAAAAAAATGTGTTACTCTACAAATAATAGCTGTTACATAGCAACCAAATATGGATGAAAAAACAAAATGTTATATAAAAATATATAAATATATTAAAAAAAAAAAAAACTTTAAAAATATAATTATCTCACAGTGTATTTAGCTGGCACTAAAAAAATGTTACATGAATTAAATATAAAAGAATATTATATTACGTATTAACCACATAACACAAATATATATATAATGCAAATTACCAAAAAAGTAAATAATTAAAAGAAAATCAACATGCCAACTTTATATTTATGATTGATTGATTGATTGTTCGTGCCATTATAATAGACTTTGTTGTTGTTGTTTTTTTTTGTGAGAATGTACAGTGAATAGACGAGACATTGACAATAACAACGCTTTTAGCGGTATGGCTCAATGCTTCTAAACCTTATTCCTTTTCACTACAAAAAAAAAAAAAAAAAAAAAAAGAAAAAAAAAAGAACTTATTTCATTTTTTATTTCAAAGAAAAATATATAATATATAATAGAAAAAATGAATAAAATATTTAAATAGATATTTATTTTTTGGCCAACACTGCCTGTAGGTATATCTTCAAGATCTAAAGTAAAACAACAAAAATTAATAAAATTGAACCAGCAAGAAAAATATTAGAGCTCTAATATATAAAGTACAACAGAAAAAAAAAATCGAATTTAAATATTAAATTTACAGAAATATTTTAAATAACATCGAGAACTATAAATTATTTTACGTGTAGCTTTTATTATCATTATTATTATTATTTTTTAAAGAAAGAGGAACATCTCTCATCTCAGGTTAAGAGCGGTGTTGGAATCTTTCTTATTTTTAATCGCTGCTGGTCATTTTAACGTACAGGACTATAATAAAGTAATTTAATAATAATAATTTGGTCAAATAATAGCAAAATTAAAACAATTTCGTTTTGTTGTTTAAAAATGTTACAGAAATGCTATCGATATATAGGCTTAAGTGTTTTTATTTTCTTTCAGATTGTATAGCTTATATTACTCTGCGTGTACGTTGTTAAATGATAAATAATTCATATTTGTGTTGTTATATTCTCAGAATTTAAACACATCAATAAATTGGTATAATATTATATTATTATCAATTATACATAATATAAAATGTTATATTCAAGAGATTAGAATTAAACATCACAAAGTATTGTTAATATAATCATATATAAAAAAAAATATGTAAGATTTTTAGCGTATCAGTTGTTATTTTTCTCATCATTTTTCATGTCATCCTAAAAAGTAGGCAACTTTCTTATCTTTTTTGAGAGGCAGGTGGCATATTGCAAGGGGCTTAATGATTTTTATTATTATTATTTTCACATTATTTCTATTGTAATAAATTTTTAAAGCCCTGTTATTATAGATAATATTTAATTTTTATTGTTGTTGTACTACATTTGAAATCAAATAAAATTTTCTGCCTTTCAAAAAAGTTCATTTTTTCCCTATATATTTCATAACAGGATTAAAGTTATTTTAAAATTTGCCACAGGTAAAATATAAAACTTTGTTACCTATAATAAAAGAATTAATATATAATAGTGTAAATTGGTTAGATATAGATAATAAAAATGAAATCTTTTACTTTCTTAAATTTTTATTTTACAAGCTTTATACAATTACAATTTTATGAAAATAAGTTTTGAATAAGTCAAACTAAATTTTAATTCATTCTTATTGGTAATTAAAATTATCAATTCAAATTAATTTCTATACTTTATTTCAATTCAAATTACAGATTATTTTATATATGTGGCTAAAATAGCATGAAGATATTTCTCAGTCTCAGGTAGTTTAATTAAAAACAAAGTTAAGAATCAGGATAATATCTTCTCTTGAGAGTTCGGTACTTGCGTAGCATGTACAAAGCTTCAAGTTCCTTGATTATGTAGTTGCCTTGTGCAAGCAAAACTTCCAATTTTTCAGGATCAGTTACATCTTTATTCTTCAGGAAAGCTTTCTTCAGACGAGTTCGAAAGAAATCGTAACCTTGTGGATAGTTCTTTCCAAGATATAGAAGCTAAAACAAATATGAAACGAAGAAATTAATAATACTGAAATAATTTCCTGTTTATTTGAAGTTATCAGTAAAGTGTGTAAGAAAAACTAAGGGACCCTAATTTTGTACTATTTTTCTCACTAGCATTACTGAAAGCTTTTTTTTTTTTTTTTTTTTTTTTTTTAAAGAAAACTACAGTTTTAAAATATTTAAGTGAAGGACACTAGACACACTTTTACATATTAATATATAATATTCTAATAATTTTTTTACCACCGATACTTTAATTGAAATATAAAAATTCATAATTATGGTACACTCAGCAGTGGCGGTCCTATGTTTTTTTGGCCTGCGACGAGTGGGCCCCCTTAGATGCGCGAAGCGCAAACAGCCCGCCGCAGGCGCGATGTTTTTTACTACGTGACTATTTACAGGCAATTTGGTGAATTCAGTCAGTGAAGATAGCTTTACGAAGGAAAAAACCACTGTTCTTTATATTTTATGATTTATATTCAAAAAAAAAAAAGTGGAAAAATGCTGAATTTTATTTTTGAATGAAATATTAAAAAATCAATTATATTTAACTTCGTTGCAAATTGAAGCCAGATTTAGCGCGCGCATGCAAAACATATTTTCTTGATATTCTCAAAGTTGAATTTTAATATTTGTTAATTTTTATTATAATTAATTTTGAATTTCCAAAATAAATATCCAATTTTAATGTATTGTGTAATTCTAAAAGTTGACAATTTGATGAATAGAAATAGTCAAAATTTATTAATAAAAAATTGTCATCTACGCCAGGGCGCCAGGCCAATGAGAACGGTTAAAAACATTTTTTTGCAGGCTTTCATATTCTAAAGGAAGACATTGTCCTGAATCGATTTATTTGCAAAATTCTGAATTTTAAGTTTATTAAACATTTTTAATTAATTTGTTTAGATTGCAAAATGAAGACACGCGAAACCTATGCATGTGGGCATAGGAAAATTATCGACCGAAACGTCATTTAAAGACTTTCAAAATTTAATCAATGAACTCAAAAATTAGAAATTTGCATACCTTATCTATCGACTTAGGACATTGTCCTCTTTTAGAAATGCAATAAGATTACACCCTGAAAATTTTTCAGTCTTCTTCATTATAATTCTAGTTAGTTATACCTTTTTGAATCAGGTAAAAAGGTAAAAGAACTACTGACTGAGAAATATAAAATAACCTAAATGCTCACCTTTTTTTTTTTTTGTCCACATAACTGACATAACCGATGGACAAATTGTTTTGAAAAATTTAGTACACATTCTATTGAATAAACTAAATGAAGGCAATACAAAATTGTGCTGAATTTTTTAAGAAAAGTTATCGCGCCAAAAAAAAAAAAAAAAAAAAAAAAAAATAATAATAATAATAAAAAAGAGCTGCTATCCACGTCTGAGGTTAATCGTTAAGGGATATTACATTTTATCTTCAGTTTTTTTTTTTTTTTTTTTTTTTTTTTAACATTTAAGTTTTTTTTTGTGTAATTAAAAGTTTAGGATAAATTTATAAATGAAAATCATCAAGTTGTATATATCTAGTATGGATCCACGGAGGATATATACAGTAGATTACACAAAGTAGCAAAGCTTTGAAGTTAGAAGTAGCAGTAGTATTTTAGCAATTGAATGCTATTTGGTATTCCTTTGTAGATTTTTTTTTCTATTCTAATAGCTTGATTTAAATTTACTTTCTATCACAAAATTAGAAATTACAAGAATTTAATCTGAAAACTAATCAAACAAATTTCAATACTATAGATTTACATAAATTTAAGATTTTGTTTTTGTTTTTTGTTAAGATATGATATTAGATAAAAACTGGATGAAGCAATAGTCAAGTATACACGATTGTGATGATATATTTTACTATTTAAAAACTTGCCCTTAATTGGAATGATGAATTACATATTATAACAATCATAATATACAATCCTGACATCTGGACGATGTCCGGGGTTCAATTTCCAGCTGGACAAAGCCTGTCTATAGTTGTAAATTGAAACCCGGACATCGTTCAGTCTAGATGGCAGAACCTTCAGATACTTTATATGATTTTTTTTTTATTAAACAATACGATTTCTTCTACAAAGGACTCCGTTTCGAGCTAAAAGAAAAAGTTTAATTGCAAGAAAGAGATACATTATACATCATAGGTAATATTAACATGAATTTATTAATGTTACAGTACACAATATCGTATTATAAAGCTTCTTAAGACATTATTAAAGTATGTATATGTGTACAGAGACCACATCGATGCCATAATAGTAATACAGTAAATATAGAGCTGAAATGGCCGAGTGGTGAAGGCAGCTGACTCGTAACTCTGTACTCCTCACCGAGTATAGGTTTGAGCCACTGCTGGGTGCATACGTGAAGTGTGAGAGCACAACATGTTGCACTATGCATGTTGACATGCATTCCATGACAACGCACAGCATTCGGGAGGTGCATGATCGATGTGATTGCACCGACCAGCCTGCCTAGATGTTTCACGGTTTCTCTAGGCTGTCATGGCAAATACCGGGCTGTGTACTTAGGCCAAGCCGGCCCGTGTGTGCTTTTCCATTAATTTGGATAGTCCTTACCTGTCGATAAGACAAATGTCTTGACTGGGACTGGGATTGGTGTAGCACGATAACACAATGGCAAGCAAAAAAAAAAAAAAAAAATAATAATAATAATAATAATAAAAAATAAAATAAATAATAATATAATAATAAAAAACAAATAAAAATAAATAATAATAATATTATTATTATTGTTGTTTTTGACGCAGAATTCGCATATATATTACATAATATGGTCTTTATTACATCGCGATTACATACTCGAGTATGGTCTTATACTCTGCAAGGATGGCGAGATTGGGCGGTCCCCACAATCTCGACAGCCTTTCAACCTGTGTGCTATCGAGAATATAAACACAAGGAGAACAAAATCTTTTCTGTTGCAGAATATAAGACTATATAAATACTGTATTCGAGTATAATAATTAAATATCATGATTATTTGTGAATTTTGCATTCTGCGTCAACAACATTGCAATATATTATTATGGTTTTTATGGAATCAATGTGGTCTGTACTGTACATACATATATATTTATAATGGCTACAGTATATCAAAATATAACTGAAATAATCGACAATAAAAGGCCAGTCCAAAAACAACGATCAATGTGTTTATTTTAATACACAATTAATATATCATACGTACGGCACAATTGTACTCAATTTGTAGGTATGCATAGAAAAACACACAAAAAACATTATGTAATATATGTATTATACATAATAATATGTATCTGTTGCTTGGCATTCATTGAACCATAAAAATAAAACACAAATATGTACAGAAATTAACCAACCGTTTTATATAGATTGATGACTCGTGATCGATCAGCCATGATTACAACCAGAGTAAATATGAAATCAAAACTGGTCACACAGATATAAAGCAATATAAAGTAAGGATATTCGCAGACAAATTAAATTTCACTCCGTTTCAACTCCGTGCCCTTTAATTAAAATTAAAATTAACCTGATCCTGATAATAACAAAAAACAGCTGGTAACGGAAGGGGGCGTGTTGGTTGATTGATTGATGTAATATTTACAGGTGGCAGCACGAGATGGGCAGGCTAATTGAGGTTAAAGGCTAATTAATCTTGAGTCTCGACTCTCGAATCGAATGACAATGTAAAATTTGGACATTTGTGGTTATTATCAGCTATTTTTGTTATCTCAATACCTTGGACTTCGTTCGGGACTGCTTCGGGAGTCAGATGTAAGAAAAGTTCACAGCTATAGTCTACCGACAGTACCGACTACCAACTACCAGCCAAAGTGTTTAAAATTTTCGTATCGTCTAGACTCGACTGCTTGTCGCACATTCATACCAACAGGATCGTTGAGTCATACATATCATGACAACCCAGACATCTACAGAAATTCGAATCCCTGTGCCATGGGGACACATTGCAGGTAATATAAAATCTTGAAATGATGAACTTCAGCAAACGGGCGTATTCTGGGAGGTGTTTTCAGGGTCTAACCCCCCCCCCCTCCCCCTTCGGTCTGAAAAAGCATGGGAAAACGGGGGTGGTTCCCCCCCCCCCCTTTGCCTATGCTCACGATAGACTGCATGGACCCCTCCTGTTGCAAAATTCTAATCCTGAATACGCCCGTCAGCAAATATTAAGATACATACTGCAGTATATACATACATACAGCTCTGGCCAAAAGTTCCCGAACGGGACAGCGGCGGCCGCTGCGTTCTCTCATAAAGATAACATAGTGTGGTTGCGGGTTGCCTATGCAAATCGTTCGGGAACTTTTGGCCAGAGCTGTACATACACATATCACCATAATGTACTACAGTAGTTATCGGCAGGTGTTTGCTGCTTTTTTATAATATGTTCCTCTCACTTGAGAGTATTGAAATTTTTACACAGAAATGATTCCTCAATCATCATTCTTTTTTTGTACCAAAATTTTAAAACCCTTAAATGAGAGGGAGGTGTAGTTTAAAAATAACAACTGCCGATAACTAGTCATAGATTTACCATATCAGTACACATTATGTTAATACATAATACATATGTGTACATACTACATACTGTTTTGCGTACGTTATACATATGATAATATGACTGTAATTTATAAATATGTTCTGCAATTACTATTTGCCATTTATTATTATATAAAATATCGTGCAGTATATTGTTGGCTTAACTGTCACAAATCAAGGATCAAGGGTAGCACAAATATATGTATGCGTACTGTGTATATATGACATATATGTACATAATTTATGTGTATTTATGACGAGTGACAACAGGATGAGCAGATATAATGTTGCAGAGTCCACTGGTGGTCACTGTCTGACAGACATTCCCACACACCAGTTCCCATCAGTAGTCTGTACTCGACAAAATTAATGCCCTCAGACAAAAGACCTGATGTTTGGTCTGCAGGCCTTCTGTCTATAATATAATACATATGGAATGCATCTTGAAAAATCACTCACACATTCACCTGTGTGTATATATACAGACAGAAGGCCTGGTATGGTTTACCTGTGCACACAGCCAGGATCTTTCGTCCAAGGGTCTTTTGTCCATGGACCTTTCTGACAGACAGTCATTATATTGATTTTGTTCAATTATTTTCTTACATTTAATATATTGATGTATGTGATATATTTTATATTACCCTATATATATTATCCTTTTTTTCTTCATTTTATTATTATTATTATGTGAATTAACACAATACAATCCATATATAAATACTAATATAATCTCTATATAATATAGTCCATGTCCACATTGGCAGTGTGTATACAGCTTTTTATTTTATATTTGTAAGTTCTAGTCTTTTATTTTTGTGTTTGTTGCAGGAAAAGCATGGGGAAATTCTCACAACTCTCACCCAGTGTTGGCAATTCATGGATCTTTTGACAACGCAGCTACATTTGATCGTCTAATTCCATTTTTACCAAAAACATTCTACTACGTGTCAATTGATCTGCCTGGTCATGGGTTATCATCTCATATACCTCCTGGCTTTCCTTACTACTTTGTAGATTTCTTAGCATCATTGAAACGTATTATTCAATATTTTAAATGGAATAAAGTGATAATGATGGGTCATAGTTACGGAGGATTTTTGTCTGCCTTTTTTGCATCAATGTATCCAGAATTAGTCACACACCTAGTGATGATTGATATAATTAACCCTAGAATGACAGCTCCTCATTGGACAGTACATACTTTGAGATTTATTGACAAAAAAATAATGGAATCAAAAACTATCCAAAGTTCTGCAGTACCAGAATATTCATATGAAACAATAATTGCTAAATTAAAACTTGGTCGAGCAACAACCTTATCAGATGAAGGTGCTAAAACATTGCTAACTAGATCTGCTACAAAGAAGGGTGACAAGTATTCCTTTTGTTATGATCAAAGATTAAAATCTGCACTTCATCCTATTGTAACTAGCCATCATTTGACAGAAATTTACAGCAAAATTCAATGTCCCATTTTGATTATAATTGCAGAAGACTCTAAACCAGGCACACAAATTGACTATGTACAGAATGTTTTAAATGTATTAAAATATAGTTCTCCAAGTTTTAATTTTATTTTAGTGAAAGGAAATCACGATGTTCATTTAAATGATCCTGAAATTGTAGCTCCTCATATATGGAAATTTTTATCTAAAAAAAGTAATCTTTAAAAACATAAAAAAAAGAAGATCTGAGGTTATTACATTACGTTGCAGCTAAATGCTGGGGACGCTCTGATGGATTTCCCATTCTTGGAGTTCATGGACTACAAGATAATGCTGCAACGTTTGATCGTCTTGCTCCTCTGCTGCCTTCACCCTTCTACTTGGTCAGCATGGACCTGCCTGGTCATGGCCTCTCATCTCATCTTCCACCTGGAACACTTTACCACATGACAGATATGGTAACAGTTATTACCAGGGTAGCAGAATATTTAAAATGGGATAAGTTCAGTTATCTAGGGCATAGTTTTGGTGGACAAATTGGATCATACTTTGCTTCAATATATCCTGAAAGAATTAATAAATTAATATTACTAGATGTAGTTAGAACTAGACCTCTTGAAGCTGAACGATTTATTGCTGCATTCAGAAGTTATCATAAAAAATTACTTGCTACAGAAAAAAAGATATCAAGTGATAAAATGCCTTGTTATAGTTTTGAGGAAGCTAAACGTAGAGTTCATGCAAGCAGATATTCTGAACTAACTGATGAGGCATTAGAAATATTATTAAAGAGATCACTTGCACCACATAATGGAGGATATGTGTTTAGAGTAGATCAGAGATTAAAATTTGCCGTCTTTCCTCCATTCACCAATGAACAACTACTTGCAATTTTAAGTAATCTGAAATGTTCTGTGCTTTTAATTAAAGCCAGAGACTCTCTTCCAATTTTTGAACTCAAGGGTGTACAGATAGTGATTGATATGTATAGGAAAAATTGTATGCATTTTGAAGATTTAATTGTTGAAGGCAATCATGATGTTCACTTAAACCAACCTGAAAGAGTAGCAACTTTAATTTCTAACTTCCTACTGCACAATAAAAGTAATTTGTAATGATATAATGTTATGTTTTTTATTTAATGCCAAAGTAGACAAATATATTATGCAATTATAATTTATTGTTTTAGTATTCAACTTCATTTCTTTGTACTTTTTATACGGATACACATACTTACATAATTTTGTTTATATTGACTTATATACTGCTGACTTTTAAGTAATTTCAATCCCACCCGCTTCGTAGTAAGTTGAAACGGACATGGATGTGATCAACGTCGGCCTCAAAACAGTTGCTTCTTTAATTAATTTATATCAGTATATTATATCCAAGCTTGTATTGAAAAGATTAACTTTTTTCTTCTTTGCTTCATATTATTTAAACCTTTAGCACAGCTAATATGAATAGTCCAACAATGAAAAGTGTGTGAGGGTAGAGGTCACGGATACATTAAACCAGGGACTGGAACCGGAACCGGTTCCAAGAACCGCTGAAAACCGCTTTTTTTGAGGCGGTTCCAAAGAACCGCTTTTTTGAACGCGGTTCTGGGAACCGGTTCTTAAGAACCGCCTTTCGAGAACCGGTTCCAAAGTACCGCTCATTGAGAACCGCTTTTCACCTCTCGCACCTCTCGGAACCGCGGTACTTAAGAACCGCAAATATTAGAGGCGGTTCCGGTCCCTGCATTAAACTAAGTTTTATTAACTTTAGAATTTTATTAACAGCCTCTTCAGTTAGTATTATATAAATGCTAAGAAAGAAAATAGTTGAATAGCAATATTGGAGAGCATGTTGAAACACAAAGTTTCTCTAATTTTTAGATTTTTGGGAGATGGGATCAAATTTCTATCATAGATTTCTAGATAATATTTAATTGTAGATAATAAAATATAATTTTATTTCACATTAAAAGGATTGGGTTGTACACTGTGTCAATAAATCTGATGTGCACATACTTCACATTTTTACACATCATCTTCACACCTTTACACCAAAGACCATACATACTTTTTTACTTACTGCTCAGAATATTATAAATTAATGTATTTAATGTAGAAATATTTTTAATGAAGCAATTATCTGCAACTTCAGAATCCACTGCCAAAATTGCACAATAACACAATAGGAGGAGCAACTTTTCAAAGGAGTTCAGTTGTAATGCATTACACCTTACACCCCACTGAATAAGCATGCAGTGGCAGTGACCATTATAGTATTTATAATGACAATAGTTTATGGGGCCACTAGTAACAGCTGTTACATGTTAAATAAATAAATAAATAATAATAAAATTGTTAAGATAGAGGGTAGATATCGTGATGCTTTATATCCCTTTCTGTTGGCTTGCCCTGAAAGGCATAAAAGGTGTGTAGCTCATAATATGTATGTATAATGTATGATACTATTATGTATGTAATAGAAACAGAATCACTTATTTTGAAATTTTTACCTAGATTCATTTATTCCTTAGTATTGTTATAATTAATTTTAACTCAAGACTCTTAATTGAGTATTTGACATTTTTTTTTTTTTTTTTTTTTTTTTTGTGTGTGTTCATGAACCACATTTCTGTTGTTCCCTATCTGTATTGTTTTATACAATTTTTATTGTAATAAAAATATTTTTGTAAAAGAAATTTTTGTTTTTTTCTTTTACTGACATTGTCCACTTTTTTTAGCTTTGTTCTAATTTTACGGTATATAATTTTTTTTAAACAATATGTCTGCTGTTCCAGAATTTTTGTGTTCATAGTAGTGCAACGCTACTATGAACACAGCAGAAGTTTTCCCATTTATTGGTAAATGGTTGCTTCATAAAATAAAAACAACATGAATTAGGAAGAACTACCAGTTTTTGATCAATAAATATGAAAATTTCACAACAAGCTGTTTTATTTTTGAAACGGATACAAAAGTTCAATGGTTTTAAATTTTCTTGCAAAACAGGTACAATACTTTATTAGGCCTATTATTTTTTTTTACTGACGATTCATTATATAGCGACACTATGATGAACACAAAAATTCTGCAATGCAGCACACTCCTTATCCAATAAATACCTTGTCGCATATACAGTAACATTACTTTTATTATTTTCAAAAACACTCTGATAATATTGCAGTATAAACTTAAAAATTCTTAAAGTTTAGAAAGAACATTACTATTTGACTTCCTTGAATAATAAATATTTCAATAATAATAATAAAACTAAAAAAGAGTTAATGTGTTGCTTAAGTTCAAGTTCCATGTAAATAAAAATTCAATCAATGCAATGCAGTCTGATTTATTCAACTTACAATAATTACATCTTTTTAAGGAAAAAATATAATATAAAAATGTCATGCAAGAATAATTTACTAATCAAATTTAATATGTAGAATCTTATTTTACATAAACTCTTACATGAAATAAAATTACACATTAAAAGCCAGGCATTACTCTGCCTTTCTTTACATTTTTCTTTGTTTTCTTCTGTTTGTTTTGTTCCTTACGTTGTTGTATATTGTGCTGTCTCTTTTTCTGTTTATCATCTTGTAACTTCTGCACCTGTTCTTCTCTACCTTTCCACTTCTTGCCACTTGATTTTTTACGTTGTTCTACTCGTTTTACTGATTTCTTCAGTAATTCAGGATCATCCTTAACCTTCACTCCTTGAGCCTTTTTCAAAGCTAATCTCCATGCCTGTTTCTCTTTTAGCTCATTTACTTTTTCTGTAGCTCCCTCACTTTGCAACTTAGCAATCTTTTCTTTCTGTTTTTCCATCTGTTTCAGAATTTTTTTTGGGTCTCTTTCCTCTTTTCTTTCTCTTTCTTTACAACCAACATCAGAGAAATCAAATTTACTAAATACTAATTTGCCTTCACTGTTGAACACAGGTTTAACAGGTTTCACCAATTTGTTTTCACTGCTTATTATGCCTGTTTTTCTATCCCCAGATTTTTGTGCTCTCACTAGCTTTTTGTTTAATATTCTCTCATCATTTTTCTTCTTTTTCTTAAGTTTGTTTTTTAACCCTTTCTTAGCTAGCTTTGTCTTGTAGTTTGATTTTTGACCTATAAATAAATGAAAAGTAAATAAGTTTTGTGAAAAGGGTGAGCTTTTGTGGTGTGCATTTGTTATCATACAAAATATATCAACCTGCATATCTTGACGTTTGCAAAATAAAAATACCAAACATTACGAAAGTAAGGTATTCCGATATAACAGGTAATCCAAAGAGAAGGACCGCCCACAAGACAGGAAACAACTGGGGCAACAAACACTCATCCAGTCATTTTGTGTAGTTTTAATCAACTTTAATATTTAATGTTTATTTCTTACCTTATATATTGGTTAATTCTAGCATGGATTTTTGTTATTTGTCTATGTAATTGAAAAAATATTGTGATAAAAGAAAATGTTTGATTTCGAAGTGTTTGTTGCCTATTTTTCATTGGTCAGTCAGGGAACAAATTAAAAAAAAAAAAAAAAAAAAAAAAAAAATGCGTGATAATAAGTGACAATAAATGCTATTTTTACATCACCTCTAATTTAAAATTGATAATCTCCAAATTCTAGAGCATAACACTGATCTGAGTTTGTTGCAATACCACTTATATGAGACTGAAGTCCACTATTTATTTACCTGAGAGCCGTAAACTTACTCAATTTACATTAGCTTTTATGGCTCTAAAAACACAAGAATCAAACAATTGATAAACAATAAGATAACAATTGATAAGTCAATTTCCCCACTTTGGATTACCTATATCTATAGAAATACCTTATACAAAAGAGTCAATCACATGCAGTTTGTTGTCACTCACCTTGCAAAGTTTTCAATTTTGACATCAGTTCCTCTAAACTCTGTGCACGACTGTTCTTTTCTGAAAGCAAACACCAACAATTTAACTTAAATTTAATTTAAGACTCAATTTAAGGGAGAGAGAGAAAAAAAAATTGCGGTTAGGATCAATAATGAATTACCAGCAAGGGCCTTACCAGTTACCACGCAGTAAAAGTTCTGTGGAGAGTTGGAGGTTTTGTGTGGCACAGTGTTTTGAAATGAACTTTTTGTAACAAAAGACTGTGCCATGCAGGACCTTGACCTCTCCATACAACTTCTGTTTTGGCAAGGCCCTTGCTGGTGATTCTATGCTTTCCTTTATTATTAACATAAAGGACTCAAATTTATTTATTGATCTTACGTATTCACATAATGCTACTTGAAATACTTCATATACAGTACAAATCACATGTATAAAGTAGCTTTGACAATGAATGTGCACCTCTGGACAAAAGTTTCTGGATTATGTTAAAGTCAGCACTATGTTATCTTTATAAGAAAATGCAGTGTCCGCCACAGCCCCGTTTGGAAACTTTTGTTCAGTGGTGTGCAATTCTATGTAAATCTACATATTTTCATTAACATAACAATAAAAATATATAAATTTAAACAGAATGTAAAGTCCTAAGTAAAAGCTACTTAATAGTTGAGTGAATATATTTTTGTATTTATAGGTTTAATTAGGGGTTGAAAATAAATATTCAGGAAAAATTGACTTCATTGAAAATTAAGTTAATAATTACATATTTGAAAATTTAAAAGAAAAGGATAGGAGAAACCAGCAAGGCCTTACCATAGTGAAGAGTCCCATAGTTTGGTGAAAATCTTACTAGCAGATATAAACTAACACATTTTATATCTGTGCTATGGGAGTCTCTTTACAATGGTAAGGCCCTTGCTGGTTTCTCCTATCCTTTTCTTTTAAATTTTCATACCTAAACGTAATGGTTTATTTTCCTTAAAGGCAGAACACCTTGAATAAACAAAAAACTTGTCTTATATCCTAACATACCTAAATATCAATGTTGATTTGGCCGGAGTCATTGATTTCTAATTTATTTTCCGTTCTCAAAATGACAAAATGCAGGTTTATGATGTCAAAACTCGCCTGTTTCTGCGTGCGTGGACCAGTGAGCTGTGACATCATAGACCCGCATCTGTCATTTTGAGAATGGAAAGTAAATTAGAAATCAATAACTCCGACCAAATCAACGTTGTTATTTAGGTATGTTAGGATATTAGACAAGTTTTTTGTTCAAGGTGTTCTACGCCTTTCAGTATTTATTTGATATTATATTGAAGTATACCAATAAAAAGAATCAAATAAAAATATAATTATATTATGCTATAGCTCAAAGAATTGCGCTGTGTATGAAATTGTACGAAGTTGTTCTGTGATGTATGGAAATTTAATCTTGATTGTACACTGGTCCTGAAAGCGTTAATCTCTACAAATGGTGCATTACAAAAGGAAATTTTAACGCAAGCAGTCAGATTTATTCGGGACCAATGTACCACAAGGAAATGAAAAACCTGCACAACTAAAGACTGAAAAGCATCACTAAAATTGCAGGTTATTCATTTCATTTGGGTACATATGTATACAAGTACTGTACACACCTTTGTGTTGTAAAAAAAAAAAAAAAAAAAAAAAAAGTCTGAATTTTGAAATCCAGTCTAAAAGTTATGTACAGTACAGTAATTATTACCCGCATATGCATCCAGATCAAGAATACCGTGAGATAAGTGCAAAAATACAGACCAGATCCAATCGCATTATTGGAGCTCCCTGCTTCCCTTCCAGAACACATTTTTTTAAAATTATTTTGCTGAATTGATCAGGACTTTTGTGATATGGATTTAGTTGGTTCATTTTCAAACTGTATAAAACTGTGTCAGTTAAATCTGGATTGCTTGGTACAATACGAATAAGCTCTTATCCATGATTTGGATTTCATAACTATCAGAATTTTGACAGTGCTATATGTATGATATGGTAAATGTACTAGTTATTGGCAGGCTCTTTTTACAGCGAAAGTAATAAGTTTACAAGATTCTAACTAGAACCAACCATCTTAGAATTCCGTCTACTTGCCATACCACTACTTAAAACTCTTTATCACTAGAGGGGGCCGAGATAAATAGGGGTGCCGATAATTGCAGCAGTCGGTTTGGCTGCTTTTTCTCTACAATATATGCTATAGGAATTTCAACCTTACAGCACTTAAGTTGCCGATAACTAGTAAATTTACCATACATAGTACATAGTACATACATAAACACAAGAATTTATAGCGTTAAATTTGTGGTTCATTTCTTTTCAGGAATATATATTAATTTCATGAAATGCAGATTTGCTTGTAATATAATTAATACAATTGGTAGCTATACTGTACCAGCAAATATTTTAATTGTGCTGTTTTGTTTCTTACTTTCAACTGTGTTAGATGTTCCATGGTGTCCTGGCTTTGAAGAACGCATCGCACCCTTACCCTCTTCATCTTCTAAAACACGAAGCAAAATATACATGAAATAAACAGAACAAAGCTATATATGTATGTATGTACATATAAGTTTAAAAGGTGTGCGGTGTGCATCATAGAAACGATGATCAAAACGGAAATGAAAATTTTTGAAACCCAAAGCATACCGAAGCATACCAGCTTTTCTATAATTTACAAATTAATAATATGATATGTATGTTTGTAACGAAGCATAAATTATTTTAAAATATTTGTATGTAAAACTATACATAAAACAAACCTTCTGAAACAACCGGGATGGGAAGTCTGTCAATTAGATCCGTGATGAAGCGGCTTTCTTTCACAATTAATTCTCGAAAAGCGCGAAAATTAACTTTATTAGAAGAATCATTAATCTTCTTATCTTTTTTTGTCATCTTTATTGCTCAAAATAAGTTTAATCTGGTAATAAACACAATTTCTTTACTAAATTACTGTATCCACGTGTTTACAATGTAGCTCAGCTGGAGTCGGAGTTGTTATTGTGCGCATGATTTTTGGCGCAACGCATGTAAAATACTGTATTTCTATTGGCTGAAACCCGGCTAAAATAGTAGTCATGGTAACCAAAGCGGTTGATTACAAAAGTTAAAAATCGCATGACAAACACGACGCAAAAGTAAAACAGTAATAAAATCTGAAAAAATTAAAAAAATGGTGAAGTTGAAATCTCTTTTAGTGTCAAGAAAAGGCTCTAAACAAAGTTCTGACTCTGTAGAACATTTAAAGAAACTGACTCATTTGTATTTACAGAATAAGACAATAACTGAGATTGTAAGTAGATCCTATATTTTGTTAATTAGTATATTGCAATCTTTATTAGGGGTTAGGGAGGCGGGGGGTCGGAAAAATTGATGCCGGCGATTATAGATCGAGGCTGGCGAGATTCTCGCCAGCCTCGGTATAGATAAAGTATAATGGTTGCCCCTCTTATCCTTACCACTTACCAGCGTAAAACCTAGCAATTCTACTGTATTTTATAAATTTTACTTAAAATTGCTAGCACACCCAGTATGATTATAGTAATGTCTCCTAGAGCGCAGCTTTTTTATAATTATATATATAAATAATAAATACTTTAAAAATAAATTTGGGGGCGGGGGGAATGAAAAAAAGGTTTGGTTTTATGTTAGTTGGTCATGAAATTGACGCATATTAATGTGAAATAATAAAAATTTGTTTGGTGTTTTTAGGAGGATTTACCAATATGTAAAAATGCAATTGTGCTTTATTTGCAAAATAATTTAATTGAAAAATTAGATAACCTATATCAACTTAGAAGATTAACACACCTTTATCTTCAAAACAACAAGATTAAAAATATGAAAGGGTTTGAAAATCTGAAAACCTTAAAAAAATTGTAAGTATTATAAAGTAAAATTTATAACTTCAGATTTTTCCCCCTTAACCCTCAGTAAGAGAAAGGATTTTGTTTTGTTTTGTTTACAGATATGTAGGAAATAACTACATTTCCACAGTAGAAGGAATTGAAAAATTGAAAGACCTGGAAGAATTACATTTAGAAAAGCAAAATTTACCTCCTGATGAAATCTTGACGTTTGATCCACAGTGCATAGCAGCTTTAAAAGTACAAAATATATAATTATATTCAATTATGAATAGTGTGATTTTAAGATTCGTTTATTTATATATTTATACTTCTATTTATATATTTCATGAGCTTTTGTTTTTAAATAAAACTAATGTTAATGTTAACTTTTTAGAACACTCTACGGGTGCTCACAGTAACTGGGAATGGCATAAAAAGTATATCATCTTTATCATCACTGGAAGCGTTGCAATGTCTAAAAATAGGTCATAATCAATTGGATGAAATGTCTGAACTATTGAGTGCCCTCCAGGCTTGGCCTCAGCTAAGACAACTTGTGTTAACTGGGAATCCTATCTGTTTTCAACTGAGGTATCGAGAAACAATCATTGCTACATCTTACCATGCTTTAGGTAAAATTGTGTTTTTGTTGTATAATTGTTATCATGCAATAAACTGCTATTAATCTGCCACGAAAAAAAAAAACTCTTTTAAAATTGGTTTTACATTAGAGGATTTAGATGGAAAACACATTCTACCTGTAACTCGTAGCTTTCTCCAGAGCTTAGCATTACGTCAAGCTTCTAGAAACATTCAACCTTGTACTGCAAAGCGAGCTGTTGCTAATGATCAAGACAGTGCTAGTAGTAAGTACAAAAAAAAAAAAAAAAAAAAAAAAGCATAAAATTAATCTAATGAAATATATATTTTAGGAAATCAGAGTCTACAGCTCGCCATCAACTCTCAACATTGTACTCGTCTGCCTGACATACCTCCTGATAGCGAGCCTTTCTTCAGCAGTATGTTTCCAGCTTGGAAATCAGGTAATAATATTAATTCTATGCAAAAGTGAACAGCATTGATTTCAATTAATATGTTTACAGGTAAACCTCGCTCTGCTAAGCCTCAAACTCCTGAACATTTATTAAGTAACTGGCCACTTTCATCAACAAAACTGACAAGGCGCAAATCCTGCAGTTCTGCAAGTACTGATCTATCTCATCATCTACATATTTCAAGACTGTGATTTTTTTTTTAATTTTATAAATAAAATACTACACACTATAGGGAATTTGTATGTATAAATAAGTATAAGTAAAATTTTATTTAAAAAAAGGTGGAGTTTATTTTTCCTCTTTTAGATCAGCATAGACATAATCTTTGCGTGCACATTTTCTTCTTCTTCTTCTTCTTCTTCTTCTTTTTTTTTTTTTTTTTTTTTTTTTAATATAACTTTTCTTTCTTACTTTGTTATACAAAGCAAACATCACTGTTTCACATTAGAGAAGCTAAAATATTATTATATTTTTTTGTTAAATGTTATTTTAATATTTCACATATGAAGTGACAATTTCTTAATTGTTGTGTCCAGTTCAATAGGCATAAAGCAAAGCTGCAGCATTTTAGAATTCACCCACAACAATCACATATTTTCTTTTACTACACGAAGAAAAAAAAGTGCTAAAACAATTATTAACAATCAATAAATGTAGAATCAAAAATTTGCATGATGTTTTATTTTTTTACCTCTGTCAACTTAAAAATAAAAATATATTTGAACTATTCAACCTAAACTAATAATGATATAATAATATTAAAAAAAAAAAAAAAAAAAAAAAAAAGTTGTATGCTCTGCATTCACAAAAGTATTATGGTGATGGAAAAAAAATACAATTAGATAATATTATCAGTACAAAACTAAAATTGCTTTCCATTTTTAACTTAAAAATAGCTAAAATAAAAAGAAAGAAAAATAATAATAACATTTATTTAAAATATTGAATTAAGCTGCGAAAGTATGATAGAAATGCCAGTTGGCTGTTCGTAACTGAACAGCATAGAAAAATAAGCAGATAATATCCATTACGTTTATAGTAACAATATTTTTTTTTTATTTATAAAGGAAACAGCAGCTATCACTATTTCCTTGTACCATATAATGCAGCAACCATTTAATTTTAATATAGAGCTCACACTTTAGGGGGCAGCGCTTTTCATTTTATTTTAAATATATAACAATAAACATACTTTTTTTTTAGACCTTGCAGCTATTTGGTCCAGGAATGTTATATTTTAATAACAGCTTAGCTGCATGCAATAACATTTTCTCTTATTATTGCAGAAATATGAACAAGGCAAATTGCATAATTTCTTGTTTTATTAAGAAATATTATATATTTAATTTTGTTTTATAATATAAGATTTATATATTAGATATATTAATTTTCTTAATCAACCTCAATAACCCATTTTTTTTAAATTTATATGAAACACTTACATATATTTGAATTTATTATTATTATTTTTATACATTTCAATTATCATTTAATATATTTATTTATATATAGCTGCTATATAAGTTGCATTTTTAAAATTTTATTTTTAAACTATCTGACATCCCAACCCCCCTTCCTTTCTTCATCATCATAAAAAGAAATAAACAACAACAAAAAATCTTTTTACTTATTTGTATCACGTTGTTAAGTTTCTTGCTTCACTCCAGATAATAATTGAAGTATTCAACTTGTATTTTTTATATTGCAGGCGTCTGAAATTGAAAGAAAATAGTTTTTTTAGCAAGGCTATTGGCATAAAAAAACAACAACTTATTTTACAGGAGAGAATGAGAATGTATAGCTATGGTATGATTTGTGTTTTAAATAGCATCATTTTTGGCTTTATAATTTAATAACAGCATGATCATGAATCATGAGACTATAGGGACTGACAAAGGCACAGACACACATTGTTGTCTCTTGAAGTTAAGTGCTGAAAGCTATCCAGTATGTGTTAGTTTTTTATATCTATGCTAGCAAGATTTTCAACAAATTATGGGACTCTCTTCACTATGGTATGTAAGGGCCTTGCTGGTTTCCTATTTTATATTTATAATGTATAGCACAAAGACTATTAACTAAGGGTTAAATTGCAATATCTTCAGAATTTTGAAAGTCGACTCCTTTATACTTGGTGTAATTGAAAGGCTATATCAATGTAACAATATTGTTGCGAACAATATGTGTATATGGTTATTTGTTATGCATAGCAAAATGTCTATCTTATTTTTTTATCACGCGAAGCAATATGTGTAAGTTGAGCGCCATCTACAGAACGTTCGGAAACGACTTACACATTTGCGTAGCCTGATAAAGAATGAGATACACATTTTGCTACACGTGACAAATAATGAGATAGGCATTTTGTTTGCAACAACATCAATATGGTAATGAACGATACAAATTTCTGAGAAATACTGAATGACTTTAGAATGCCTGTGCTTTCTGTATCATGTATAAGGTTAAAGATCTTAGGCTATATTAAATTTAAATACACACAATTTATTTCATTGCAAAAGCAAAATTGGAAATGATCACATAAAAAGTTAACTTGTCAAACCCAAGTAAATTTTTGTTTTTATTCACAATATTATAGATGCTTACCTGTGAGATGGGCACTGCTCACTGAGCTGTTTGCTGCTGAATTTCAATCTTCTCCACTGTCATGTCAGGGTTCATTGCTGTTGCCTCTTGAATGGCCTCGGCCAGTGCACGATCATGATCAATGGGATCTCCATCAGACTGGATGGTGATTTTCTGTTCGACTCTAGTCTCTACAACTCCATCCTTTTCTGTCTTGTACTGTAGCATTTCACCATTAATGTTAAATCAAGCAATGTTGTGTATCACAGATGTAAAAATGAGAGGATTATCATATATGTACATGGAATGTATTAAAAAAAAACAACACACACACACACATATTTAAGATTAATGATAATATACAACAAATCTATTAGAATATGAAAACATCAAAATATACATTCCCAAGGCATTACATGATAACATGTAAGAATAGTTAGGAAAGAAAGAGGTTTACATATACTTACTGTGATAGTTTCCACAGTCCTTGTCTTGCTGCTGATGGTTTGGGAGCTGATGATCTCTCCCGTGGCAGAGTATGTACCATCCTCAGATTCAAGGGCCACCTTGCGACTCTCAGTTTGTACCAGAGGTACATTGGTAGTGCTGTGTGGTGGGATCAGTTGGTCTACCATGCAGGGATCATAAACCATGCTTTCTGTCTTCACAATAGGCGTCTGAGACAAAATTAAACCCAATATCAAGACCAAGATAGTTTAATTTTTATCACTCAGCCCATTATTTGTACTTTTAATTCTCTAATTAATTAGGTATCTATTAAATACAAACTATATTATACATTTAATAGGATAATTTTAAAACGTTAATTATTCTAAGTTTTTTTTTTTTTTTATAATATTAAATTGTATTAGCATGGAGTATTAGAAATAAAGAAGGAATAAATATGTAAGGGATTTAAGATTTTTTTTTTTTTTTTTTTTTTTTTGGTTCATTTATTTACACATACCTGACCATTTAGAGATTCATCCAAATCTATAGGGGTTCCTGAATCATTAGAACTGGTGCTAGAGGTTCGTTCCCTTCTGAAAAAGTTCTGTTGCATGCAAGGAAAGGTGTTAGGCAAACTAAAGGATCAAATTACATGCATTCTCTTGGACTAAAATTTAGACCAAGCATTTAAATGAATACTGTTGTAAAAAGTTAGCGGGTGGTGAGTGGAGACATCTCACAAACTACACACATTTAATTATTATACTGCAAAAAAGTTAACGGACAACTCATGCTAGCATTCAAATAATACAAACAAATGAATACGAAAAAATTAAATAATAATAATACTGTACAAAGATTGATGTAACAATAAAAATTATTTTACTGTTGTCAATATAATAGCCATGAACTTAAAAGTAAAATTGCAGTTCTTTAAATAATAGCTTATGTAATATTAGCATATTAACTTGATACTAAAATACAGATAAGAAATGAACTAAACTGAATGCTTGATGAGAAACCATGAACATGTGATGTACATGTGTCACAAACTGCATGTCAGTGCTTCAAAAGTGTATGAAAGAGACATGCACTTGCCTTCTCTCGTAGGTCTCATCACATCACTTAATTTTACCTGTGAATCTCCAGTGAGCACCGTTGATGTTGAACGCACTTCCTGGGTCACTACACGCTGCTCCTGACGAGTGGCGCTAGTGGTGGTAGTGTGGGCAAACGTTTTCTCTTCAATCTAAGGGGAGGCAATAGATAAAATATCATTTAATTTTAAATAATCATATAATATAAAAATTGTAAATATTTAAAGCTTTTGATACCTGGCTTGTTTTTTCATTTTTCTCCTTATCCTCAGTCATCATTGCTGTACGAGTAGTTACTGCAGTGGCAGTGACATGCGGAGAACTTGTGTCGTCTCCAGCATCAGCCTGAAAATTTGTGAAACACGATGAAAATAAGAATAGTAGCACATTATAATAGCCCACTCTGTCAGTCTAATGCTATAATATATAGAGTTATTGATGTAATTTTGAATACAATTCTTTTGAAATTTATGAAATTTGAAATGTATCATCAAATTATATATTTTTAAAATTATATGTTTGCTTTTTTATTTATTATTATTATTAACTTGTATATTTTTTTTCATTGTAGTTGCCGTGTGGTGTTTATTAGAATAATGGGGTTACAAAAACTTAACTAAAAATACTGTCAAATATTTTCTACAAAATAAAAGTAAATAAGCTGAAGCAAAAACTAAAATCATGCTAAAATAATAAAACAATATAATCATCTCACCAAATTGACTGTGTTAGATACAGTAACAGCACCAGTTCCACCTGGTGTCAGATCTTCAACCTTCTCTTCTATATTTTGAGTAATTCCTTCTGCATCTCTCACCATTTTCTGCTTTGTTGTGGTCTTGACAATCTTGGGAGTGTTAACTGCAACATCTCCAGATGCTCTAATGGGTTCTCGTCCTTCTCCATACTCTGAAAGATCACTACTAGATCCTCCTTCATCGTCAGATTCTCCAGTTCCATTGTGTTTCCTTTTGCCTGATTTTCCCTTGCCTTTAACTGCTCCAATAGCTGCTGCCACTGCTGTGCCAGCTGCAGCAGCTTCACTAGCAGTTGTCCTGTCATCTTTACTGCTGGACTTACCAAAGGTACTCATGGGCTCATTGGTTCTCCTCAGGTTTGGAGAGGAGTTCATGTCCAACATACGCGATGTTGTACCCTTGGCCTGTTCTTTCCTGGCTGCAGATTCTACATAATCAACACCTGGAGTAATCAGGTGTGCTGGAGTAGTAGCTCCTGTAGCTACCAGTTCTGATTTCTCAGTCAAAGTTTTCCTCTTTTCAGCTGCAGTCTCTGCTACCTTTTTATCTTCTCCTGGGGCATAATTAAATGCTAACCCAGTGGCTTTTCTGCTATTGGGAGACTTTGATCGTTCATCAACAGGTGCTGAAGCAGCTGCTCCATTAGCTGCCTGGTCTTTCTCATAGGTAAATCCATGAGCAAGAATGGCACGTCTGTGTTTACTACCAGGGGATGAACTAGGGTCATCCTCTTCATAATCATACTCCCTTGTGTAGCCAGGGAGTTGAGGAGAACCTTGAGGAGGACCCCCTCCCAAAGGTTCTAGACCCATCAAGTTCTTGTTCTGTGGGCTAGGTTTGTCAGATGTAGGAGATTCTGGTACACTTGTGAGAGTTACATCTGAGTCATCAGCACCACCAACACCTTCAGATTTCTTTCCTTTCTTTTTGTCTTTTTTGTCACTTTCTTTATTATCTTTTTCTTTAGGTGATGAAGTCTTATTGAACAGGAATCCTCCAGGACTCTACATGCAAAAATAGTAAACAAAAAACACACATGCTCAAGCAAAATAAAAATAATCACAACAAAAATTAAAATAATAATAAAGAGAACTCATGCTGTTGCTAAGTCAAAAGTATTTAAAATAAATAAATTGTTCTAGCAAACACACTAATTGAAAATGCTAGAAAAAAATTACAATAAATAATTCTTCAATACAAAACAAAAGTTTCAGAGCCTTACCTTGATTTTTGATTTTTCTTTCTTTTCCTTCTCATCATCTGCCTTTTCCTTTTCCTTGTCCTTTTTATCCTTCTTTTCTTTGTCTTTCTTTTCCTTTTTCTCTTTCTTTTCTTTTTCCTTCTTTTCCTTGGCAGCTAGCTTGGAGTCGGGAGAAGCTGCTGTTGACTTCTCATCAGCAGAACTTACACTCTCATTGACTGCTTCGTTTTCATCTCCTCCCTTCTCCTTGTCCTTCTTTTCTCCCTTTTCTCCCTTCTCTTTTTTCTTTTCTTCTTTATCCTTCTTCTTTTTGCCAAATCCAAGAGCTCCAGTAGGCAGAACTGCCACTCCACCCACAGGTTTCTGTGCAAAATAAAACAAAGCGTTACTTCACTAATAACAAAAAAAATTCAAACAAGCCACTTCAAAGAATTCAAAAACAGCATGCCTCTAAATGCATGCCTTTAAGCATAATTCCTTTGCCATGCTTAATTATTGATGAATTGAAATAAAAGCATCGTGTACTATCTGCAAAATATTTCTAAATTGTACATAAATTTAAATTGAGTAAATGCTAAACAAAACACAGTTACAAAATTTATATAAACAATGTCACACTAAATTTAAATGTTAATATTCAAACATCAACTACAAAATAGATAGTATCACTAAATTAGTAAATTGGTAGTGGTAGGCCTTGTATTGAAACATTACGTACAAGTGAGGATCAAAAAAACAACTTAAAACTTGAAAGCTTAAAGCAGATTCTCACTGTGGCTTGTTATCAGCAGAGTGGAGATTGATTGCAGCTTACTGCGCTTTAATAACAGAGAAGAAAATAATAACAAAACTAAATGTTTGCAACATACAAGACAGCACAGCTGGAATACAAATAAAAGTGAAATAATGACAGAACTTTTGAAAAAATTATATCCTATAGGCTATAAAAGCTTTAAGAATAATAATAATAAAAAAAAAAAAAAAAAAAAAAAAGCACTCTGTAATAACCTGAGTGTACATAAAAAACAAATACACATAATAGATAGAAAGGAGCCATTAATGGGGCAGATATTTACAATTAAAATAAAAAGTACTTTTATCACATATAAAAATACATGTATATGCCTTGCTTTCATGTCAATATAAATATACACGTTCATGCAAATTAATAAATTTGACTGTTGTTATTTAAAAAATCACATTTACAATGGTCAAATGAAGAAATATTTAGTGGTGTTCTACAGTTGTGAGCAACTACTACTACTACTACTACTACTACTACAAAAGGCATGGTGATATATCATGATATTCCCGATGTGCTTGCTGCATGCTATTTTTTGTATATAATGCATGCATGCTTGGTGGCATGTGGTTGCATCAGGAAAGTCAGTCGTCGAGTAGAGACTGGCTACCTTGCGAGCACCATCATCTGTCTTCTTCTCCTTGTTTGCCTCGTACTCTCCTTCCATCGAAGTATCCGTATCTCCTGAAGACGTGCTAGAACTGCTGGCTTTCCTACCACTCTATAGTACATGCCAGCAAGGGTCACGTTAGTTGCAATCACACATCAGTGGTGTAAAATATATTTACACAATAGATAGTATTTATTTTATGCTAAAAGCATCTGTTTTATAATAAAATATTGCTTTTTTCCCCTCGATTTAATTAACGACCTGCATGAGAAATTAAAATTTCTACTCTTGCAAACTGTAAGTGACCATACTGTGTAAGTACTCATAATTTTCTTATGGGGACACAAAAGTAGATCAGTAACATTGAAACAAGGAACAATTTTGTATTGCAACTTATCAATTTATTATAGCCCTATTTTTTAAGCAAAAAAAAAAAAAAAAAAAAAAAAAAAAAAAAAAAAAATGCAGAGGCTTGCAGTTTTTTTTCTTTCCCAGCACAGGTCTCAAATTTTTATCCACATTTTACATCACTGATCAATGGTGAAGTGATTTCATGACACATTAATTAAGTGACTCCAACAATCACACATTTTTCATATCAGGCAATTATTAAATAAATATATTAGAAGATACAGTATTTATAAAAATAAAAATACAAAGATGATGGTGATGGATGTAAACATAAAATGTCATGCTGTGAGGAAACAATAAATAATCAGATCAATCAATGACAAAGAAAGCAAAGGTAAACAGCAAAGTAGAGTGTCATCTGTCCCAACTTTAGCTCCCATTTTTTTTTATTAAACAAAAATTGAATACATAAAATTATTCAGTTCTTAAAACTTCTCAAAAAAACATGTATTTTAAAAGGGAAGAAATTAACATGTATTAAAATAAATAAATATAATAAGAAAAAATACTTTGTGTGCTCCAATTATACTTAAAAACCATGCTTGGTTGATAAAACATTCCATTTTTTTTTTCAAACACAATACAAGTGGAATTTACATTTTTATCATGATTTTAAAATTTTAACTAATACAAAGCATAATTTCACATTGTTTGAATGATTGTTTTTTTGTTTTTTAATGTAAAAATTGATCATAGATAGAAATAATGAACGAATAAAATAATATTGAAGAGTTTAAATCAAGTATTTTGTTTTTATCTTCAAAGAGAGAAGGGAAGAGAATTTTGAAAAATTGCTTAAGGATTAAACTTAATGTTATTAAACATACCTTGTCCTTTGCCTTTTCATCCTTGGCTTTCTTATCCTTGTTTTCCTTGTCCTTGAGAGGTTTCTCATCAATGCTGTCAATCTCTGGAATATGCTCTGGAGGATGCGACATGGTGTGTCTCTTAGAGGGGTCATCGTTGTTGATGGCACGAGTGTGATGTCCCAGAGCTGCACCAGGAAGAACTGTCATCAATTGAGGGTTACCAACTGACTTCTTATACGACTCACCATCCATGCTGCGGGACGTCAGACGTCTACCACTCAAGCTGCGCTCAAACTGTGGTGCTGGGCGTTCAATCATAATCTTCTTGGTCTCATAGTGGGTTCTGCCAGAGTATCGGAACTTGGAGCCAAAACGAGGGAACAAACCAGATTTCTGAATCGGCTCAGGAGTCATAAGTCTGTTGAAGTAACACATCTTCAGTAAAGTAGAAAACAAAAAAGGGAGCAAAAATGTACAATAAATGGAAGTGAAATATCTCACCTGAAGAATGTATGGTGTTCAACGCACACCTTCCATAATTTCTTTGCAGATCGATGGTTTGCAAGTTTAAAACCAATTGTTGATTCAAACTGTTCAAATTCACCAGGGCGGATTTTAATGTAGAAATTATGCCTCTTATAAGAAATCTTTAGAATTTTCGGCCATGCAAACCTATTGATTCTTAGTCTGAAACACAGAAACATTTCATCAATATAGATATTTAATTACATATATTTGATATGTCATTATTTACCTGTCTCTGTAGACCAACAATCCTGAGGCACAAACTCCCAACATGATGTCCACACCTTCAGAGTCCTTAGCTGGGTGAAGGTCTACTCCATACATGGCCAGTTTCTTAGCATTTTCAAGATAGTGTAGTTCTGCCTCTGCAGGTGTCTGGCCCCTACAAATAAATAAATTATATTATTTTAAGATTGCACAAAATAGAATTAGAAAAAGAAAAGAGAAAAAATAGTTCTTCTTTTCTTTTGTTGTTATATATGAGCGACAGTAAAAATCGCGATCTTTGGAGAGTTATTGAGTTTTCCAATATTAAAAATACTTATTTAAAAAAATTAAAACTGCATAGAATCATGGCACATTTTATTTAAAGGCATAGAAAACATGAAACAACATATTCTTTTTAATCATTAAACACAAAATGGGATCTACAAAACTGATGATACTTTTTACCAGAATGTAAATGTGGCTCCACAAGAGAGCAAGAAAAAACTGTTAAAGTATGCAATTTGCGTGAATATTTTTGTTATAACGTCAGAAACAGGCAAAAACTAGTATGAAAATGTTGTGCAGGTTGCACAATTTGAAATTTTCTGATCACTGCTACGGCGCTACAGTTACAGTTGGGTTTAAAGACAAACTAATGCTATTTATGTAAGTTCCATCAAGTGTTTTGTGATGTAAATGTTTCATGTTGTATAATATGCCTTTAATATATGATATTTGGGGAAACATGGAAAGATAATTAAAATCTATAGCTCACTTGAGTGTCTTATGGAGCTCCATCACTTTGTCTTCCAGCTCTGGGGTCTGGTTGGGTGCAAAGCGGAACTCTCGCAGGTAGGAGCGGCCGTGCTCGTCAGCATCATAGTCCCCAAGCTCGGACTGTACAAGGTATGAGCCTAGCAGAGCATGTGTGACAAACGAGCAAGGCAGTCTGAAATAAGCACCAATGAATTTAGTTCCAAGTGTACCACAAATAATAATAATAATAAATAATCAAAATATAAAATGACGAAAACTAATCGCGAAATAAAGAATACATTTCAAACAATTGTCGCAGAGAATTTCCGTAGAATTAATAGTAGATGAACAGAAATAAATATATTATTAACATAAATAAATTCATAATTAATAATGGTACTTACTTTCCCATTAAAATATCATTTCTGATTTGAAGGCAAAGCTGGTATCTGGTAATGTCCTCCTGTAATTGCGCAGGGTCGGGTGGGTAGAACTTTACCTCAAAGTTGAACATCCACGGCTCGTCTGAATAAAAACACAATATCATTTAGTACTTGACAGTTGCAACCTTGATGATAAATCAACTTACTTTTCATAAACTTGGACACACTCTTGTCCATCTCGAGCCAGTTGCGTGGGTCGTGTCGATCTTCGTACGTCAGTCCGAAGTAATCTTTTTCGAGCAGGTTGATTTGCTCGCAAATCTTGTCCATCAGCTCGAAGCCCTTGCATTTGCGCTGAAATAAACCAACGAATTTCACATAAGCTCAATCCAAGATCGACTAGAAGCTAGAAGACAAGTAAATATACAAACGACATAATATAATAAAAGTAGTAATCTTCCATCCAATATATATTTATTTTCTTCAAATGAAACACTACAGCATTTGTGAATTTAATTTAATAATAAAATTAACAAATATATAGGATCTTTAATCATGCTGGTGATTTAGATTAGGCATGGAAAAAGTATTTTAATTTACGAATTAAAATAATTTAATTAATTAAAATTTAATGATCAAAAAACTGTAAAAAAAAATAAAAATAATATATATATATATATATATATATATATATATATATATATATATATATATATATATATATATATATATACAGTGGTAAAAGAGGGCCGGGATAGCCGGGATGGTACCCCGGCAAATGTTTGAGTGCCGGGATCGTATCCCGGTTCATTTCTTCGAGAACCCTCAACAATTATATAGAAAAAATAAATAAACCATTTCTTTTTTTCTTTTTTTTTGAGAATTCCTACTTTTTTTATTTTTATTTTTTTCACACTTTGAAAAAAATTCTGCTCGCTACGCTTGCTAATTTCAATGAATGTATATAATACAGTACTGTGCATTATTCAATGTTTTTGTACAGTGCATTTCTGCCTAGATATTTCCACGGTTTCTCTAGGCTATCATGGCGGAAACCAGGCTGTGTACGTCGTGGCCACCCCGTGTGTGCTTTTCCATTAATTGAAAAGTCCTAACCTGTCGATAAGACAATGTCTTGACTGTACTCGGATTATGGATTATGGAGTAACACAACAACACGATATGGCTAGCAAAAAAAAAAAAAAAAAAAAAAAATCAAAGTATCTGCTTTTTATTTTTTTATTTTTAATATATCAGTTTTTATTACTATTATTTTATATTATTTTTATTTTACTTCATATCAATTTTTTCCGGGTAGGTTTAGATAGCTCATTCAACTTTCATAATTTTGAAAGGATATAATTATTTGATCTTCATTCCAGTGGCGGTCCTACGTTTTTTGGGCCCGGGGACAGAAATCTGACTGAGCCCTCTTAACAGATGCGCGAAGCGTCAATAGCCCTAGGCGCGATTTTTTATGTTTTACCACGTGACTCGGGCAATTCAGAATTCAGTGTATAAATTCAGTATACTAGTCAGTGCAGATAGCTTTAAGAAAAAAATAAATAATGTTATTTTTATTTTATGATTTTTTTTATTATTATTTTTCAAAAATAGAGGGGGGAAATGCTCAATTTTATTTTAGAATGAAATTAAAAAAAAAAAAAAAGACAAAAATTTATAATGAAAAATCACTAATTTTTAATTTCTTTGCAGATTTAGGCCAGATTAATCGAATGCAAAAAATGTTTCATTCATATTCACAAAAAGCTTTTTTTTTTTTTTTTTTTTTTTTTTTTTTTCTATTAGAATTATTTCAAATTTCCAAAACAAAAGTGTTGTTCATAAACCCCGTTCTCTTGCAAAAAAATAATAATAATAAAATTTAAAAAAATGCACATATTCCATTTGAATACCCAAAGTTGATCGTCATCATCATTTTAGGAGCAAAGGACAGGGTCAATTTTTGATGAATAGAAATAGTTAAAATTTAGGAAGATCGAGCTAGTGTTTATTTATCATTGAAAAATTTTCACCTATGCCAGGCCAATGAGGACGACTAAAAATGTTTTCAGGGTAATTTTTTTTTCATATTCTAAAAGAATATGATTTATTTTCTGCATCGATTTATTTGCAAAATTCTAAATTTTAAGTTCATTAAGCATTTCTATTAAAAAAATCAAAAAAATGTCGATACGCAATACCTATGCATGCGGGCTGTAACGACTGTAACATCCTTTTAAGACTTTTAAAAATTAATTAAAAATACTCAATGAACTCAAAATTAGAAATTTCTTTATCTATCGACTTATGACATTGCCCTTTTTTAGAATAAAAATGCAATAACACCCTGAAAACTTTTAAGTCTTCATTATAATTCTAGTAAGTAGTTTATTTTACATTTTTAAACCAAGGCAGCGCTTATTAAAAAATATTTAAAAAATACTGCTGAATAAAGTTGTAATTATTACTAGTAATTTAGGAGATATTGTATTTTATCTGCGGTAGATTTATATGCTTTAGTTTTTTTTTTTTTTTTTAATATTTTAAATTTGTTTGGATAATTTGTTTGTTATAGGGATAATTTTATTAATCATAATCATTAAATTGGTTCATAAACTTCTCTCTATCAAGTCTATTATCTTCTTCTCTCTCTCTCTCTCTCTCTCTCTCCGTCTCTCTCTCTCTCTCTCTCTCTCTCTCTCTCTCTCTCTCTCTCTCTCTCTCTCTCTCTCTCTCTCTCTCTCTCTCTCTCTCTCTCTCTTCTTCCCGTCCCTTAACTTCCTTTTTTTTTTCTTCTTCTTTTTTTTCGTTAGCTTTGAATTTTTACATGTAGGCCTCGTCCCGGGCCCCCCAAACCTAGTGGGTCATGGGATATCCAACCCTCAATCCCCCCTGTAGGACTGCCACTGCTTCATTCAGTAAAATAACTACAATATATCCAATATTACACGCATCTCACCTCCTGCTTGGTGACGAGAATTAGCAAATTTTGTTACTAATTTTTTTTTTTACTCTTGCAGGGGTTTCTAAAAAGCTGCACGGAAAAATGCGTACCACAAATTTGAATTGGAAAAAAAAAAAATTAAAACGATTTTTATTTTATAACTATTATTATACTTAATTATTAATTTATTAATTTTTTATGAATTTTGATTACTTTTTTCCATTAAATTTTTTTAACATGAAGTTAACTATTTTTTTTTTTTTTTAACTAGCTATGTTTTTATTTAGTATTTTCATTACTGAAGAGCACATAAAATACATGAAAACTGAAAAGTGTTGCCAGGCGATATTTTTGCCACTCATCGTTTTAATTTTTACTTTCAGTGGCCAAGGAAAAAAAAAAAAAAAGTTGTTGATTTTTTTATTCTTTTTTTTTTTTTTTTTTTTTTTTTTTTTTTTTTTTAGCCTATAGAGACTCTAATTTTATGTTTTTGAAAACTGTCAGTCAGAACAGAATTGAATATAGAATTTTGGCGATTTTTGATCGATGAGTCACTTTTGCCAATTTGGCTTATATCCGACAAAGTTCATCTATATTGTACTCTGTTCTGTACTATAGAGCATCCTAATCAATTCAAAACTTTTAGTCGCTCCAATAAAAAATCTCTTGTGATGCGTTGTCAATACGAAAAAAAGTTAATATACCAAGAAAAAATTGAAGAAAAGTGTCTGAAACATGCAAATATTTTGGCAATAATGAAATAGCAGGTTACTGTATTTTGATATTAAAATTAGACGATTTGAACACGTGTCTCTAAAAAAAATCGCGCCTGCGGCGGGCACCGGGGGGGCGTAGCCCCCCCGGACCCCCCCTCTTGAGGGTTAGCCTTCTGAGGTTTTGCATCCCGGCAAATGTTTCGTTCCTCTTTTACCACTGTATATATATATATATATAAAAAGGAAATTTCAAAAAAGGAAAATTTTAACTTAGTTATACGCAAATAAAAAGTTTAATATAAATAGCATCATTATTTTGTTCAACTTTTATACTTTTAAAAACTTTTTCATTGGACGCACCTGGTGTGCGCTAGCAAAACAGAAGGCAAGAGTGTGGGTGCGAGAAACTCTTCATAACTTTCAAGTTATAATTTATATATTTTGAAACACACAGATTGTTAAAATATTAAGTGTGCTTATAATTTTCACGCTGACTTTTAAAATTATATCAAAAATTTATTAAAGGAATGCTAAAATAAATTTCATAAAATGTTAAAAGTAATATGACTTTCTGTATAATTTAGCTGTAATTATTAGATATGTTTAACTCTGTGACTGTAAGGTAATTTGACATTATACTGTCAAATAACACACCTGTACATCTAAAAAGTTTTATGATTAAACGTAACTAGTAAAACCATATTATTTTCTTCTACGTTATTAATATTACTTTTTAATAATGTTTCCTTTTTTTTCTACGTAAAGACCATATCCCTTTAGAGTTATAAAATAAACGTTTTTATTTCGATTTAAAATACATTAAAAAAGTAATAAAAAAACATTAAATAAATTTAAATTACGCTATTATATATTTATACGTCAGCACATGAATTGTTATTTGAGATAACGTCAAAAAACTAATATGTACTTATATGGTAAACAAGATAGGTGACTAGAGGGGGGGGGGTGCGAAAAAGCAAAGTCTGTGAGGGGTATGGGGTGGTACGCGGGTAGGGGATACTAGGCGCCAGGCTATGTGCCATGCTATGTAATTCCTCGAAACACGATCAATAGTTGCAGAGAGTGCGAGAGAGAGAAAGAGTTCCAGTGGCAATGGGACAAAAATACCACACAAAATTGATATCAACAAACCCCTGACGCGGACAAGATGATACCAACTCTCTTCCTTTCAATTTGCGGTGAAATTATTTTGTCCTTTCATCTCCATATCTCTCCTCTTTTTATATATATATATATTTGTTTTATCGAAATTATATCGATTGCTACTGCTGTCACATAATAAACTACTTATTTTCAATAGGTTGAACTTTATTTTAAAGGGTATTACAATATGTTACTATAAGAATGACGGGAACACTTTTTAACCAATTACATTTAATAGCGACAATATTAAAAATGCACCCCTGCATGTGATAATATAATCGAATATAGAAAGAGAAGTAGAATTTAAAACAAAAAACGAGAGCTTAAGCATGAAACATTAATTGCACGTTATTTCCTCTGGATCATTTATAGCAACTACATACAGCCTCTCTATATAATATGTGCGTGTTTTATAAAGGATGGGACAAAGGACTGTATGTCTTCACATATAAAAAAAGGCGACGTCTTCGAGTCACTTAGCTATGAATAATAAGAACTATTGAACGCATACAGCTCCGAGCATGCAGAGGGGAAAAAAATAATATCAAGCTATTGTACGCCCCCTTTTTAGAGAAAAAATAATTTCCCTATTAAATAATTCAACCATTCAACTCGGTCTTCTTTTGTGCGAATATAAAAATAAATTGCGGGGTTCTTATCAGTCATATTTTTGAGAGCAACTTCACTGTATGTTGGAGAACATTTGTTTTTAAATGCGAAGTCATATATTTTTATTTCAATTAACTTTTTTATACATATTATAAACGTTCATATATATATATAAAATATTCGTTGGTTGAAGTTTGCGGTAAAAAAAAAAAAAAAGTGTTGGGAAAAGTATTGTATTCGAAACAGAAGGAAAAATAAAAAATAAAGTACGTATATATGAAACGTAAGAAGAATGACTTTTGGAATACTGCCATCTAAAAATAAATTTCAATACCGATCATGTTAACTGCTAACAAGTTTTTATACAATTTCACGTACGATATTATTTTTTATATTATTTGTATACAATATTTTTATATATTAATAATAACGTAATTTGCATGTTAATCCCAGACAGCTTGCACATTATATAATATTAATATTGACGTTTACTGTCTATAGTATAGTGGCGATTACATTACATTTACAAGAGCTAATAATGTTAAATACGAGAAAGACGGCGACGTTTTTATTGATTGACATGCCAAGGGGTCACGTGATTATGTATTTAAATCAAAAAAAGAAAATATACGAAAGAGAATTATTATACAATCACGTTGGATTGATGGGTATAATCCCCTCTCATGTTTCTGCCATTCTACACAATGACACCACGCTAGGTCATCAGGTCATAGGTTACGCTGTTGATTCTCCGAAAACGATTACGTCATAATAAAAAAATGTAACATGAGTATTAAAGAATCGCTAAAAGAAAGATAATGTATGTAACAAGATGTTAACGGGATTCATTATAATTACACAAAATTATAGTATAATTTAACAAGACAAATTAGACTGTTTGTAATGAAGACAGTAGAGTGTATAATTTGTTTTCAAATGTCGTCTACACACATCGTGTGAAAAGCAAACATTTGAATCTGGCATCAAAGAGAAACGATTGGGAGAGTTAAATTATTGATGGAACTCTCTTAGCAAGTGGTTGAGGACAGAAAGAGAGAGAGAGAGAGAGAGAGAGAGAGAGAGAGAGAGAGAGAGAGAGAGAGAGAGAGAGAGAGAGAAATGAGCCAACTCAATGAAATTAAGTTAACTCGCCAAAAACTTCTTCTCTTCACAACATTCACTTTCCGAGCCAACAAGTTTTAATTTTCTTTCATTTTTTATTGTTTAAAAGATTGACAAAAAAGGAGACAATATAAGTTTCATAACGATCCTTTCATCGGGTCTTTTTCTTTTCCTTAGAAGCATTTAAGTTATAAACTTTTTTTTTAATGACAAAAACAAAGTAATACATTTCAATTATAAATCTGCTAATTTCTTTCTTGAACTGTTTATGCTCCGTTTGCAAATTAAGAGTAAATTCCTTAAAAGCTTTTTTTTTTTTTTTTTTTTTGCGACAAAATGATGACACTTTGGATATTTATTAAAATGTGTCAGCAAATATGCAAAAAGACTAAAAATTCCAGAGAAGTAGCATGTGAGAGAGAAAAAAAAAGCTGGAATATAGTATTGACTGACAGGGGTATTAGCAGGGTTCGGATTAAACCCGTTTTTTTTTAATAAAACCGGCCGGCAGGTAAAACCGGTTTTTATAGCCTGTTTTTTTTAATAAAACCCGGTTTTTTAATTTTTTTCTAATTTTCACAATAATAACATAAAAATAATAAAATAATAAACTCGCATATTTTTTAGTCATTTTTTTGAAAAAAAAAAAAGAAAAAAACAAAAAAAAAACATCATATATCAATTTTATAGAGGTTTATTTATTCATAGTAATTATAGTAATACAAGTAAATTAAGAATTTCGACTGTTATTATTTAAGAGAGCGGAAAAATAGTCTTTAGACTATTATCAATATTGAGACTATTGGGGTTTTTACTTAAAATTTCCACGAATCACACGATTTCAAGCCTATATACAAAATTAAAAAAATACTATTTCGCGACTATTTTAGTCTCCAAGACTATTTTGGACTTTCAAGACTTTTCGGACTATTTTGCCTTTTTTCGATGTTTTTCGATATTTCTGACAAAAATAACGGAAAATTAACGTAGAACGTGACTGACTTGGACTGGAAATCGCTAAAAGTAAACCATATTTTCACAATAATTTTTTTTTTTATTATTTATTTGCAACATGTTTTGTTGGAACACAATAATTTTCAAATAAAATTGAGTAAATTTAAAATATTTTTTTTTTATTATAATTTTTTTTTTCGAAAAAAGTTTTAATTTAATAATAATTTTAATTTTAAAAAAAGTTTCTTATTTGACTACAAATTTCCACTCAAATTTGCATTTACACATTTACATGTATTGTTATCTTTAAGGTGACGAATAACTTATATTTGATCATGTTTCACGTGTTTGACATAATTAAATTTTTAAGTACCAAAGCTTCTTTATTTTGTGTTCATACTAATTCGCCTTAAAAAAATGTTTTTAGTGGTCTCTGAAGATTTTTTTTTTTTTTTTTATTATTATTTAGACAATGCTATTTTAGACCGATGTAATTTTTTAAGACAAGATTATTTTTTTTTAAGGCAATCCTAGAGACTATTAAGAAAACAGATAAATTCAGACATGTTATACTAATAAATAAAGTCACTAATGAGCTATATAAATTACAAAGACTATTTTCCGACTATTTTATTATTTTTAGAGACTATTTTTAGACTATTTTTTAATTTTGAAGACTATTTTGATGAAAAAAGAGACTACTTTTCCGCTCTTTTATTATATAGTATTTCGGCTTCTTTTTTTCTTTTTTCTTTTTTTTCTTTTTTTTTTTTTCATTTTTTTTTTTTTTGCTTTTTTTTTTTTTTTTTTTTTTTTTTTTTAAACCGGCTTTTTAAAAAACCGGGTTTTTTAAAAATCTTATTGCCCGGTTTTTTATAAAAAACCGCCCGGCAAAAATCCAGGTTAAAAAACCCGGTCGAACCCTGGGTATTAGCCTTCCTCTCTTAAAAATAATAGGGTTATTTGTACTATAAACAAGGCTTACACTCTCCCTATTCTAAAAGTTACAATATTGATTCGATATGAAACCTTTTTCTGTATACATGTATTATTCGTTCCTTCTGTTTCAATTCCCTAAAGAGCAAAAACCGAATCGAAAAACTATTTTGTAGCGAGTGATTTTTTTTTTCTGGTACTGAAAAATTGTGACTGGAGCAAGAGGGCAGCTTAGTAATTTGGAGTTCACTTCAAGAAGACCAAGGAAAGCTTCCCTCTGGAGACACTAGTTTGCTCCAATGTCTAGTAAGAGAAGAACGCGCGTGGTGTGGCGTGTGAAGACCAAGATCGATATTATATGAGCTCCCAACCTAAGCAAAAGCAAATAAGCAAGCGAACGAGCGAGCACCAAAATCATATTCAGTTTTGTTTCACGTGAGACCAAGAGATTCGAACTGGGCAGGCATTAAAATCAAACAGCAACCACGCACGTCATCCCGGCAATAAACTTTTCAAATTTATACAGAGCAATTTAATTCTATAAATAATATTAATCATATCAATTTCTACTATATAGGGTATGTTATTATAAGAAATTGAATTACATTCAGACTACAATACTGTACTGTAAACTCCAACACTACTACTTCATTAAAAAATGCTATTGATTTTATAATTCAGTACTATATACACTCTATGATCAACATTTATGATGCGTCCTTATATTTTTCAATATAAAATAGCTACACTAAAGTTAATAGAAAATCGACATCGTATTGACCTATGAATGTCGACAAATTACACATTGTTACTCGTTGTTGTTAAAAGTTGAACAAAAGGCACAAAAATATCATGTGTATGCACAAAAGGTTGAAGTTACGCCCACTTTCATTATTTCTGGGATAATGTAAAACGTAAATGAGAAAATTCCTGCATGCAATATATTATACTCACATCTATATGAATATCAAGATCTGTTCCATCGAGCATTTTAATTCTTGCCAGGACAGTCTTAACGGTGGAGGATCGTTTTGATCTTGCAGGGGATGGGCTGGCGACGGGAGCTGGACCATTATGCTCCGCGGCCGCAGCGGCTGACGCTGGATCCTCCGGCATAGCTCACGTGCAGTCAAAGAGACGAGGCTAGCAGCGGCACCTGAAATATGACACGTGTCACTCAACCATCATAAAGCCTCCAACAACAAGATTAACATATAACTAATACAGCCACTTACAAAACTATAATCAGGGATTATAAAAATAAAAATGTTTTATAATATCTTGTATCAAGAGAGAGAGAGAGAGAGAGAGAGAAAATTATATATACAGTACATACATTAAAAAGTAAAAAATAATATTATTTTCTCACGATTATAATTTTAAGTTCGACGTCGAATCACGATTTTTTTTATCTATAATATTAAACTGTATGGTGTGTGTATTTTCTATAGTCATTATGCGCAATCTTGCACCCACTATAATCGACAATATTATAAGCACCCTATATGTAGGCGCAGAATTACTGGCGTCCACGCGATCCCTTTAAAAAGAGAGAGAAAAAAAGGGCCGCGTATTTTTTTGTCACGCAAGATTCAAAGTGAACTGACTAGGGTGCACGGACGGACCAAGTAGTTTTCCTTGCTTGTGGCAATCGGGTGGCGCTTGCTATAAGGCAGTAGCGTGGCGCGGTATGGTGCAGGCACGCACCGGGATCGATGCTCGACCGTGCTAGTCACCACACACTATATTATACAATTTATATATAATAAATACCATACCATGAGTCTTTTATTTTATATAACCAATCAGACTCTATCAATTGCAAACCACACAAAATTTATTTTACAACTGACCATTTTGAAGTATAACAATTTCATTATAAATCGAAGAGGGGAAATATAGGGTGGTTTCATTCATGTTAAAGTCGACGTCATAAGTGAGTACTAAATAACATTGGCCGGTATAGGAAAATGGCACATTTTGCCAGTTTAAAAATACTTCGCGATTTTTTTGAGAGCATTGATGCTGTTAACAGGTTGAATTAGTACCTCAAGTATGCAAGAAAAATAATAATAACCAAAAAAATAGTTAATTTCCAAAGAAAATAGCCAAAAACTACCTTTGCCCTATACTGAGCAATGTTATTCATTACTCAAGATGAGCATCGAAAAGCACTCAGAATGACGTCATGCGCACACACCCTATAATCTGACTATTACAGTATGTCACTTATGATTGATGATTCAATTAATACGAAAGCTTTGTATAAAAATGATTGATTTTTTTATGGTCATTTTTTTTCTGTACATACAATTTTTAATTAGAGTTAATAAGAATAATACAAAATACATTTTATTAATTTAAAAAACAGGAAAAAGAAAAACTTGCCAACAACCTTCCTGTGCAAATTAACAAAAGCACCACACCTCCAATGTGTTATTAAATTGCTATTTTCAAATTAACAGTTTAATTAAATGGTTCTAATTCTAGTTAACAATAGAAAAAAAATCCCCTTTGGTTTATTTTATTATTATTTTTGTATGTTTGCAGATTAAAAACGTCTGTTCATTAGTCGTTGTAAAAAAAAAATATAATAACAAGCTACTAACGAGTTACGAAAGCTCTTTTCATATTATACTTTGCACGAGCGTTATTATTATTATTATTTTAATAGTAAAAGATTAATTTTACAGCACTGAAAAATGACGCAATATTATCCAAGATAATTTATTAAGACAGGTAGGAATAATATTATGTGTGGAGATTATTGAAAAATATTTCATTGAAAAATATGGAAAGATTAAAAAAAAAAAAAAAAAAAAAAAAAATCAATATTATAGAATTAGTCATTTTGAAATATGTATTATATTTTCAATGAAATCCTACACGTAAATTGTTATGTGTCATCAAGTAAATTTAGCACTTTGTGTAATCACTTTTGATGACTCATAATATAACTGCAACATGATCTCATAATTATACGTGCGCTTGTTTTCTATAGAATGCATTAAAACAATGGATATAACAGTTCAACGTTCTCCCCCGCATGCTCAATTTCAGTGATTACGTGGAGTTTAAATATTTCTGTTATTGTACAAATTATACATTTTTAAAAGCAATGAAATCAACTTAAAGACAACTTTATTAATTTCTAACTTTTATTTTAAAAATTTCAATTCATACGATTACTATTTTGTCATCTCTTTCTTTCTTTTAACTTTATCAAGGCAAAATTTTCTTTCTACACTTTATACTATTATTTGTGTATTTACTTATCCAATAATAATAATAATTAATAGTAATATCATGTTTACTAAAAATAATAAATTCAACAACAAAGAAAAACGCAAAATTTGGAAAGAATTTTTTGCTCGAGAAAACTTGTGTTTAGAAAATGACGTCACACGCTAATGACAAGACGCGAGCTGACATAGTTGCGAGAGAAAAAGAGATGGCTCATCACGTCGTTATTATTATATAAGATAAGTCTACTTGTGAGTAAGGTGGTGTTGGTGGAAAAGAAGCAGTGCTTACCTCAAGTATTACACTTCAACAACATATGCACTGCATGTATATAGCGGGTTGAATATATTATGGCGCCTGGATATAAGCTGCAAGCGCCATAGCTGTATCATGAATTACCACACAGTATATCACGCTATTTAATCATTCTACCTCATTTTCCAAGCTAACGCCTTTCCCACAATATACTGTATATACGTATATCCACGCAGTTTTATGTTATTTATACCATGCTCCACTAGTTTTTTTTTTTTTTTTTTTTTTTTTTTTTTTATAGTACAATATTTATATATGCCATAGAACCAAAAACATTAATTTAATGGAAGTATATAGTTTACTGGAGTTGAACAAAAAAAAAAGTCTGCAATATTCATTACTTCTTTCGTGAAACAAAGAAACGACAAAGCAACAAAAAGTAAAAGCAATTATGAAAATTTGTTTTATACTGTATAACATTATTCTATAGGAAAAAAAATGACTCAGAAAAACATTGATTTATGGTATGTTTGTAGTATTTGCGATAAAAAAATGACACATATTTACTATCTTATTTATAACATTTTATTTCTCTATTTACAAGTGTAATAAAGATATATTTAAATAAATATTGACGATGAGTGAGCAAATATGCGTTCGATATAATATAAATACTGTATACAATTTCTTTCAAACTGTACAATAAATACAATCTTATCCTACGTATAGAAGGAAACAGAAAACCAATTGATTTTAAATACACATATATTTTTATTATTAAATTCCTTTTTATACTGATTTATGAATAGGTGGAAATGGGAAAACTTTTAAATAATTTATTTTATTTTATTGTACACAACATACAAAATATCCCTCTCCCTATTGCATCGCATGGTAGGAGACATAAACATAAAAATGATAAAAACACGAATGAAACAAGTTAATTGGTAACTATTTACACTCTGAAATAATGTTTGTATCGAAATATTTATTGAGAGGAACAAAACTTGGGTAGGGCTGAGATTAGATAACACAGCATTATTTTGAAGACGACTATGAGAAAAGTAAAATATAACTTATTTTTAGCTTAAAACAGAATCTCCATATAGTCTGAAAATATTAATCTAAAATGTTATCACTTAAAAAAAAAAAAAAAAAAAAAAAAGGAGTTTCGTAAAAATAAGAAGTAAGAAGCCAGAGGCTTTTTAAAATTTCCAGTTGAAACCAAAAATGTGCGAGATAGTTTGATTTATGTTAATGACAAAAATTGTACACTGACCATTATCAACATGGCAATTTACAAGTAGTAAATCCCACTCTTTACAACTTTGACATCGCCCATCAATCCACACGTGCGTCCTTTTGCTTAAGACAAGGATGGGCGTGTGCGTTTGATTAATGAGCCTCCAAAGCAAACAGCCCAAGCAGGCTTGCAGGCGTACGACCAGCTAATGGCAAGAGTGGTCTATCTGGAGCACGCACGCATCTGCTCCATATGCATATCTCCAGCAGCATCCATCCCGTAGAGCTTCTTGAGATACAAAGGCAGTTGAGCGAGTGGACCAGCAATTCAGAAGAAAAGACTGGACGCATCGTGATGAGCTTCTTCCGCTTCACGATGAAAATAGCCAACGACAGTATTGCCCATCCTCTCATGACATCACAATATTTGCACTGTAGGGTCACGTGACAAAACAAGCATCAAGCTTACTCAGCCAATATCAACGGTACGTGATAGCACGGTATGTAGCAAAGATCAATCGAAACCTCTGATCAGACAAAGAAGCTTGAATTGATCATTGAGAGGTCAAGAGTATCAAGAATCACAAGCACAGCAAATTAAAATAAAAAAATTCGCTCTGCAGTGGTATAACAAAAAATAATAAACTCAGTTAAAAATATGTCTGCGTCTGCAAAGAAGATTTTTAACAAAAAGTAAAAGTACCTACTGTATGCAATTAAAATTTAAACTTTTTTTTTTTTTTAAAGTAAGGGAAGTTTTTTTTTATAAAGCTAAAAAAAAAAGCACCATTAAATCATGATTACGCAAGGTGGAGTGTAGGGTAATTCATCAATGCCTCGCTCTTCTTCATTTACTTCTATCAATCACGCAACTCCCAAGTCTGGTTAAGGAAGTGAGGGAGAAAAAATAAAATGAAACATGAAAAGAGAAAAGCTTGCAGAGTATCAAATAAAGTGGCTTCGTTAGATACGATAGATAGATATACACATAATAGTGTATACTTATATTAATATAAAAAAAGCTGCATCGAATTGAACGGAAAGATAATGTAAACATGAAATAAAATGCTGGGGGAAAAAAAAAAATTATGCATAGTAATTTAAGATGAACATCCATATTTGATACGATATGATTAGGAAATCTGATTACGCACTGACGTGTGCAGTAAAAATAATGGTTATACAAAAATATATATTTATGTTGGGGGTGTATAAATCAATCGATATATAACTTTTTTCCCCGAAAGCCTCACGAGAAAAACCACCACCCTGTACCAGGCAAGGATAAGTCCTGGATGCGCTTCGCTGCAAATTCTACTTCCAATTTTATATACGTATGTGGGAGTATTATGTTTTTAGAAAAAAGCACCTGCACGCTCCTCTGTACTACACGACGTGCAAACTAAACAGCTTCCCGTCATCCTTTTTTATACAAACAATCTCACGACGACAAAAGTACATTGGCAAAGTTAAAGTGGCCTATGTCCGCTCTTTGTGACTACCTCGCAGCCACTTTTGTGACATGCGGGTTGCATGAACTAGCAGCCACTCAATTTGCATGCGTTCTTGGTATTGCTCCTCAATTTTGCAGTAAACCTCGCACGGCAATCGATTTTATGAATGATTTGTTATAGCTACTATATTTTATTGAAAAAAAAAATTATAAATAAATAAAAACTTCTTTTGAAGTCTCTATGTACAACAAATTGTTTCCGACAATTCACGACAATTTTTAAAGTCAATTGAAAAGTGACGTGAGTTGAACTTTAGTGTGAAGAGGTGTTAACTTCCAAGTTAAATAATGAAGTTTTAGTCTCCTATACACTTGGCTGTAAAAAAAAAAAAAAAAAAAAAAAAAAAAATTGTAAACTAAAAAGAAAAGAAAATGAATATAACAAAAGTTACAGAGTAAAACTGTTATATTGATTTTCGCTACCATCAGTTTTAAAATTCCTAACAGGAAATCTAAAAGTGTAAAAATAAACTGAAGCAAATTCAAGAGGCAAAAAATAAATTCAATTTCACGTCTTGTTATTTTATATGAACTTTTTTTTTTCCTATTTCTATACGCATGAAGTATTTTTACGAAAACAATTTCAAAACACATTATATAAGCAAAACTCTTTTGTAAAATAAACGAGAGCAGTAATTCGTTGAATCCTGACCAACTTCAACATTTTTATCATCATCATCACCTTTTTTTCCAGTGAAACTGATGAGCAAACGTGTTGATAACAACTCTTGTAATGGCAATGAACATACAGAAGCTGTGACAGCAACATGCTACTGTATGTATGTAATATGTACTGTATGTAAATGAATACCATAGCATAGTATATAACTCAGCTATATTATAGTCACGATGCATGCTCATGTGACGTCAGTAAAAAATGCAAGGTGCACGAGTCAGGAATCACGATTTGATATTCATCAAAATTGAGAAGCTGACTAATATTACCGTAATGAAATGATAAAAGTAAGTTTTTTAATGATATATATTAAGAATGATATTAATAATATTATTAATTATTAAATATGGAATAAGACATAATTTACGTATTAAAAATTGCAGTTAATATATATTTTTAGGGTAACGTAATACCATACCATATGCATAAACATCGGGAATATAATAATGCAGAGTAAAAAAACATTAAAAAAAAACTGATAGTAATTAAATTTTGCAATGTCGGCAAACTGATAACAAGTCCCTTAAAAGTTAAAAAAAAAAAAAACAACTAACTAAGTACTAGACATAAAACTTCACATAAAAATAAAATAGTCTCATCACCATTACAATAATGCAAATTAGTATAGGAACATAAAAAGTCAAGAACATGAACGCTCTATACGAACAATCATGTAAACGAAAGATAAAGAGCAAAATAAAAGTGAGTTAGCTTGGAGTGCAGTATGTATAATTAAGTTCCATGTTGTAAATTGCAAAACCATGGCACACACTATATTAAATTAAAACTCTCGACTACATATATTCAAGAGCAAAAACATAAAAGAGTGACCTACATTATAAATTCATAACTCTATACGGTACGTAATTATTTCTTCTTACTAAATTTCAGTTTATATAGCTAGAAAAAAAAAAAATAACATTAATAAAAAATACAGAAATTTTATAAAATTATATTTTTATTACATAAAAATAGAGGAAACTAATTTTAATAATGTCATAGAAATTAAATATGCGTGACGGGCAATTTATATGATTATATTAAGATTGAAAAAGGGAATTATAATTTATTTTTTTTGTGGTACATAATATAGTCTGGTTACATATTATATTATACTCGCTTGAGAAGATATTTTTTTTATAATATACACAATGTATAATATAAAAAGCGACGAGACACTGTGGTGCTACAACCGGTTCTCTCTAAGACCAAAAGAGAGGTGATAGAGATGAGAGAGAGAGAGAGAGAGAGAGAGAGAGAGAGAGAGAGAGAGAGAGAGAGAGAGAGAGAGAGAGAGAGAGAGAGAGAGAGAGAGAGAGAGAGAGAGAGAGAGAGAGAGAGAGAGAGAGAGAGAGAGACAGAGAGAGAGAGAGAGAGAGAGAGAGAGAGAGAGAGAGAGAGAGAGACTGGTTCCTTGCGGGGTCGAGTCTCCTTGATCCCCTTCATAATACGTTATATATCTAAAAGTAACATTGCAATACCCTATGAACATCCCTTCTTTATATAATATTTCCCTCCAGGGAAAGAAAATGAATTTTATTTATTCATATCGTCTCCTCTCTATCTCTCGATGTAAGTCAATGCCCGCGCTACCACGACTGTCACACAAATGTAAATAAAAATCTTCTTGGTATATAATGTACTGTGTATATATATATATATACTGTATATATATTATGTAGAATGTAACGTTATCATATTTTCAATAGAAATATGCAAAAACAATTTAGATATGTCGTATTTTAAATGATTAAGAAAATATATTTGATATTTAGAATAAAAATAATACCCCATGCAAGGAATATGTATATAAATATCTTCTCTTTTGTTTCTATTATTTTTCACGATGATATATAATACACAGTACAATATTTTTTTAAATAGAATAAAATAAAATTTTGCGTGGAGATTTGTGGCTATAGATAAAAGTTATCGGTAAGAAGTTTAATGCAACAAAAGAAGATTTCTTTTTATTATTATTTGTGTTTTCTCAAAGTATTTTTCAACGTTAAATATTCTACAAGTATTGAACTTTCACCATACCAAGTTTAAAACTTTTTTTTTTTTTTTTTTTTTTTAGGAATGAAAATAAATTATAAGTGCAAAGCGGCGAATGACAAGATAATTGATCACGATTCGGGTACTTTTTTTTGTCTTCTTTCAAGTATTTAAACATCACAATGATTTCTATAACATAGCAAACAGTTATATAGATATCTAATTATCTATATAGAGTTGCAATGCAGCGATAAGTTCATGACATAAGAAAAGTAAAAAAAAAAAAATTACGAGTGTGGGGGTGACGTCATTTTTCATGCATGACGAGAATGACGTCATTCAGTTGAATGATAGAATCACACCTCTATAATATATCATGTACATGTACCAAGTTACATCCTTACGTATCTTTTAGCTGTATGAAATAAGATTAAACAATAACTATTATTATTAAGTGTATCGTCATGGCTTGTTAACTTTTTCATACCAACTGTTGCTGTGCATTTTACCTTGAGTGTGTAATAACGCAAATAATAGAAAACCACCCTACCATTGAAACTATAAATAGCGAAAGAGAGAGAGAGAGAGAGAGAGAGAGAGAGAAAGAGAGAGAGGGTGGCCTCAAGGTATTTTAACTTTATAAATATGAAATGATGCAAATATTTATTCCCTCTATGCTTGCTCTAATGTATAGAGTAATCCAAATAATCTATGTATGTGAAAATGTGGCTATAAAACTATTAATAGCATCCTGTTTTATTATACACACGCCCTTCGATCCAATCTCATATATATATAATGTAAACAATTACTGGATGTATAGAAATCCGCAGTTTGTTTATATTGCAGATATTTTCATAGATAAAATATTGCCAATTAAAAAAAAAAAAAAAAAAAAAGAAGATAAATTAATAAGAATAATATAAAAACAGTATATATTTTTTATGGGACCATTTTACAGTTTTTCTACTTCTTAGAAATGAAATAGAAAAAGTTAAATTATAAAATATTAAACATTTTGCTGACTTCGTGTAAATAATTCATTATGGAAAGAATTTAATATTGTTGTTTGTTGGCTTTGCTTTTAGCCACAAATAACATTATTTAGATCAAACCTTTCATACTTAATAACACTACAGAAATATGAAACGCTTGGAGTTGGTTAATTGTTATGCATCGTAAACAAAAAAGAAAGAAATTAAATACCAAAAGGGTCAAGTAAAATAATATAATCATATAATCATATATATAGTATATATAAACAACATGGAGCAAATTTTATTGTCTTTCTTTGCGATTGAATGACGTCAGTTTTCTTCTTACAAACTCACGTCACGCAGAACTGTAGTTAAGAGAACTTAGGAAAATAAAATAAATTTATATTTAATTCTTTACATTTCATATCGATTTAGCAAAAAATTCATCTTTTTTTTCGTAAGAAGGCGGAGGGAGAGAGAAAGAGCACGTGCATTGGATATAACCATAAAGTCTATGATGTTATGGAATAGAAGAACTCTTATGATCTAAAAGTTCACCTTTCCTTTCCCTTCCCTCCGCTCTCCTGACATCCCAACGGCACATAATGCACGTATAAAGGGTTTTAACATGCTCGTACTGTTTGATTTATTCATGTGCCATATGCCTGTGGAATCAATCGTCCAGAGGTATATAGCTACATCTACCTACGTTAGTCTATAAAAATTCAAAAGTAAATAATGCAAAAGTTTTTGATGCTATACATATATCAGAAAACTAAAACCGAGTTGTAAAATACTTTTTTCCTAGAGCGTGACCTGCATTGCTGCGCAAAAATTTATAAGAACACGACTATAACAAGAAGCAATTGCATGAAACACAACTTATACATACATTTCTTATTATGTAATATTTAAATCTGGCATAATAAACATGACTACAGTTTTTTATCACCTCTTTACATCTTTTCCTCGTGTAAATTGCCTATAAACTTTATTAATATTGTATATTTATGATAATAACTACAAGAAGTGTTGAAATAATGAACAAAACGTATAGATATATAAAACTTTAGACAATATTATAATTATGATCAATGATAAATGAAATATACAACAATAAAAACAGAAAACAATCTCGCAGATGCACCAATACATCTGCTTACATAATTAGATTCTGAGAGAGAGAAAAAATTTAGAAACAAACGAATAGCAACAGAAATGGATCGACTGAATAATAATAGCCCACAAATAATTGAATCCATTTACCAATAAAAAAAAGTGAGTTGTGCAGTTTAAAAAAAAAGGGACTGGATTTGGGGGGGGGGGGGGGAAGGGGCGGTTGCACCTGTATTATAAATGCACCACAGACTTTTGTCAGTTTGATTGATATCTTATCTCATTAGGAAATACTCTTGAGTAATACCAAATTGTATCAATGCACAGAATATTGCTGAGCAAAAAGCCTACCTAGGAAACTTGCAGGCGTGAACCCAAAAGTCAAAAGTTAAGTTACGTACTTTTTAACAATAATAATTGCTTTCTTTTGCACACACACATTGTCATTCTCCTGCAAAATAAATAACCGACAGAAAGACTTGTAAAGTCACGTAAACAATTACTATTTCCTTTTAATTTATAATAAACGTATAAGAGCCCTCTTCAAGGTTGACAAAAGAATACAAGACTTTTAATTATATCTTACAGAGTGACAATAAAATTGTTTACTCCGTTTATAAGAGCTAGAGTTCAGACATCTTTGCTTTATTATCACACACAAACACGCACACAACGTTTTGCAATGAAATTTTTAGATAGATTATTAAGAACTAAGGTAATATACAATATAATTAATACTATAGCACGTGTGTAACTCGGACTTATCCCATACCATCACGAGAAAATTTACTAATATACTGTAGATAAGATTAATTGCGTATATTTACTTCCTTTAATTTTTATTTACGTATATATTGATTACACAGATTATTGAAGGTATTAACACATTATCATCAAATATAAAACAAATGTGATTGCATGCAGATAAAAATATAATATGTTAAAACAGTAACAGTAGATTAGATTAGTAAGGGGAGAATTAATAATAATAAAATAAAGTTATATCTATATATAGTCACTGATGACAAGCTTTAAGAAAAATTCCCGAGATGTAATTACGCTATTATAGGTATTGTTCATAATAACACAATGATATGATAAAACTTTCTAAAACTAGTCGCAAAAAAAGAAGGCATTATAAGAAAAAGTTAAATGTTTTTTAATACATTTTTTAAGGTTCAAAATGTTGCTTTTATAAATGCACATTTTTATTTTTAATTGTCTTACGATGTCCCTAGAAGCAACATGAAATAAATATCACACCTTCAATTATTTATGCAGTCACCAGAGGCAAATCTTAAGACAATAAGCAAAGCAAAAAAAAAAAAAAAAAAAAAAAACTCCCGTCTTTACAACAAGTTAATGTGTATGTCTGTCCAAAATATATATATATATGAAAACCTTCCTAGGGCTTCTTTTGTACACCAGAGAACCCACAAGCAAGCAAAACTATAGACTGTACTGTAATTAATACGGCTGCCCTGTATCATATTCACATTCATGTATAATAATAATTATCATTAAATCCAATGACGAATAGAGTGGGTGAATGATGGCACCTTAAATTGAATTAAAAAAATGTTTCTTTATAAACGTATAGAATAGTTATATTTGGTATACTATACATATGAGGAATAGCCTAAACTAAAGAGAGAAACTAAAATTTAAATAAATATAATTATAAGTCCTTTATTCTGCAGACACTTGTACATTTATACGAAATTGTTTTAAATCGACACACAAGTATTAAATAAAGTTTGTATACTTAAAATAACTTGCTGTGTGTACGAGTATAATCAAAGTCAGTTTTATGATACTTGATAATATGTGGAAAAAAAAGACAGTAATTGTTCAATACTGCTGAAAAGTCGAGAGAGAGAGAGAGAGAGAGAGAGAGAGAGAGAGAGAGAGAGAGAGAGAGAGAATAAAGAAAGGAAAAAAAGTTGGATAACTGATTCCGCAGTCTGTCTCTCTCTCTGCTACATCTTGCAAAGGTCACAAACGATATAAATATGTGAAAGAAAACAATAACGTTGAGGATATTGAAAATTGTCGCATAGAAAGAGACGTGACTTAAGTGCAAGTATAGTTCACAAGAGCAAAAAATAGGAAGAGTGTTCTCTATATTAAAGACGTGCCATACCACTCCCATCTCAATTAAGATACTCTCACACAGAAAGAAGAACAGACTGAATAAAACAATAGACATGAATAGACTTTATCAGACACTTCGTTCTTCAAAAGAAAACAAAAAAACACTTGGTATTGAAATTTGATATACGTGAAGCAAATATCATTTGAAGTGTGGTATCAAATTATGAAAACTTTTACATAAAGGCTACAGTATTAGTATTTAGCAGTTTGCTTACGTATATTTTATTATTTCTGCAATAATATGATTACGTACACAATTCTCATGATAACAATGCAATTAATTTAAAACTCGAAGAATAATTTTATTTGACATAAACGAGGTATAATTTTCAGGGAAAGTGACGTATCTACTTAGCAAGTATGTAGAAAGGAAAATAAACATACACCCTTTTTATCAATTAAGAGCACGAGAGAGAAAGAGAAAATAAATTTTAACAAAGTTACATAACAAACACAGTGTTATAAAATTTTAATGAGAATCTCAATAAGTGAAAGATGAAAATAAAAAATAATAATTATGTGAACACAATGCATTCACGAGCTATGTGTTTCCCTCGCGAGGTAAACAATGCACAAACGTGTGATATAAAAAAGATTATACCCTAGGTAACCACAATCAAGCAAGCCGATGAACAACAACAAAAAAACTGCCCTTTTCGTTACCTCCACCAACTTCCGACTTCCTTCATATTACGCTACACCTGCCGACACCTGCTATCATTATCAACCACGAGGGAGGGCGAATTACTCCGGCTTTAAGGGGTCAAAATTTATCTTTGTTTTTATATAGCTAAATAATATATTGTTTGTTATAGTATGGCTGCCTGAAAAATGACCACAACATCGTAAATCAAAAAACGCTATATATAAAAAAATAAATAAATAAAGGTGCACAGAATGCGTGTGCTAAAATTGCAAGAATTTAATATTACTTTTTCGGCCATTTACAAGCATACCATATTCGTAAATTATACCTTTTATTAAATACAAATCGTTCAAATGTTCCCTAGTGCACTTGCTCTACATAAAAAAAAGGACTGCTGTAATTTAGTGAGCTACTGAAGCGTAACAGTTATAGATAAAAATTTTGCACCCCTTTATAAACAAAATTTAAATGCAACGAAGCAAAATATAAAAAAACCACGAAAGTATTAAAAAATATGCATGGTAAACCGCACTTAAAATAAAAAAACTTGTATAAGTTAAGATGACATGCTAAAACATAATTTCATAAAATATTAAAAAAAAAAAAAAAAAAAAAAGTTTCCCTTCTTTAACACTTATCTTTACTTTTGACATAATAATGTTTACAGTATAGTCACAATAATAAACAAGACTAATGAAAAATGTATGATACTACTCTCTACTACATACAAAGAAAAAAATATCTAGTATAGTAAACGAGAATATGACTTAAATATTTTATTACAACTAAACATTAAGCGGTCTCAGTCAGTTCAGGTCGATAGTATATAAAAAAGAGAAGATGTTATTAAAACAAAAGAAGTGCAGTATACAGGTGCAACTTGATAACAAAAAAGTGCATTGGCAGACGTAACACCGCTATCTATCGCGACATTACCTAGCAGGGGCGTGCACAGTTTATAACGCTGCGTAACACCAGGCTTTGCAAAAGGTCAATGACCCTTTAGGACACCTCACCTGTAGCCATACTCGCGTGCCGCTTCAATACTTGAGCATTATAATTTTATAAGATATTGACTGTGACTTCAATTAAATAATTTCACTATATTTAACAACAACACATTTTAGTCCAAATAAGGCAAACATGAGTACTATGATTTATATATATAATAACGGTAATATTTAAAAAAAAAAAAAAAAATGTTGCTAAATACCTAAAACGGTAAAACTTAGAAATATTTCATAAAGTGAAACGTAAACATTTATGAGCTAGCATAAATATCAGTCAAATAATATATTAAAAATTATAGCACACTATATAAATCAGTATAATATAATGTCTGCTCGTATGGTATTTTAATACACATTTCCTGTGAGTAAATGATCTTAAATTAGTATGTATTATGAAACTAGAAGTGTTACATACTTCTATTTAGGTCTACAAGAACGTGCTCTTTAGTTATACAATGATACACACATAATACAATGAGCTTCATTTATCCTCGGAAGATATTTAGCCCTTTGAGCCTTACAACAGGGTAAAAACGTGGGATAACATAAATATATTTTTTATCATTTTTTGTATATAGTTTTTATAAACAAAAATCAAGTAAGCGTGTATGTAGTATAGTGTGTGATGTGAGGATTACACAAGTTTAATGTGGTATAATTTACAATTACAAAGCCAGAACAAAAATTATATGGTATGATGTCATACTCATTTTTTTTTTTTTTTTTTAGCCTTCGCGCAAGGCATTGTAAAATATAGTATGATACTTCATCTTATTTTGTATATTATAATATAAGCTATATATAGGACGAGAATATACAGTATAGTTTGTGTTTTGCTTTATATTAATAACATTTTTTTTTTATGTAATTGAAATATATTATATGTTGTTTTTTTTTTTTTAAATCGTCAGTAGTTCTGTCTTTAAGATTATAGATGATAAATTATATAAAAAATTATACAAACGCAGTACGAATATAATAGGTATAATATATACACGCACATATTCGAAATGATTTTTTCAAGTTCTATTATTGTCAGTTTTTTATTTACTTTACTGATTTTGTTCACATTCACACAGTTGTAATAATATATTTTTACCATTCATATTCAGTGCGAGTTTATCACATAAGAATAACATTGCAAAAACACGCGCTAAATTTAAATGGTAAAATATATTATCACAATCGTGCTTGTGTACATCAGAATTTTCCCAACAGTAATCCTAACTTGAAGATGAACAAAACCAACTTTATAATTTGCAGGATCTAAATTTTGATTTGGCTTTAGTCACTAACTTTTGAAGGTGTCTCAGCTAAATGCATAAAGGTAAATCAACATATACATATAAATATATAATAATAATATATTTTATATATATTAAGTAATTCAACTCTGATTGTTACAGTTCATCATCGATTCTCTGTCATATAAAATTTTACTCTATTGCCTTAGAGTAATAATTAAAGGCAAAGAATAAAATTTTCTATGACAGAGTATGTATGTATACCTATTACCTATTCTACTTTGTAAAATAATGGAAGATATTGGTTACTGTAGTATGTATTAAAAATCTTATTTTCTGCTAATATTTTTTTCATATGACCAAAATGTAAATACAGAGTAGTGATATTTTTGAATGATAGCACTTGCTGGCCTTGCATGAAGTCTCACAGTAAAATTCTTACAGAGACGTAAATATATATCGAGGGTGCTCCGCTATAATGTCCTAAGTCCATTTGACCTTGAAAAATATTTTTTGCTGCAAATGACCTGAAATGGATAAATCCAAAATTTGGGGTTGATCCGACGATTTTTTATTTTTCAAGGTCAAGTGGACTTAGGACATTATAGCGGAGCACCCTCGATATATATATATATATATATATATATATTATAAAAAAAAAATACACACATATCAGAGAATATGATTTAAGGTGGGTAATTGTGTGACTGTGTCATTATGACCTAGGGACGACGGACATATGCATGCAAACTTTTGTCCCACGGGTCCACAATAGCCTGGAAATACACATGGGAAATGTTGACACAAATAAGACAGTATAATTTGCAGATTACAACATCATTTCTTTTTGTCTAAAATATATATACATATATGCATACTACTTAGTACGTATACAGTGCACCCTTGGGTCTTACGCGAACGTAAACAATGATGAGAATAAGTTTATTTTGCAATACATACGTCGAGGTACGTAAACTTTATACATATATATAATATATATATATATATATATATATATATATATATATATATATATATATATATATATAATATATATGCATATATAATTTAATATATAACATGTATAATCATGTAAATTAAGGTGTACATACAAATTTTCAAATGTTTACAATCACAACTCAAAGTCTTCATAAGTCTCCCAAAAGCCTTTTATGTTGTATACATATACATATGTACAAAAGGAGAGAGAAAAAAATAAAAATTGAAGACAAAAGATGTCATTATGTCATTACGCACTATAAAAGCTAAATTAAAATTGATAATTAAAATAAATAGCTTCAAATGTTTGTTTTGAAGGCAGTTAAAAAAATGGGTGTGAACATGCATGGTTCACAGACAGGTTGATTGGTTTTCAAGCTTGAAAGCACATCATAATAATACAAAACTGGAGCTATAAAATAAAAAAATCTCATTTTTGGGGACCGTGATTTACGCATTATAGTGAATGAATTAGATATAACTATATAGCTAAATTATTAAGTAATTTACTAGAATTTGAAAAGGTGACTGCCGCCGGGCGTTTTACCTGTGGCCTACTCGGGCGCGACTGCCGCCGCGGTCTCTTACCTGAATGCGATAAAGTGTTGAAAACTTCAAACTGCTGTCATCAGCCAAAGGAGATGATATCCAAATGTTTTATCACACACACATTATATTATAACAACCCTTAACGTAAATAACAAATATATATTATCACAAAAAAACGAAATCCATGAATATCTTTACACTTTAGCTAGCGTCACGTCTCTCCGTCTAGAAGGGCTTGGCCAGACTAATGTACAAGCTTTTGTTTTTAACATTTGCATGACGTCATGCCCAATTATCATCCTCAATTTTGTTTCATGCGTCCTTTTAGCCAATGTGATTGGTGCATATCCGATGACGTAATAAAAATATATTTTCAGCACTTTATATTTAAATATTCATACGCATAGCAAAATAGTGCACAAATTTCTTACAATATACTTTTTTCTTTGACTTTCGTCAAATTTTTAAAAAATTGTACGGCATCCACATATTATTTAAAGCTCTAATAAATGATAAAATGGTATCCACATGCATAAAATATGAATTGTTTACATGAATTTTGAATAAAACTACTTTCAGTTTTTCTTTTTATCCCTCCACTTCAAAATAGTTTTGTTTTTAATTTTTCCCTACAGGTGGCGTATAAATGCAGAAAAGGAAAAATAAATGAGCTCAAAATTGCGCTTCCAATCAGCGAAAAGAAAACAAGGCGGGCTGAAAATGTTTTTGTGTGTGTGTCGGCTGTGATTATTTCTCGTTTTCTGCAACTCTCTGTGATTTCTGAACAATAATATTTGGTCCTGAAAATAATATTTTATTATTTATTTGCGGTAAGTTATTTGTTGAGTGATGAATGTTGTATTTTTTCTGGAAATTTAGGTTAAAGTACTGTTTCTATGGTAAGGGGCGTAACGAATTTAGAAAAAAAGGTTTGACCTCTGACTCGTTTGCTAGGTGGATGGTGGCAATGCCCTCCCTTTTTTTTCTTCCCCCATTTACCATTTCATTATTAGAAAATCAAATATAACAATTAACAATATATTATTGAAGATATAAAAGGAATTATTACACGCTAGATTTGAAATAATGAGGGAGTATGTAAAAGCTAGAGGAGCTTCAGCTTCAATACATATAATAATGTATAGTATAAATATATATTATGATATATATATATATACATACTATACATTATTTTTTTTTTTTCTTTGCTATATAGGGTGGTTTCATTCATGTTAAAGTCAACGTCATAAGCGAGTACATAGAAAAATTGCACATTTTGCCAGTTTAAAAATTCTTCGCAATTTTTTTGAGAGCATTTGATGCTGTTAACAGGTTATAGCATCTCAAGTATGCAAGAAAAGTAATAATGACAAAAAAAAAGCTAATTTACTAAAGAAAATAGCCAAAAACTACGTTTGTCCTCTGCTGAGCAATATGTTATTCATTGCTCAAGAAGAGCATCAATAAGCACTTAGAATGACGTCATGCTTACACACCCTATGTATATTTCATAAGAATAATATTAAGAAAATGTGTGTGCATCAAAGGTACATAAAATACATACTAACCTACATACTGTGGTATGCATAATACGTTTATACGTTTATTGCATTATGTAAATAAAGTAACGCATTAGAAAACAGCTTCATAACAGATTAATCATAAAGATAAAAACTTTAATTCAAACTTGACATAAGTGAGCCCCCACACTATATTTTGTTTTTTATCTTTTATCTCTTGCAACGTTTGTACCTATCTAATCTTATAACTCGTAAAGCATAGCATGTATATAATTTACTTTTTTTAACACTGTGTTAAATCTGTGGCCTTCTGCAATAAATATATAAATACAATGATGCAATTATTATCAAGGCTCCTTTAAAAGTATATTAATCGTACTACAGTACCGTACAGTACATAAAGCATACTTAAAAAAAAAAAATCTACGACGTGAAAGTGTACATATACGTGGCATCATCGTTGTTTTAAGAAAATGTCATAATTTGCAGATCCACTGCATGACTTAATGGAAAGTGTATTAGTGTGCTAACTTACTAAAGCAGCTGTTACAGTGTGCCGGTATATGACGTAATATTTCATAGTCTGGTAGGTAAACTATTTGCTCTCCATGATGGAACCTTGCCGTACAGTATATTATACATACATACCAGTGGCGTAGCCAGGATTTTACCACAGGGGGGGTTCAGGTCTGAACTAGCCGGGGCGAAGCCCCCAAAAGCCCGCCGCAGGCGCGAAAATTTTTGAGGCCACGCCCCCTTTTTTGATGAAATTTATGTGTTTATTATGCATTTAATTTTAAATGAAGTAAAATTTAAGTTTGAGATTTTGACGTGCCAAAATGTGGATTTGCTTCTGACATACAAAATTATAAAACTACTATTTGCTACATTTTTAATATTTTATTTTAGAGACAATACTTGATATTTATAACTATTTAGTCAATTTTGACTGGGAATATCGAGTGGTAGCACAATAACACAATATGACCAGCAAAAAAAAAAAAAAAAATCATAACAATAAAAATGAAATGGAGAGAAAAGCTATAAATATAATGCCTATAATTAAGCAATGCACTCTGATCAAGCAATGCGGATATTTCATTAAACCAATGTTTTGATGCTCATAATATTTTTAAGGGTGCATTTTTTTAAACAATTCTATAAAAAAATATATTTTAAAATTAACTAAAAATTATGATTTGCTGTATTCTTTGTATTTCATTTTATATATATAGCAGCCCGCAGAACGTAAAACACCTGATGACCGCATCCCGAAGTACACAAAAACTTAAAAAATATATATCATTATACTTTACTGACAGAAAATACTTCCATGATTGTTAAAAGATGATTTCAGGAATACAAAATTACAACCCTAAAATAATTTTAAGCTTCAAATCATTTTTCAATACTTTTTTTTTTAGTGTAGATTTTGCTGTATTTTACGATTTAGTTTTGTCTAATTAGTCTATTTTTTTTTTAAGTTTAAAAGTATACCGTCAATTAATTTATTGTTTTACAATAAAAGAAAAAACAATCAAAATTAAAGAGAATTTCAGCAACTCTTATACGCAATTTTTGCAATACCAATTTTACTTCTTCTTAGTCTTTTTTTTTTTTTTTTTTTTTTCTTCCTCTGAAATTGGCTAATTAGCTAAAAATCATCGAATATGGGCTAGAATAAACTTAATATATTTTAAAAACTTCCTTATACTAGTATAGTTTGAAAGTTTTGTTTTTGTGTACGCTTTTGCTTTTGAAATCACGTCGTTTATTTATTTTTATACCCATTCTATGCTAGAAAACTGAAGTTTTTACTTATAATTTTTTTTTTCACGGAAAACAGAAAATTTAAAATATTTAATGATACATCTAGTTAATTGTTTGGTTAGTATACTACATAATATTTGGTACCTTAAAGTCATATAGTGTCTACCGCTATATGTATATCAGTGAAGAATGTAAAATTAGTAAATAATAAACATATTCGAGCGAAGCGAGAAATTTTTTACGATTTTTTCTCCTAAAATACTATTTTTGTTGCAAAATTTTTGTTCACTTTTTAATTTTTGTGTATATTTTCCAAATCCACAGGGGGGGTTTGAACCCCCAAAACCCCCCCCCTGGCTACGCCACTGATACATACTATATGCCCATTTTATTTTATCAGTATTGCAAACATTTAGTATTATAAGTACTGTAACCATATTTCTTGTTATGGCAATTTCTGTTATTTACTAGGAAAACTAAAGAATTTTATTTGCAATTTTTTTTTTTTTTTTTTTTTAATTTGCAGCAAGAAGAGAGAAAAAAAATGATAAACAGGGAAAAAAAAAAAAAAAAAAAAAAAAAAAAGGACTGTTTCACAATAAGGAAGATTAACAAAAAATTAGGAGATAATTTACAAACATTGAAGACAAAGATGACATCGTCTTGAATCGATAGTTCTGCGAATATCTAATTTTTGAGTTCATTATTAGTATTTTTAATTAATTTTTGAAAGTCCCGAAATAACATCACGGTCGGTAACTTTTTCCTATGCCTACATGAATAAGCTACCGACCGTGACTACATTGTTTGATATTCAAAAATTAATTACAATTACTTAATAAACTAAAAAAATAGAAATGCGCATATCTATCGATTAAGAACGATAAAAACTTTTAGAATATGCAATAAAATTATCCCCTAAAGTCTTTTAGACTTCCTTATTGTGATATATTTTCTAAATTTTCTACCCATTCTTGAAAAAATTGGATGGAACCAGTTGAATACTGGGAGGAAGAAAGACAGGTTGTGTGCAATGTATATATTCTGTACTTGTAATATTATTCATAATAGGGTATGATGAGGAGCATTGAATAGCAAAATTATAAAATCGAATTATACATAGAAAGGATATACTGATATAAGTGTTGGGAACAAGTACTGATGTGGGAAAACATTTTTTTTTTGTCAGTAGAACTGCCCAGGATTGGCATGGGGCTTTATTGAGCTTTATTATGTTAAAAATAAGAAACCGGGAATTATTTATAAAATTTTTAGGAGAAGTTTAAATAATTTTAATTTTACGACATTGTGAAATTTTAAGATTAAGCATGCGGTTGTACTTAACAATACATCTTTATACAAATACATTTTGTTTAGATAATTTTTTTACTTTTTTCCAATTGATTTTCCAGATAATTTCTAAATTTTAAAGAAGTTTACACAACTGTTTTTTGCATTCACTTTTGATGAAACTTAAGAATTTGCTTTTTGAGAAAGAAAAAAACAAATGTACACTCTGTCTCGCCATAAAGTAATAATATGTATTTCTTACTTTCACTGTTGTGATATGAGATACCTACATGAACCAGCAATCATTGTACTTTTTTAACCTCTAATCTAATTAAAATTGTCCCAATTAAATTTTATGAGGTAACAACTACCAGCATAAGTGAATATAGTTCACTAACAATTTGGCATTTGGACACATAATAACAAATTGAAATAAGGCTGAAGATGCCAGTAACTGACTGTATTTTTTATTTTGTTTTCAGGAGTCATCAAGGCCTAAGCATTCATGATGTGTGGAAAGTATGGTAAGTCAGCGTTTTTATTTGATGTGAGATTCATAATTTGTTATCCATAAAGTTGCATTTCTTTGTACTGATTTTTAAGCTAGCAAGCATTATTATTATATCATTCTTTTTTGTAATCATTCTTTTGTCATCATTTTTTGACCATTCTTTTCATAATATATTTATTAACTGCCTTTATCCTCTATTTAAAATTGCTTGTAATCTAAAGACTAATAATATTTTTTGCATTATTTATACATCACACTATGAGTTTCGGTATACAATGACACCCAAAAAAGTACGTTACTTGTGGTTTTAATAATAATTAAAACAAAACAATACTTTTGTTAGAGGGAGGAGAGAAATGGTGGAGAAAAAATCGGGACGAATTTTAGTTTGTATTTTTGAAAATGCTGATACAGTATACTCGCATTTGTCATTCACACGAATATTTCTTATTCGTATTATTTTAATTCTATTTTTTTTTTTTTTTTTTTTTTTTTTTTAGCACAACTACACTAATTTGTTGTGTAATTTTGTCATCTAGATTATAATTTGTAAAATCACATGTAAACTTGAAAGTCCTTTCTCAATGTGAAATATTTGAGTTTGGTGTGCAGAGATGGCTCTGGCATATTGATATTGAGCGTCGCAAGTAAAAGTGCATAGGATTGTAGCAGTGGTGGTTGCAGTAGCAGCAGGCGCAAGCAGGCACCACTCACACTACACGATCAATGTGGAGCACCGCAGACAGCTCGGCGCATGAACACCGATCACCCGCGCCTCACCGCCTTGAATCGCCCCCCCAGTTCTCGCGGATGTTGCTCTTATTACTTGAGCTCTGTGTTCCCTCGCTCTATTCTATATAGCTAGCCTTTCAAAAAAAAAAAAAAAAAAAAAAAAAAAAAAAAAAAAAAAAAAAAAAAAACTAAGGGGGGCATAGGGTGTTTTCAATTGTAGTGACGTCACTGTTAGCGAAGGGAGCCACCACCAACAAAAGCTCACACCTTGACCAGTAGCCTAGACTGCAATGTTGTGGTGAACAAGTCAAGTTATTATACTTACCGCCGCGCGGCTTTACCGACACATCTACACAATATTTTTTAAAATAATTAAGTTTGAAACAAATATATAGTGCCGAAGATAATAATTCAAGCATGGATCTAATGAAATGTTGCTTCGACTCCGAATTACCTGATTTACTTGATTCTATGATCCATAAATGTACTGACCCTAGTTGTGAGTGTTTTTATTATTATTTTTCTTAAAACCTTTTAATATCATTTAACGTATTTGCATGTTACACTACTTTTGTTATCATATTGACTTGTTGTCATAATATTTTAACTAACGCATGCTTGTCATTTTACGTTGTCATTCATGCTTTTATTTTTACTATATTTTCTTAGAAAAAATTTGTTTTTTTTATTTTTATGAATAATGTTATATAGATTCATCAATGAATTTAAAATGACAATACTGTACGAGTTGAATTAGAGGTCAAAGGTCATATTCGTTATTCAATCTATAATCAATATATCAATTGCAATAAAAATATTGTAAACATAATACTTATTTTGCATCAGATATTTTGATATTATATTTTTTGTACTGTTTATTTGATTATCATCACACACACAACACACTGTATGCACTGACTCGATCTGTCTTACAAATTTTATTCTATACCTTTACTCCAAGACAATAGAGTAAAATTTTAGTATAGAATGTCTTTGTACTGTTTGAAATTGATAGACTTTTTTAATTCGACGAGTGTTTTTCTTGTAATACTATCATTAAAGCGTAGAGCGCAAACTTTTAAGTGGGTTTGAAAATTTTCGCCTCAAACTGCACAGACAATATAGTGGTAGATTTTTTTTTTTTTAGAGTTTTTTTTTTTTATCTTTACACTATAACATTGACTATGATATATGTGACATTGATACAATTTATCATTCAAATTCATCGCGAGTTTTTCTCATTGCAAATTAAGCACGAACTATTATCAATGGTAAAATGTAGTATCACAATCGAAAGTATGATAAAATTGAATTATATGTTACGGTAAATTTGCAATATTATTCTTTAGATGAAAATATATATATATATATATATATATATATATATATATATATATATATATATATATATATATATATATATATATATATATATATATATATATATTATATAAAAAAAAAAGTATAGAATATATTATGCAATTTTATATCGCAGTAGACGGACTCAATATAAATAGACATAAATAGTTACACACGTTACAGTATTATTTGTATACTAGTGGCATACATTTTAATTGAAAAATTAAAATTTAATATAGACAGGAAACATTAATTTAACGCTGAATAAAATGTGGTTATTGTTATGGATTATGGAGTAACGGAGTACATACTTATTTTACTCGCGATTGTAAATAGATAAAACACGTACGTTTTTATAACGTGTACAGTATTTGAGTGTTACAGAAGCACCGCGGGTCACCTGTTGTCCTTCTTCAAATAAATATAATAATAATAATAATAATAATAATGCACTTTTTATGCTACATTTGCTATTATATATCATGAGAAGCCTTTGTCGTTTTTTTTTTATTGTATTTTATTTTATATTATTTCACCTTTGCAGTGATGCATTTAATAATAGCATATTGTTTTATTTAGTTTTCTCTTGCATAAAAATCCAAGAACCACGCAGTAAGAAAACATAATGCAAAACCATTGTTATTTGACCAGTCTTTATGGTAGTTTTTTAAGACACAGTAGTGACGTTGCAAGTTTACTGATAAAATGCATGTAATTAAAAATTTTGACATGTTTATGTCAGCTATAAATAGTATAGAATAGACTAGTAGTATAGTGTAGCTATAAGCTATAGCAGTGTTGTTTGTTTTATATATCAAATTTAATTCAATAAAAAAACAAACAAGAGTTTCGTTTTATAGTATATCGATTTCATATAAAATGTTATTTGTGTTTCTATCTATATAAATATTCTTTGTTTAATTAAAAACTAGGCTTACGTTCGTTTTATTACATTTCCTTGCTTAATTTGCTACTTGCAAAGTATATTGGATAACGGAAAAAAAAAAAGCGTTAATGAACTCTGCGTTTTCTTATACAATTTTAAATTTATATTATAATTTACTTTCACGACGTCTTAATGTTTCAGGAAATATAAATGTTAACTTTTTACTGATGAATATTTATGATTGTCAGATCTTATGTCGTTTCCTGATAATTAAAGTTAAATAAACGTATAGTTTCATTTTTCTTTGCTATAATTTAAATTTGTAGAAATTTATGTAAAATATATAGTAAATTATGAAATTTATTTAGTCAAGAAATTTAAATGTGTTCAATTTAATTTTTTTTGTGAATCTGGTTAGTTTGATTACATTTTACTTCATTAAAAAAAAAAATAATAATAATATCAATAAATGAATAAATTAAATTGGCATACAAACTCAGTATTTTTACAATTCACATCTTTGGGACGCGTTATTTTTTGTTTCCGTACGGTAGGGGAGTGAAATTGGACAATAATAATCATGAACTCAAGCATTCAGAACACTTTACTAATATTTCATATCTGATCAGATACTTAAAAAATAAGTTTTTAAAAATTTTAATTGATTGCATCTATCAATCATATAATATGAAACTTTAATCGATATGTAAAAAATAGCTTATCCGTTGTATATCACTTTAGTATACGTAAACCAATGTAATTAATACATAAGTTTATGTTAAAGCCATAGACCACATAAAACCACATGTGCTTTTTAATGAATAAACACGAAATGGGATCTTCAAAACTGATGACAATTTTTACCAGAATGTTAATGTAGCCTCACGAGAGAGCATGAAAACACTGTAAAGTATGCAATTTGCAAGAAAATTCATGTTTATGACGTCAGAAATATGCAAAAATTAGTATAAAAATGTTGTGCGGGTTACATAAATCGAATATTCTGATCACTGCTACAGGGCTACTGTTGGGTTTTGAGACAAACTAAAGTTATTTATGTAAATCCCATCAAGTGTTTTGTGAAATAAATGCTTATGTTTTTCACTGGTCTATTCCTTTAAGTTCTATTTTTAAGCTTTTTTTTTTTTTTTTTTTTTCAGTTCAATATCTAGTAATGAAAGCCTGTAAGATATTAAGTTTGACGTGATTATGCGTATTTTATACCATAACAACAATATTAATTGAATAAAATTAAAATATAGTTGTTTTGGTTACTGGTTATAGCTTCACACAGTAACAATTAAGTCCTTAAATTAAACTTCAAATTATAATTCTTCATACCACCCAACACTTAATATAGAATTACTAATTGCATACTCACCAAAAATTATAATTAACTAATTATAATATTCATCAATATTTTATTATACGCTATTAACATATAATACGCCATAAGTGAATTGTTTTATGTAAAATAACAACACAAAGTAATCGATAATGTTAAAAAATATGTACAGTACTACGAGGAACAATATCGCAAACAAAACCTTTTATTTTAAACACTTATACATACAGGGGTTATATTTTTTACTGATAAAGAAATGACGTATATGACGAAAGTAGAGATAACTCATAAAACCACAATGTTTCATTGTATATTGTTATAAGGAACTTATTGCATATCACGAACAATAAGTTTAATTATTTTTATGCCTTCTATTTAGTATTATAATGAGTCGGTATGAACAACTCGGAGATAGATTTTATAGATGGGGTAAGATTATCTTTGTATGTTATCAAAATGTATTGATTACTATTACTAATTAAATAACATAAAGTATTTTATAATTATAACTTTATAGTCCAAACTTGCTAAATTGTATTTTTTTATTATTATTATTATCATTATAATATTTTGTGTCATTTTGTTGGTTTAATAAATAAATGTAGGGCAGAGATAGAGGGTGGACCATATAAAACTGTTTTATCGACCCTGTCTTTTATTGTAAGTCTCCTCTTTAAGTTGCACTACTGACTTGAATCTTAAATACATTTAGATATCTCTTTCTTCGTACTTAAAATTTTTGATACTGTGCAAGTATTTTGCAATTTCCGTCTCTTACGTTCTTGCTGACTGATTTATTTCTTTTTTTTTTTTCTCGCTAAATATTGATTCAATTTTTTTCGTACGTATAAATATTCAGATAACTTTTATTTATGACAAAGTATTTTTCTAAAAAGTTCAAAGTATATAAATCAATTTTGCAAGCTTATTTATAGAAGAAAAATATATTTTGACAAATAAACGAATATTTCTGCTGGCCTATAGCAATAATATAGACAATCTAATTTGATGCTCCAAAACCTTGATTTGATTTAAAAAAGGATGTTCCATTTCCAGCTTTGTATTTTCTTTTTATAAAAATTCCGATTCTATTTTAAAGTATAACGCCGGTCTATAGTATAATGTTTTGGACTCGAACATATATAGGAATCATTTGAAGTATGGGTGTCGATTTAAGTCGTTGTACGCACGCCATAGGTATTTAATTAAAAATTATATTATTTTTATGGCTTCTTTTTGGCAATAAATGCAAATTTTCTCGTTGAATTCTATTCGTTAGTTGTTATTTTATATTATAATATAAAAATATACACATTTCCACCTTTTTGTTACTTTAAATTATTATTATTATTATTGTGAGTTTGTAATTTAACGCCTTTTTTTTTACAACAACAAAAAACAAAAATCATTCCTTTTATTTTGTGGTTTTGTGTTTTGTTGATATGTCTTAATTTTAATATCTTTTTTTTTAAACCATTAATTGGGACTCTATATTCTAATAATATTCATTATTTTTACATGCATTTCTGCCATGTAATCGTTGCAAACTTTTTTTTTTATTTTATTTTTTTATTTTTTAAGAAAACAACTATATGTTGCTATTTTATTATCTCGAAATATTGGCCAAGGTAAAATGTATATATAAATATAATGTATATTTTAATTGAGTGTTATGGTTTTTCAAAATTTTGCTAAGAGCCTGACTTAAAAATTAACCAAACTAATTAATTATTATTTAAGAGCGAGAGAGAGACAGAGAGAAGGAGGTTATAGATCAGAAGCTAATTTGTTCGTGATTCCTATGCACTTGTGAGTGTGTGAAGTGTGTGTGTGTGTATGTATACACACACACACTCATACAAACATACACACACACTAGCCTTTTACTCTTTTACACGGCTTCTTGTTGAACGAAGGGGCGTAACTATTATTTTTTAAATCGATAAATGTGACGTATCCATACGTACTGTGTGCAGTATTGTACCTTAACACCCCATATTGCCCGACTTTGCGTGCTTTATATTATGTTATGTTATTTCGTATATATATGCATACCATACCATGATGCATACATACATTACCCTGGCCTAAAATATGGTCTTTCTTGCCCCTGGCACTATAAAAATATGTATGATATGAGAACGACCCTTCGTCTTTATCTCGTCGCGTGCATTTAAATTTTTAACTTGAAATAAACCTATTTATTGCCGTCTCATTCTCTCGGCATTGTAATACCGCAACCTGGTACCGCAGTAACGTGTTCTTTATTTAGTTGTGAAGTGTCGATGTCAAAATTATGTGTTTGACAGGGTGTCATGTTCATCAAGGCAAATATTTGAATAATTTTTACCTTTTCTCTTTGGCATTCATCTAAATTGATTTAAAATCGGTGTCTTTGCATATATTTTTTTGCTTCTTCATAATCGCTCGATTCTGCGACATAATAAAAATGTTTAAAAATAATTTGTAAAATATAATAATAAATAAATAAGCTTTGGTCGTTAATAAGGTCTTTGTTTTGCTCAAATATATGTGCATTGTAACAATTATTTATAACTTAGAAGACACTTTTTAAATGTTATTGTCAATGAAAGAAAAAAAAAAAAAAAAAAAAAAAAGTTGGCCAAAGCAATTCTTAATTATTAAAATAATATAGTTATAGATAATGAGAGATAGATGGTGATGGGCGTAGAGACGCCATGGTAGAGAAAATAATTTCTAACTCGGGTCAAAAAATGTGGGTAAGAAAGTATTTTCTCATATGGTCTGGTTTAAAAATTATTTTTTCTACCCGTCAGTCGAAGCTCTTTGCTACCTCCCATTCCCTAATATTTCCTCATCTACGTATATGTGTCTCTATCAAATCTTTTCATAAAGAAGACTAATAATAATAATAAATTAAAAAAAATGCCACGTAATTTTAGTGCATATTCTAAAAGAGGAAATAGTCCTGAATCGATGAATATGCAAATTTCTAATTTTTGAGTTCATTTAGTATTTTAAATTATTTTTGAAAGTCACAAAATGACGTCATGGGCATAAACTTTTTCCTATGCCTACATGCCGCCCTTGACGCTTTTTTTTTTTAATTTTTTTTTTTTTAATTTTATAGCCTTCCTCATCATTAGTTATTGCATAGTCGATTTTTGGTTAATATTTATTAGTTTTAGGCAAGCCATTTTTTAAATTTAGTATTTTTCTCAAAAGGCAATACATTATTATATTTTATTTTGCTGTATTTAAAAAGGGAGGAGGTTCTTTTCATTTTTAATGCACACTGCTCACTGCTGGTGTTACTAAAAAAAATATCTTCAAACATCTCAATGCTCATGGTCTCTATTGTATGTTGACAGGTTGCTGTGGGTGCTGCTCTGCACTACGTCCACGTTACAAACGCCTCGTTGACAATATTTTCCCTGTTGATTCCCAAGATGGCCTTGTCAAGAACAATATGGAGAAGCTGACATTTTACGCTCTCTCCTCACCTGAAAAACTTGACCGTATTGGCGAATACTTATTTCAAAGAGCCAGTAGAGATATTTATAGAAGACGATATGGCTTTGTACTTATTGCTATGGAAGCTATGGACCAGTTACTAGTAGCATGTCATGCTCAAACATTAAATTTATTTGTTGAAAGTTTTCTTAAAATGGTACAAAAGTTATTGGAATCCAGTGAACATCATTTACAAGTTCTAGCTACTCAATCGGTAAATATAATAATCAAAATTTGGATGTTCTATGAGCTTGATACAATTACTAATGAATCTGTTCAGTTTGTTAGATTTGCTAATATAGAGGAGGACACACCATCGTACCATAGACGTTATGACTTCTTTGTTTCCAAATTCTCCTCTATGTGCCATTTCAGTGATGAGGATGAAACTCTGCAAAATAAAATTAGACTAGCCGGTATTAAGGGACTTCAGGTAAGTAACTTTTTGATGACAAATATTTATTAATTAGTATTATTATAACTTGTGCTTATAATAAATAAATGTTTATATATATATATATATATATATATATATATATATATATATATATATATATATATATATATATATATATATATATATGTATATGTGTGTGTGTGTGTGTGTGTGTGTGTGTGTGTGTGTGTGTGTGTGTGTGTGTGTGTGTGTGTGTGTGTGTGTGTGTGTAAAATAAATAGTACATAGAATAATTAAACCAAGTTAATGAATGCAAAGATTCTCTAATTTACAGCTTGTTGGGAAACGGGATCATATTTATAGGGTAGATGTATGCTAGATAACATATATATTTTTAAATATTGACTGATAAAGGAACAACTGTTTTGAGGCTGACTATAAGCGATTTCGCTCACATCCGCTTCCGTACTGCGCATGCGTAGTAAGAAGAAACGGAAGGGGATGTGACCGATATCGCTTAAAGTCAGCCTCAAAACAGTTGCTCCTTTATTAGTCAATTATTAAATAGACATTGAAAGGTTGGGTTTTACAGCGTCAATAAATACTAGGTATATACATCGTATTTATTGATGATCCTTTTAATGTCTATAATATTTCAAAAATATTAAATCTAGCATACATCCACACTAGAAATTTGATTCCATTTCTTAACAATCTGTTAATTAGAGATTCTTTTAAATTCATTAACTTTCAATTTAACAAGCTCTGATTTATTGCTCCGATATGTTGCTTATTATTATTATTTTTTATTTATAAAACATAATATGTGTAGTGTACAACATACATTTAAACATTCAATTGATAGACCAATCAACAATTATGCTTATAATAATTTATTTTTATATTCTAGGGTGTAGTACGGAAGACTGTGTCTGATGACTTAGTAGAAAATATATGGGAGCCTGTACATATGGATAAGATCGTTCCATCATTATTATACAACATGCAGAACTTACAGTAAGTTTATTGATGGTTGTTATAATAAGATCATCATTATAATCTCTTTGTTTTTTATGTTAGGACTGTCCTAGAGGGTAGAGGGACACCTGAACCACCTCAAGAAGAACGCAGTGACCCTCCAACCTTAGCAGAAACTTGCACGAGAGAACTTGTAGGCAGAGCTTCATTTGGACACATCCGATGTGTTGTACGACCAGTTCTTAGGTAAATTTGTAATAGGATTTATAATATCAGTAAAATATCAGTAATGTAAAAAAGAAATAATAATAATTAACATTGTCATTTTAAATTCCAGACATCTTGACAACCATGGACTTTGGGTTCCAAATCAATTTGCAATTCATACATTCCGAGTTATCATGTTCTCAATACAGGTATGTAATGATAAATAAGGACTGTTATATATAATTACTATTAACACCTTTTAATTTTTTTTTTTTTTTTTTTTTTCAAATAGGCGCAATACTCCTATGCAGTGGTAGAAGCACTTATGTCACACCTGGATGAAAACTCAAAAGCAACCGCCAAAATTAGGACTAGTGTAGCAGGAGTGTTATCTAAAATTATAGCAATCGCAGCAGGTGAAAGCATAGGTAAGCAAGCATGGATAAGTGATACACATCATCTAGTCCTTACTATTTAGTATGGTTCTTTTATCCTTTACTTTAGGTGTTTATAATGTGTTAAAACATTTAAAAAAATAAAATTGATAATAGAAAATAGTTAGAAAGATTAGAGCTCCTTGAATTGAAAAATTAATCTAATTAATTATGCTCTAATCTCTCTCCTACTATTTTCTATATATGTTTTACTTTTTAATTTTCTAACATGTAATGCATCACCTGTGATGTTTTTTTTCTCATTTTTATGTACATAGTTATTAGTTATTTATTTTATTTTTATATTTTTTATTTATTTATTTTTTTGTCAGGACCCTCTGTACTGGAAATCATCAACTCCTTGCTCACACACCTTCGCCATTCAGTGATGTCAGATGTAAAGCCAGAGAACGAGAGAGATGAAAAACTGTACCAAGAAGCTTTGATCAATGCTCTCGGAGAATTTGCTAACCACCTGCCTGATTACCAGAAGATAGAAATCATGAAGTTCATTATGAGCAAAGTACCACAGTTCACTGAGGATGCTAGGAAGGGACCATCAGGAGTAGGAAATGCTCTTCTACAGAACATACTGCTAAAATCCTTATTGAAGGTAGGAAGTTCTAAACACAACATATCTATGTCTTTACTTTTTGTTAAAGTTAATGCCCATACTCAGTAATAGTCTTTATTATTATTAAACAAAGTAAAAAAATAAATAAAAAAAAGTAAAAAAGGTCATATATATGAGGGAAAAACTGCATATATGAATATAGGCCATAGAATAATGAAAGTTAATTGAAAATTATTACAATTGACTAATAAAGAAACAACTGTTTTGAGGCCGACTATAAGCAATTTTGCTCACATCCAATTCCGTTTTGACGTTCTGCGCATATAAAAAACACATAAGAAACTTTTCGACGTTCTGCGTAAGTAGAAACAGAAGCGGATGTAAGCAAATTCGCTTAAAGTCGGCCTTCATTAATCAATTGTGACAATAAGCTCATTTCAAACTGATTTTTAGCTTTCTTTCATTATTCTATTGCCTACGTTCACACTATGGCTACAGTACATGTATTTTTCCGCATTATAGCTGTGTAATAATGTTATTTTTACTATCATTTTTTTTTTTTTTTTTTTTATCAAACCTCAATTTTTTCTACACATATAACTTTTAAATATAGGGAATGATAAAAATAATAACTAATTTCCTTCTGCTTTCAGGTTGGCACCAAATACAGAACAGTTCAGTTCACCACTACATTCCCAATGTCATTCTTAGAACCTCTGCTTAGATTATCCTTAGCTCCTGATGCAGATATGAGACTTTTAGTTCAGAGTATTCTTCATACACTTATTGATAGACATCATAATCAAGAAAAGCTCTTGCATCCAACGTGAGTATTAAAAAATAATAATAATAATAAACAAATAAAAGAAAAATAATAATAATGAAATAATTTTGTCTTGTAGTGTTGATGTAGCTCAACTTGGTTTGGTGATCGAGAAATGCTGCCAGCCAGATGAAATCTTTGTAAAGAAACATGGTCAAGAGTTCTGTGCTAGCTTGGGAGAGAGTCTGGAGCAGCCAAGTAGCACACCAGCACATTTAGCAGCGGTTTATACAACATTAGCTTTATATACTGTAGAGTTGGGATGTAAAGAAACCATGATGGATATTCTCAGGCTTTTGAAAACAATCCAGGTAAAATGTTTATTTAATGCAAAATTATATCTGTGGTACAGTGGATACTATAAAAAAAAAAAAAAAAAAAAAAAAAAACTGTGACTAACAATTCTAATATTTGTAGATATACAGTACAATAACATAATCTTCTTCTTCTTCTTCTTCTTCTTTTTTTAGGATACTGCAGTTACAAATAGTCAGCTTAGTCCTGTTCAACGGTGCAATCTTCATGCGCTAGTAGCCAGCTTGTTAGTTCTGTTGCCTTTTGTTGTCAGATTGGCACCATTGCAAGAGTATGCAAATCAGGTAAATATTTTTCTCCCCACAAAAACAGTCTGCACATGATACATTGATGTGCTTTACACACACAGTACACAGAATGTTTAAAATCTCGCACTAATAAGCGTGTAAATAATAATAATAATAAATAAATAAAATTAAAAAAAAAATAAAAAAAAAAAAAGGGATTGATGTATAAAAAAGATATGATGAATAAATATAAAAAATTTAATGTATAGTAGTAAATAGTATGTATGAACGATTGGAGATTTTTGAATTGAAAAATAATAAAATATAAGCATTCTCTAAATTAAAAGCCCAATTAATTTTTATTGTGACAAAGATTTAGCATGTCGAAGTTTATATTTTTTTATATATGAAAAGTAATATCCCCCTCCCCCCCCCCCCCCCCCAAATTTGTAGATAATTGAGTTGAGACGAGAAAGAGCTCCACACTTGCTGCCTCCCCTGAGAAGCAGACTGGAGCTACCTGGAGATACCTCCCCTGGGCAGCTGCCTCCTGAAATGGCATTGGACCTTTCTACAGTCATTGATCTCTTACGTGCTGCTGGATTTGATGTTACAAGATTACAAGCACCTTTTGATTCTGGAGCACCAAGAAACTCCTGGGTTGACTCCGGTATTGGCAGAGGCAGCGTAGGAGACTTAAATATGAACATTGACGAAGATAGTGCAGCTTCTTCACCTGGAGTGATTAGAGTAAGTTTTCAAAGTAAAGTTTCACAAGATGGATTTTTAATCGAAATGTATTTATTTAACTTGCAGAGACCATTAGATCCTGACCTAACTGTTGAAGCAATGAAGAAAATTCTGGCTGAGCCACCAAGCGTAAGACGACAAGAAGAGGAATTACAGCGTGCTCAGATGTGTCAGGCATTCCGTACAGAACCATTTAATGAATTAGTATCTCGTATGCAAGCTAAGGTAAATACTATATTTTATAAAGTGAAACATTATTATTATTGAGGAAAATCTAATGTGTAAACCCTGGTAATGTTTTGTGCATTTTAGAATGATTCTCTACAGAATACTCTGAACGATATCTTCAGTAAACTACAGAGTTCAGACAACCAGAGAGGTGCTCACACTCCTACTCCTATTGCACGTCAAGAACACCAGCAGTCCATGGACTCAATATCTGATCCACCACACATCTCTCAGACTCTTCCTGTAGACCAACCACCATCTTATGAATTGCTCTTCCCAGAGCTGTTTCATTTTTAAGTGTTCATAGTTCATAATATAGTATCATGACAAATAATTATTTTGCTGCTGTGTTGTCATTGCAAAAAATAGAAACCTTAGATATTATTTTATACATCTATTTTATCTTAACGTTGTGCTAAAATTTCCTTGCAATATAACTTCTCTCTTTTTGTTTAAATTCTATTAGCATTAATAGTAATACTGTAATCATATATTATAATCCCTTTAATTTTTTAGACAATATAGCAGTTAAAAAATATTTGCTTATTTTTCCAGTCATTCAAAATCATAATTTATTTCTCTACCTGACCAATAAAAAAGATTTGACACAAAAACACACAGATATATTAGAAAATTTTGGGAATAGGTGGTAAGCATTAGCAGACAGGAATGTTTTGTAAAAGAAAAAAAAAAAAAAAACCAAAGAGTCAAAATCAAATGCATATTGTGTAATGCATTTATGAATATGGTAATATGTACCATATAATACACATGTACTATGTAAAATATGTGTAATATGTATAGTCACACTCGTACCCTTGTTATACGCTATGCATTCAATTTCGACCTGTTTTTAAAGTTCTTTCTTTCTCACCAGGCATCACAGCTAATGCTCATCTCCCTTACCTCAATTTTTTTCTGTCGACATGTTTTCGTATCAAATCCTTGTTATAAGTCAATTATCGCAAAGTCAACATTACTTTGATTTATATTAATTCTCTGCCTGCTATAAAACTGACTTATGTTTGCAAAATTTAGGAGATTTTTTTAATATTATATATGCCTATATTGTTTTAAACTCGCAAAAAAAAAAAAAAAAAAAAAAAAAAAAAAAATCCAACAAACTTTATAATAATAATTATACTCTTAATATACAAAAATCTAATGCAATTAAAAAGTAATAAAAAATTATGTGTTCTCATGATCATACAATAATATTAAATAATTGTAATCACCATGACTGTAAGAATTGATATATAAATGTATGTACTGTATAGTAGAATGGTTTTAATTTTGCTGTTCTATATATAATCAATAACTAATTCATCAATTATAATGTATCCTAATAATAATAATATATCTGATGTCGATAGATAATCTTAGATTTTCTGCTGTTCACTCTTTAAATCATCAGGCAATAAATTATAGACTTTTTATTTTTAAATTGGGCAACTATAGTTAATGCAATAAATTAGGTTAAAACAAAATAAAATTGAATGAATTCACTGGTAGTTTTATTACTAGTGTTGCCTGCTGATTATAATTACTATGTACCTGACATGTACAGTCAGGATTTCTTGGTGCCCTATGTTTTATGTGTATAATAATATATCCACACTATAAAGGGAGACTTATTAGGCTTAAGCTATGCTCACTCTTACAAGAAAACAATATGTATAAATTATTTGGTGTAGTTAAAAACAAACAAACTAAAGTATTGTTCACATTTAACATAAAAGTTACGTGCGTCAGAGGATAAACAAAGGTGGAACAGTGTTAACAAATAGAGTCGTTCACATTAGTTTTGTTCGTAAACCTTGTTTTTGTGCACCAAAAAAATGCGCATTCCATTTGAATAACCAAAGTTGATCATCATTTTAAGAGCATGGCTTATGAACAGCATTAATGTTTTTGAAAATTACATGTGAATTAAATTTGATTACAATGTTCAAACTTTGTTTACTCGTTGAAGCGCATTAACACACGTAACTTTTACGTTACGTGTGAACAATTACAGCTGCATTGTTGAGCATGATATACCATATTAATGTTGAGTGTATCTTGAATGTATCTTATTCATAACTAATGAAATGTTCTAATTCTAGCAGAAGTGAGCACAACCAAGTCTCATTCTCTCTGTAAACTTCAGCAATAATAATAATTGTTATCGTAAGTGGATCATTGTTAAAAAAAATTATTGACATTATAATGTTAATTATTAAATAATATATAAATCAAGAAAATAGCTATATTAAAGAAAAATGCTGGGCTTCCAAGCACTTATTTCCTATGTAAAGGAAAAAAAAAAATGTTAGATGAGTTTTAGTGCCAGCATACACAGTGATTTATTTTTTATTTCTTAAATCTAGTAATAAAATAATATGTTAAAAAAATCATAATATATTGAATCTCTTCATTGTTATTTTTTAATAAAAACCACAAAAGTTAAGAGGATTTTTTTTTATTGACACAAAAGACAAATGCCAAAACATACAAGAAGCCATAATAATGATGAATATATATAATTAAAGAAAAAAGATGAGCAGAGTTTTTGAATTTTAATAATTAGCAGTTATAATATTATCCCCTTACTCCATACTTTTGCACCAATTCTCTGCTCATTTTTGTGACTTATTTAATCATTTTAATTTTTGTTAACACTTTTTTTTCTCTTTTTTTTTTTTTAATTTTTGTTTGTCTTTTTATTTTTTTCTTTCTTTCTTTTTTTTTTCTTATGATTTAACTGAAACCATATTACCATCAAATTCTTACATATTAAACAGGCCCAGTTATAAACTGAATAATAATTTTACAAAAGTAACAATTTCCTTTAAAAAAAAATGTTACCCTAAAACATTCATTTGCTCCATACAGTGACAGTGCTCTTTTTCTTTTCATTATTTTATTCAAGTCTAAATAAACTACAAAAAAGCAGCCACAAAATCTTAATTAAATTTATTATTGGTTTACACAGACGTAATATAATTACACATTAAAGTAGTATATGAAAAAAAAAAATGCAAATTTTCTTATGAAATAACAGTGGCTTGAACAGTAGAACCATATACTTCTATCTGGGTGCAAAAGATGGGGAAATAGTGTTGGGGGGGTTGAAGGAGAAGCCCAATCTCCATACAATAATAGTAATTATTGAATTAGTATGTTGTGAACTTAATTTTTAGACTTTCGTCTGCCTGAGAAAAATTGTAAATGCAACAGAAGTATAGAATGATCTTTTCTTTAAAATATAATAATAATAATAATTTTTTGATGTCAATGCATTAGTTATAAATAAATTGACCTTAAATAACACAAAATCAATATAAAAAAGTATATGACACTATTTATAGTATATTAGTATTTAATTTTGTTTGTCTATTGCATTTCTAATCAACTACTGGCAGGGAGTATATAAAAATTATATAATATTAGCCAAAACACAAGTAAGTTGTAGGTTTACAGTATCGTGGCAGTATAGTAGTAGAATATTTACTTTATTTTTTAATTGTTAATGGCATTTTTAGTAGCCGAAAATAATTAATAATAATTATAATAATAAAAAAAAGGAGGATAAATTTTGTTTGTTTTTTTAAGTGGATAGGGAGAAGAAATTTACTCTAGCAGTACAATGGCGGGCTGGTTGATTTCTGGTCACATCTTTATCAAGTAGGAGAGAGATGGACGAGATAAGAGAAGACTTGGGGCCAGCATGTCACGGCTCTACCTTCAGCAGCTCCACATCAAAGATGAGAACAGCATTTGGGGGAATAGTAGCTCTCAGTTAAGGAAATAAGCAAACATATATTAAACAATCATTCATTAGCTCTTTCGTTATAATGATAACTAAATAACAAGCACCTAATCACAATGAAGTCCGTAGTTAGGTAAATAACTTGACGTTTTTTGTGTTAACTGTTCCATCAAGATCCTAACCTAGTTACGAGTTCATTGAAGTAAGGCGTTTGTTGGTTTTCCTATTGATAATGTGTTCAAACCAGGGTCTTGTGTTATTGCCCTATACTAAAAACGAACCTTTGTTGATGTAGTTCAAATTTTCACCGCAACAATCAACATGTAAAATGTAAGTGGCGCTGCGATCTGTGTGTAAAATTCACACACAGATTACAGTGCCACTTTTATACGTAATTTTGTATTCTTGCATTGTTGCAGCGAAAATTTGAATTACATCATTAAGGGATCGTTTTTTCAACAATAGCTTCCTATCCTGTTTATATATCCATGGTTCAAACCCAAATGGTTTTTATTTCCTAATCATAGTAATAATATAAACGAAAAGGGTAGTAGAAACCAGCAAGAACCTTACCATAGCAAAGAGAGTCCCATAGTTTGATAAAAATCTTGCCAGCACAAAGATGTTTAAAAAAAAATATGCTAGCAAAATTCTTGTCAAACTATGGGACTTTCTTCACTATGGTGAAGCCCTTGCTGGTTTCCTCTATCCTTTTCTTTTATATCAACCTGATATATAATACTATAGCCTATTATATGAATGTTACCTTCCCCCTTAATTTTGCATATAACAGTAATCAGATAGTCATTGTCATTACTCATTAGCAGAAATATCAATCTAAAATTAGTTAGTAAAGAAAGAAACTGAGAAAAACAAATAAAATATAAATGAATTAAAAATAGAATATAATAATAAAATTTATCTACAAAAATAGCTGCAAATAATTATTTAAATTAGATAAATGCTACCTAATTGTTATATTGCTTTGAAAAGGATATATTCCTGGATGACCACGTGAGCCATAGGCAAAGTCTGGTGAGCAGGTAAGTCGAGCTCGTTCTCCCACACACATCTGCAATGTCATCAGTAAAGTTAACATATTGAGATACAAGTCACATAGTAATACTTTGTTAACAATTGCAACAATAAGGAAGTAATATCATGCTGGTCACATTTTAAATATCACCATGGTATGAATATCAATAGAAAAAGCTTTGAATATACAAACTTTATGACCTCATCATATCATAAACATTTAAGTGATAGTGGGTTGAATTTAAATAACTGCCATCATGGCAACAGTATAAATTATGCTTTCTGTTAGAGAGGCACCACAATTATTTAATTATATGTAATTAAATAATAGACATACTTGACAGTTATTTATCTGTAATATTTATTATTACTCACCTGAGCAACACCTTGGTCCCAGCCCTTAATCACTTCTCCACGACCCAGTCTGAATTTAAATGGAGTATTTCTGTCTCGGGAAGAGTCAAATTTAACTCCATTCTCTAAGGTGCCTATTCACAAATTGGAAATAAATAATTAATACAGTATAACGAAGTGGATTAAAATGAATTATTCTGGCTTATTATATAAATATTTTTAATTTGTTGCTTTCATTTTTTTAAAACATAATACCATATGGAAAAAAAAAGTTCAACAAATACAAATTATATATTAACTGCAACGTTCCCCCCTCCCCTCTCATTTTATGAATTTCACATTTCTCGAATAGTTCAAAAGAAATGGATTAGTGAATAATAAATCGTAAATATAAATATTAGAAAAAAAATATATACTGTATGTTAATCAAAGGAAAGTGAATAGTTTAACAATTAAAGTGTTATATGGAAAAATATATTCTGCAAAAATCTTTAATTAAAGATTTTTGTGTAACATATTTGCCATATTACGTGCTTTAATTATTAATATCTTTCCTTTGATAACCAATTACGACATTACAATTACCAACATGGTCTCTCTCTCTCTCTCTCTCCATTTTTTTTTTATAAACATTGATTACCTGTGTAGTGCACCACCACAGTCTGCCCAGTCTTTGGGTACGTTTGGCCTGAAAATTGACAAATACAATTAACAAACAATTCTCACTATTAGATGCAGATAAAATGAATTTTAATTTATTCCGTTACACCCAATGCTGAAATTACACAGTACTTTTATATATCGACAGCCTTGCGACCATTATATGTATCTACAAAGCTCGCCGTGCCACACAGAGTAGGTATCTCCTGTGTTACCTGCACCTATTTTGTGTGTCGCGGCGAGATTTGTAGATACCTATTTTGTGTGACCAGGTGAGATTTGCAGATACATATAATAGCCGTGAGGCTGTTGATATGCATTTGTAAAGGCTACAGCTCTGTGCCATCTGCTAACACTTAAATGTGTAAGGCAGTACTAAGTTATCATTTCATTACAATTATTTGTTACTTATTGTACCTATATAGTAATTATTATCAAGAAATAATAAGCAGCATGTGACCTTAATAACACTAATACAGTACCATATTGGAATTGGTATTTTATATTTAACATACAATCATATTATAATATGAATTTGACATATAAATAAGCCTATAAATAAAGATCTAAATTAACTTACAGGTAATATGATTTTATTTTTATTATTTTTTTTTTTTTTTAGAATCCCTTCCCCACTCCCTATCCTGCTTTTATGATTTTTTTTTTTTTTTACAGATAAATTACAACCTTCTTGCTTTTCTACTGCTGTTCTCATCCTGCACACTCTACTTGAAGTTCAATTTATTTGCATGCATGTTTATACATAGTAATTGTTCTATAGCTATAGACATTTTTTTTTTTTTTTTTTTACGTGCAATCTAGAAAGGGGGGGGGGGGGGGGATAAATGAATATCCTGATCTATCGATACTACAGTAGTATAATTATCACAATTTATATACATACATACTATTGTTTATCAAAACAATTTTAAATACATGCAGCCTCACACTGAGAAATAAGTGGCAAATAGATGCTGTTGTGGCTAACCCAACTTCTACTTTTGGCGGTTTTACTTACTTTCACGCATCTATGTTTATCGGGATAGCCATGTACACATGTAAAAATGCATGTTTTCATGGCTATCCCGATAAACTAAACGTTGATGCGTGAAAGTAAGCAATCCCGTTAAAAGTAGAAGTGTGGTTTAGCTGTAATAGCATCAAAATATTATTCTAGTTTTTACATGATAAAGACTATATTGTTGTTTTATGTATATACACTGATTTATCATACATTGAAGTGTATATATACACGCATAATGTCATAGATGTATGTATGTATGTATTATATGTAATGTGATGTATAAATATAAAGCTTTACTCAGCTAAAAGAATCACAGGCCAGCTTCCTGTTAAACTAAGGCACTTTTATGTAATTAAGGCCAATATATGTAACTCTTAGAATGCTAAATGATGGAGCATCTATCACAATCAAGTTTATATGTACTTGTTTGCGGATATATGTATGTACATATATGGCATGCATAATTACCACAATATGTATGTATTATGTAGCATGACTTTTATGAGTGTTGAATAATTCATATGGTTACTTTATTTACGAATTAAGATTGGGAAAAATATAGACATAATATGTACATACATAGTACATATGTTGTGAAAATGTATCGTTCTGTAGTAAATATGCGCATATGCATAACGTAACGAGTACTAGTATGAAACAGTACATGTATGCATTATGCGTACATATTGCATAATGTACATACAGTATGTAATGACCGCTTACATACATACATACATATAATAGCACTAATATTTTAGTTTCCTCAAGTTTGCTATATAAGCAAAAATGGGTTTGAGACACACTATTATTACACTTACAATGTAGTGTAGTAGAAATTATTGTATGTAATTGGGGAAAAAAAAGTGACAGGGATCGATGGTACGCAGGGTCACTGCAGGTGTCTGGTCATGCGGTGTCTCATAATTTCAAGGCAACTTTTTACAAAAAGTAATACTTTTTCAAGTAAGCCGAGGTTCTTACCATCTCCAGGAGAGATCACTTGAACGTCTACGCCCATTTTTAGAGATGCAGGTGATATAAAATCAAATAAAATTAAAACTAAAGGCCCTTTTCAAGTGCACAAACAGACTTTCTGCAGACACCGGAAAAGACAGCTTCTGCTGCTGCTTCGTGCTGTGTTCGTGCTCGGGCTGAAAGTCGCCGCTCCCCACTGCTTGCTCAGACGGCAAAGTTGCTGTGTACACTAGCGCCAAAGAAAATGGACATTTTACGTAAAAATGCATTCAATGGTGGGTTTTGAAACTAAAGTAACGTTTCGGTTTTATTCAGCTTCTGAACATGCGCGGTCAGCGACCTTCAAGCGCAGACGCCCCATTCCACCCCACTCCCCCTCTTGCTCAATTTTTTTTCATCAGCTGTTAATTTGTAAAATGTCGTACATGCAAACTGGGTTATTAACCCACTCTAAAAAAGTTTGTAGTTTATATAAACGATCGCTGAGAAATTTGGAATCATGGTATGATAGAAGGCAAGTATTGAAATTTTTAGTTATTAATTAGAGGGTTGCTTATGGTTAAACATACTGAGCAACAACGGCGTTCAATTCATACATATGCCCAAAAGTTCACTTAAAAAAAAATATATATATTATGCATATATATGCATATATGAACAATGGTATTCATACAGGCTTAATGTGGAGTATGTACTGTAATAACAGTTCCTTTGTTAACCATACAAAAGTCCTTAATTTTAGGACACAAATTATACTAGGCAGCTGATAATGCAAACATTGTTATTTGTTTTCAAAATTGTCCATTAATAAAAACCTTACATATTCTATTCTCCATTATGTATGTATAGTCTTCGTTACTAATAATGTTTATTTTTATTTAAACCAAAGTATCATTCCAATGTGTTGCATCAAGTTCAGAGAGTAACTGAAGGGTTCATGCTAATTAATTTGTATATAATTACTTTTCAGACCAGCTTATCGATATGAAGCAGTCCTACTCCGAGAGCGATTTGAAGTCAACAGGAAAGAGACTGATATGAGGAGAGCAAAGGAGCTGTTACTTGCAGGAGAGCAAGAATTGTGGAGTAAACAACACTATCAACCTAAGAAATGTAAGTTATAGAAAAGCCGTGACATCATCTGCAGGTCTTTATAACTTGCATCCTTAACAAAAAATGTAAATCGCAAGCTGTTGCCCAACTTTTTTTTTATTAATATTAATTAAAAAAAAAATGCTTCTTCGTATCTTTCTCCTATGTATGTACAATACAAGACAAGACACAATGAGACAATGTGGAAGTCTACACAAAGTTAACAAATGACGTCAAGGTCGGCAAAGTGTTGAGAATTGACTTTTTTTTTTCTTCTTTTATTAGATAAAATGTCAATTTTCCAGGTAATTGCCTATGCCAAGTTTATCTACTACTTTAGCTCTTTCTAATGACATATTCAAACATAGGGGTTAACTTTGTGTAGACTTCCTCATTGTACAATTGCAGGTTCACAGGATTCACAGCAGGACATGCATTTTGCAATGCTTAATCATCTAGGAACTTATCTAACTCAATGATCCTTTAAAGGAACAATAGGTCGCAAACCACTTTTTAAAATTTCAGTGTTAAAAATAGAGACTTATGCAAAACAAATAGAGAATCAATATCAGCATGACTCGATGAAGTCAAACAACTTTCTCGTAACAGTGAAATTTTTTGATGCGACTATGAGTTCGACCGTAAGGCTCAAGGTCGCATGATACATTTTCTAAGATTTGAAAAAGCTATTTGACTTCGTCAATGTCCTATCATACTTTTAGAATAGTTGATTTTAATGTTATAGTAACACAAAGCTGAATAGTTTAAGATAGTTAGATATGATAACATAGGTAGTGCAGCTTCCAGTCATCATATCATAATTTCTTAGGAACAATTATACACTAACGATTGCAAATTGAATAAGAAATGTTATTTGCATGTATTTTGTTTGAACTGCTTTTTAAAAGGTGTATTCAAATTTTCAGTCCCTAACTCACCTGGTGGTGTTGCTTACGAGAGAGAAGTGATAGTCCCCGACTGGGTGCTTGATTTCTGGCATCCACTTGAGAAGGCCCAATACCCAGAGTACTTTGCTCGTCGTGAGCAAAGGAAGAAAGAGTATGTCCAATGGTGGGAGAAGAAATATGGAAAACCTGATCCTAAGGATTTAGGAGGCCATTAAAAAAATATATATTATACCTATTTGTCACAAGAAAACAGAAATTAGATCATCAAATAATACTAAATTAGCATGTTAAATTTTTGTTATAGAAAAGTTTTGTCCTTGTATTCCTTGTATTTAATATTTAAATGTTTGATGGTCTACTGTTTTGTTGTAGTTGTACATTTATTAGCTGTTAAATAAAAAAACAAATCAATTTCAATTATCTTTTACAATTTTATTTAATGTGTACTTATGGAAACAATTTTTGTGTTTAACTTAAATAGATAATTTCTTTTGGTTTTGTAAATATATGTAGTTTATATGCATCAGATACATTCAATTAGATATAGGGGGGGAAATAATAACAATAAAGTAGACAACACACAGAGAAAGAAAAAATAGAACAAGATTTAAAATTTTAGATATGTTTAAAGGCGATACAATGGTTTAAGTTAAATAGTTTGCTTTGTGATATTGGTCAAACTTGAAGTTTGAGACAGCCCATATGTATACCATCTCCTTTATACTGAGCTAGCAATTTAAGTATTGCTAGCTTTTGCTCCAAGCAAAATGATGACTCGAGTTCATATAAGGTACAAATATTGAGCAGCACACTTTCATGGAGAGCCATAGATGGGTTGGCTGCTAAAGCACCTTCTAATACTTGCAATGCGTCTTTTAGACGACCCATGTAGAGAAGACACACTGCCATATTATTCAATACCTGAAACACATTTTTAAATCAACATTATAGCAAAATCCTTTTAACAAAAAAAAAAAAAAAAAAAAAATATATATATATATATATATAGGCGTATTAGGAAAAAACCATCGCGGTTAGTATTAATAAGTTTAAAAAAATATTTAGAAAATAGTTGGTAGAGATTAGAGCACGTTGAATTGAAAATTAATAAAACGCGAAAATTCTCTAATTTAAATAGTAAATTGGGACTGGGGATCAAATATTCTAGCTTGAGCTAGTTAAAAAGTAGACGTTAAAGGGATGGAGGTATAGTGTCAAAATAAAATACGATGTGCCTAGCATCTCACATTCTCACACTACGTCAAAGACACAACATTATAAAACAGCATCAGACTTACTCTTTGCCTTAGACCGGTTTCGTCCTTTACCTAGGACTCATCAGTAAGGCTCGGCAGAGAGCTCTGTACAGCTAGAGATGGCTCACACCACATCTGCTAACTGACTGAGCTGAGGAAGCAAGTGGCAGTCGCGTTTTTATACGCGATGCCCCGTTTTATTAATTTTCAATTCAACGTGCTCTAATCTCTACCAACTATTTTCTAAATATTTTTTTAAACTTATTAATACTAACCGCGATGTTTTTTTCCTAATACGCATATTATCGCCAAGTCGATCTTTTTGTTTTAATTTTAAGCTTTTGTAAATAATATTCTTTCATTTTTATTTTATTCGGCCCTTTTACTTGCCAACGTCAATAAGAGCACGTACTAAATTAATTAAACTATATGCCAAAGCGCATAATATTTATTCTATATCTCTCCTACTCTATCATCTTTTTGCTTTTCCTACCCCAGTGTCAACATATAAAGCGATGTAACTAGCGTGAATCACGATACTGTGCAGTCGGTAGGCGTAGTGCTCTCGCGATCTTTCTAGAGTTGGGGAACTCTGGGAAGTGAGGGAGGACACATATTGCTTGCTGGCTGCCTGTCTTACACCCCTCTTAGACACGATTTTATATTACAGTGTGAGGATGAGAGGTTTTAAACAGCAAGCCGAGTTTGCGCGCGCGATTTTAACCAATCAGCGCGTGCAGCTGCGGGGGCATCGCGTATAAAAACGCGACTGCCACTTGCTTCCTCAGCTCAGTCAGTTAGCAGATGTGGTGTGAGCCATCTCTAGCTGTACAGAGCTCTCTGCCGAGCCTTACTGATGAGTCCTAGGTAAAGGACGAAACCGGTCTAAGGCAAAGAGTAAGTCTGATGCTGTTTTATAATGTTGTGTCTTTGACGTAGTGTGAGAACGTGAGATGCTAGGCACATCGTATTTTATTTTGACACTATACCTCCATCCCTTTAACGTCTACTTTTTAACTAGCTCAAGCTAGAATATTTGATCCCCAGTCCCAATTTACTATTTAAATTAGAGAATTTTCGCGTTTTATTAATTTTCAATTCAACGTGCTCTAATCTCTACCAACTATTTTCTAAATATTTTTTTAAAGTTATTAAAAAATATATAGGCCTATAATTAGGGAAAAACTATGCCAGTGTGATAGCAAACTCAAAGAAAAGGACAGTATTAAAAATATATATATATAGGACAAAGCTATAAGGCAGGGAAATATTTTTGAATGAATGGACCACTTGCAATGAAACGTTTTTAATTGTTGCAACGTGTAAGTGAAAATGAAAATGATTTTTCCATAAGAAATGCAATACGATTATTTCAAATTATTTTAAATAGATCATTCATTGCAAGTGATCCATTTGTTTGAAAGATATACAAATTTTAACTCTTACATTGTTATTATTATATAAATCCTAGATTAAGTTGTCTGAACTCACCAAAACATTATTGGGTTCTAAGACGAGAGCTTTGGAAAAGAGATCATGTGCATCTTGGAATGCATTTTGCGCTACCGCAGCAAGTCCTCGATCAATCAGAGCTCTCACATCTGGAGGATCAGCAGGTGCAAGGTGTCGCTCTGCTGCTGTTACATCTCCAAGCATGAGAAGTAAGCGACCCATTGCTGAACGAAGCACTCTCTGGCGTTCAGGCTCTTTGCTCATCAACAGTTCTACCACTCCTACAGCCAGTTCAAAATCCTGCATAGCAATGTTCTTAGTTATTTAAGTTTTTTTTTTTTTTTTTTTTTTAATATCAAATACTGACAAGTATAGTTATAACTATTAATTACCTTTTGATAAACTGCACAATTTGCAATGGAGTAGAGAATTCTAATTTCCCTAGCCTGCCACAGCTTTTTAGACTCTGCTCGATCAGTATCACTTAAATTAATAGGACTGCCATCTTCACTGAGTCCTGCATTGAGATTTTGTAAAATCTAGAACAAAAAATAATGAAATATATAAGACACCACTTTTAGTTATTAATGATTAAATACTGCAGATAATCTGAAGTCTAGTTTCTACTAGGCCATAAAACCAAAGTAACAAATATTTTGCATTAAAAAAAAAAAAGCATGAAATATTTTTTTAAGACAAATTTTCATGTCAACATGGCTAACAGTGTTGGAAATACTGGGTTTGGCTGTTGGCGCTTAAGTCCAGGCTGATTTCAATCTTGATTTCCTGCAGAACCGTTTGTGCGATTTTCTTTCTGTTTCAGAAAGCTAATAATATGCTTATGATTAGAGAGCGGAAAAATATTCTCTTTTTTCATCAAAATAGTCTTCAAAATTAAAAAATAGTCTAAAAATAGTCTCTAAAAATATTAAAATAGACTTTAAAATTTATATAGCTCATTAGTGACTTTATTTATTAGTATAACATGTCGGAATTTATCTGTTTTCTTAATAGCCTCTAAGAGAGCGCATCAAAAAAAAAAAAAAAAAAGTATGTTCTTGAGTCTTAAAAATTTACATCGGTCTAAAATTACATTGTCTAAATAATAAAAAAAATCTTCAGAGACCACTAAAAACATGATTTTTTTCTTTTTTTTTTTTAAGGCGAATTGTAAACACAAAATAAAGAAGATTTGGTACTTAAAAATTTAATTATGTGAAATACAATCAAATATATAAGTTTATTGCACTTTAAAGATAACATGTAAATTGTAAATTCAAATTTGAGTGTAAAATTGTAGTCAAATAAGAAACCTATTTTTAAATTAAAATTATTATTGAATTAAAACTTTTTTCGGAACAAAAAATATATATATATTTTAAATTTACTCGATGTTATTTGAAAATTATAGTGTTCCAACAAAACATGTTGGAAATAAATAATGTAAAAAAAAATGATTGTGGAAATATAGTTCACTTTTAGCGATTTCCGGTCCAAGTCAGTCACGTTCTACGTTAATTTTACGT
>OX439130.1:14738469-14863469 GCA_949318235.1 Ecdyonurus torrentis
ATAAATGAACAACTTTTTGTTTTGCACAGCATACAGCAAACCTTTTGCAACTGAGTACTTTTGCAATTAGTACAATACTAAATTTTACTCTGTGATGTGCTCAAGTAACTGCCCGATACATTATTATTATCGTGTGATGTGTTGTGTGTGCTTTGATTGATAATGTCGTTATGACGAGGAAAGCTCTCAGTTATACAAACATTGCACGTGCCACGTGAGACCTTGATCTCTCCATTGGTTGGTATTTCTATAATTTATTTTAATATACATGTTTACATTCTAAGCAACTAAAGAAGAGGGTTGTCGCCCTCGACGCATCTTTATCAATAGGCCTATAAATATTTGTGTTAACTGTGCTATGAAGATCTTTGCCATTCAAGAGGAAATGGTTTTTAATTATTGTACTAAACAATTTACTATGGAAAGTGTTAATTAGTTACAGTACTATGTCATATTATGTTTACCATATCTTCCTCCAGTATAACACCTGGCTTTGTTAATAGATCAGGATCTGGAGTAAAACTTCCTGGAGGACTTGTAGCAGCAAGAACAAGAATTCTTCTGGTTTCTTCAACTGGAATCCAAGCATTACGTCGTCTGTCAACTTCTGTACCGGGAGTGAATGGATCTGCAGGAGGTGCAGCAGGAGAAGACGGAGAAAATTCTGGTGAAGTAAGGAGACTGCTACCTTCACTACTAACTGGTGGTGGCAATAACAAACTGTCAAAGAAAGCAGGTCCTTGGGATGGAGTGCTCTCTGTAGCAGAGAAAATTTTACAAACAGTAGGCTGAGACATAGAAGAAGATGAAGCAGAAGTCACTCCCATCAATCCTGCTTGATTTAATAAGTCATTTCCAGAAGGACTTTCCCTTATACTGGTCATCATTGCAGAGTTTCCATCATTTGATTGAGAAAGTTGATCAAAAAAGCTGTCAGATTTTGATGGTTTGTTAAAATATTTACTTAATGATGGTTTATCTGGTGTACTATCACCAGAAGGCCCCATCTTAAGAGAAACTGCCGAAAAATCTGCTGATAATTGTGCTATAGGGTTCTTCGTTGTATTGTCAAAATCTCCTGCACTTCCTACAGACTCCATCGTGTGTAAGGACTTTTGAAGACCTAGAAAATAAAAGAAAAATGAGATTATATATAACAAACATTATTTTCATATGTATACATATTTTATAATGTATATCATATACATACATGCATACATACTGAATACAGTATTTTTTATGTTTCTATTAATATTTTACGTTTATTTATATGTAAATATTCTCATTCATTCTTATTAAATATAGTTTTAAAATTAACAAGACAAATATCTGGTTAAGTAAAATATGTAGTTGAAGTATGTATGTATGATATATGATCATCATAACAGGATCATCATAAAATATACATATACATTATACAATATACATACATATACATATTGAACATCATACACTATGAGTATGGTCCATTCCCAAAAGTCCCAACTCTTACATCCTCTTTTTAACATTTGATTCTTACCTTTTTATCTCAAAAACTATTCTGATTACCTTCAGAACTTAATTTTTCATATTAAATATATCTGACACAAATATAACCTTTAAATTCTTCAAAATGTCCAATTTTATACACTAGATAATAAACATTTTTAATTTCTAAAAAATTATTTTGGAAACCAGCTGTTTTTGTGACGTCAATATGAACAGCTGAAGTCAATACAAACTACTATTTTTTTTCCACTTTTTTTCTTAAAAATGTTTTTTATTTACATTTAGATATTAATATAAATATTTTTTAAATAAAATAATACATTTTTTAGTTATTTTAAGCAATTTAAATCATGATTTAATTTTATTTTCAAGTCAAGGCCACTATTACCACCATGTCCAAATCAGTCAAATCACACCAAATGCTGCAATGAGAAAATGATTTCATCATCTGCGTCAACATTGATGGTGAAATAATAGTAAACTCATAGTGTTGCAAAAGATTTGCGGTGTGCTGTGCTAAACAGAGTTGTTCTTTTATTGAAATTATAATTTCTAATTTATTAAATATCGTGCTTAAAAAGTAAGTAATAAGATTTATGAAAAATTAGGTTACAGGTCCTTTTAAGTAGGGTAAATAAGAGTGTCATTACAAGGTCCTATACACCTGGATTTATAATAGACACAAAATAATCGATTTAGTTGGCAGACCTTGAGATTATGAGATTCGCGAAATCTTGATTACAAGCGCATTTTGGAACGTAAGGGTTGCACAACAAAGTAAATATTTCTGCAATCGCTAGAGTTTTGATATTAAAAATTTCTGAAACAATTATGTTGCACTTCTTGACGCAATTCTTTGAGTGTTAATAGACCTTTTCTGAGTCAAACGTTAGACTTGTAGTGTGTGCACCCAAATTTTTTATCTATTTTATTGGTTTTGGTGTTAATGTAACACTAATTTCTGCAAACGTATGTACGTTAATGGTGAACACTATTTTGCATGTGACCTTATTTCTTTATGGACATATAATTAAAAATGTTTTTGTTTTTTTTCAGAAACCTCTCACCTCGTTGCCCATCAAAATACAGATTTTGTTTTTATTTCTGATATCTGGAAACACCGATAATGTCTCCACGAAACACTAAGCAGGATGGTGCCGGGGGCCGACGTGGGCAAAAGAAAGAAGCAGCTGGCCAGGAGAACATGTATGAAGATACCGATGAGTATAGAAGACGTAGAGAACGTAATAATGAGGCAGTCAAGAAGAGTCGTGTCAAGAGCAAGATGCGATCTCAAGAGACATTAGAGAGGGTCCACAAGTTAAAGAAAGATAATGAGATGCTGCAAGAAAAAATTAATATGCTTACAAAAGAACTTGACTTCCTTAAAGAACTCTTCTTTACTCACACAGGTACAATATTTACTATTACTAAAATAACAATACTCATACTGGTTTAGGGTCACTCTTTTGGTTGGGTCATTATTTTGTTCAGGAGTCTAAAGAACTTAAACAGAGAAGTGCCATCTCCATATTTTAGGCAGTTCTGCATATGCAAAACAGTAAGCCTACATCACTATTTCAAGGCACCAATAGTAGCCCAGAAGAGACCATTCTGAGCACCAATTAGAGTGTGTGACAGCAAAAGCCCTGTAAGATCTGATTGGTGCCTCAGAATGGCCTCTTCTAGACTGCTGTTGGTCACCAAGATTACAACATCCAAATGTTCATACAACGAGCCCCAGATGAGAGTGCAGAAGTGTAATTTAAACTACTGTACATCGAGTCTTATTTCACTTGCAATAGTAAAAAATTTGTTGAATGAGAGGGTGACCCAATACCATTATTGATTAAAAAAAATGCAAAAACTCATTTCACGTATTTATGTATTATTCACATAGCAATACAAGTTTATGTATGTCAATATCCATTGACAGATTAAGTTGGAATATTGTAAATAAATGGATAACCATTTTACATGGTTTTACAGGAAAAACTAGCAGCTCTCAGCTTTCTATCCATCAAATGATGGATATTTACAATAGCAAGTGAAAGTTTGCATTTGTTGATATTAGCGTAGTGATCCGTAGCTATCTGTCAATTACAGTACATGTGGAAGGGTCACTAGTATGTTACTTCTAGCATAGGTCCATTGGTCTCCGTCAGACTTTGATTAATAAATATAATATACTTATAATTTACTTTATTTTCTGCTCATTTCCAGTACTTTCTCTTGTGTAAAAGGGCATGACTTTGTGAAACCATCAGTTTCTGTTGATGGACAGAGATGAATGTCAAATTTACGTTCTGTTTGAATAATACTACATGTGGCCATTGTGAATTTATTTTTGGATAAATTTGAAATAAAAAGACAGGAGAAAACCAGCACTAGCCTTAACAAAGTAAAGAAAGTTCCATAGTTTGGTAAAAATCTTACTAGTAAAAAAAAAAAAAAAAAAAAAAAAAAAAAAAAAACAGCTTTAGCTATTATCTGTGCTAGGAAGTTTCTTACCAAATTATGGACCTCTCTTCACTATGGTAAGGAGGCCCTTGCTGGTTTTCTTCTATCCTTTTGTTTCAACTTAATCATACAAAACTATATAATGGCCATAGTTTATTTGACTTAATATCTGTATTTATTTTGTGTTATAATTGCATAATTATTTGTGTTGCAGGTACAGCTGCAGCTGCTGGCAGTTTTGATCAATCTCAAATTGACGTTCTCCTAAAAGCAACATCTCAAGATGACAGCAGTCACAACAATAACAACAACAACAACAGAAGAGGTCGTAAATCCTCAACAGAAGAAAGGAAAGGTCATTCAAGAGCCTAGCTAGAGCCTTTACTATATTTATATAACAATAATTATAACCACCGCCACAAATGCTGTCAGTCAAGTAATGTGACCAGCACTTAGTGCGTGGTAACATTTCCACTACCGTTCCACAATTCAGCACTTCTGAAGTGATGAATTGCACAAAAAAAAAAATTTAAAAATAACCCTTCTGCGTAATGTAAAAAATGAGCAAAAAAACATTGCAGTTGATATATGCATGTTAAAAAATTAAAATATTTAATAGAAAATAGTAGAGAGAGATTAGGGCACATTGAATTGAAAATTGATAAAACTTGAAGATTTGAGAATCGTTAGAGAATCTTTGTATTTTATGAATTTTTCAATTCAATGTGCTATTATTTTCTATTTTGTTGTTTTAATTTTTATAATGTGCATATACCTTCTACATAATAGGTATTATTTATTCAAGTACGTAATTGCATTTTTGATTACTATGGTTATAATATTAATATTTATGTTGGTAATTTACTAGATAATCTCTACTTAGAATCTCAAATTCCCCCCACCCCCTTGATATTCTTTCCTCCCACTTTTCCAATTTTTACTAATTTAAAATAATTTGGTGTTCCAGTATTTAAGTTTTACTTTAGGTAAATAATATGTATTGACATTTATACACCTGTTCTGTACTGTTAATTAATTGTATAGTAATTTTAATTAAAACAAAAAATGGAGAGTATGGAAAATCAAATCTTATTTTTGGTATTGATTGAATGGATTTGTGTAGAAATTTTCTAGTTCATTGCTATCTAAATTTATGATATTTTTACTTAGAAATTCAAGCAAATAACGCAACAATAAAACATTTTCTTAGCTGACAGATTTGAAGTAAATTAATTTAGATTTAAATTTTTGTTTATTGATTTATTGGAGTATATCTGTATCTTAAATTTTATTGTATTTAAAATAAACTAATTAGTAATGTTTTGTTTATCGTTATATTAAACAACACATTAAAATTCTCTCCGATTGCAGATGTTAATTACACCCTTTCTTATTTATATATGAAAGCACTTATGTAGCAAAAAGAATTTGATTTTTTTTTTCTATTGTGTGTTGTAAGCAACTGTTATTGTTTTGAACACATGTTCATAGATTGTATGTATTATGTTATGTCCATGATCCAGCACTTAAAAAGATTGAACCATATTAAAGTTCACAGTTATATAATTAGTTAGAGTGTATACTCAAATGTATGAAATATCCAGTGTTCACAATTTTACCTAAATCATGTAAACCACTTACCAATGTTCTCCCAAGTTTTTTTTTTTTCTTAATGTCTTGTTGTGGTGTCATTATTGTTATTGTATGAATATATATAGCCCACATCTATTTTGATATAGGGGCATTTTTGTTGGAGTTCCTAAGGGATGGAACAAAAATAATACCCTATGTGTCATTTTGTAAGTTTTAAACTTAATATATTATATTATACACAATATATTTCACATTAAATACATATTTTAACATCATCCATAGATTATATATTTCTGTGAAGGCAAAAGGCAAGAGTATACAGGACTTAATGTCAAAGAATTTTTTTTTTAATTGTATTTTTAAATATTAGCTATATATAAAAAAAAAAACATTATTGAACATAAAAACAGCTCATAACATTGGAAATTAAAATGTATTTATTTGATGTTTTAGTTAGGCCTATATTATATATTTAATTGGAGTTGAAAATGCTATCACAAATTATTTTACAATTAAGTGTGGTCTCATTGTTTACAGTAATATATTATCTGGTAGTAATTTTATGTTAGAGGTATGTTTTATTTTGATCAAAGTAGAAAATGACAGTTTCTATACAATATTGAAAGAAATGATATTTGCGTACTTATTTACTCCCAGGAAAAAAAAAAATGAAGACTGTTTAATTGGATGTTAACAAAATTTTATATTATTTAATAATAAATTCACTTGACTAATATCATACACATTTTTAATTATATTGGAGTAAACTTATTATTCAGCAATAAAATAGTTAAAAACTTAAAATTGTACATATTTAATAATAATAAAATAGTGCAAAGATGTATTTGTATTTGTAATAATATTTGTTTTCTTATTTTGAAGAATAATATAAATCTGTAGTTATTCTATCTATATAATTATACATTTATCTAAATTCTTAATATTAACAAACTGCTGAAATAATGTATATTTACTTTTATCTATTTTGATAGTAGTGTGCAGAATGTACAAACTAAATTTAGTACAAAAAATGAATAAATAATAAATTACTGGGCTTAGAGTTTAATAATATTGTGTTTTATTATTTATACCTTAATTAATACATATATTTATTGAAGGTTCCATTTATATATAAAAGTTAAATTTATAATTAAAAGTTACAGAATTTTAACAGTATTTGCACAATTTCTATTATGAAGGACAAGTTTTTCTTGTTTCTTCTTTTCTTCTTTGAATGCAACTGTGTTAGCTTTGCGTTCAACTCTCCTTTCCTGAAAAAATAAATTACATGAATGTAATAATATAATTAATAATTTGTAAGGCCAGTAATGCAGTATTGCATAACGGGACATAGTTAGAAAATAATACTTTTCCCTCCTTAAGTGTCAATCACATGGAAAGTACATTTGACGTTTGTCTACGCTCATAGACATAAATAAACAGATAGTTACACGAATGTGCACGTTTCAGTTGGAAAACTGATTAATACTGTCAAAATAAGCTTGTGGACCCATTCACTGATGGATGGAGCTGCGCTGATGTAAACAAATGCAATAGTTTACATGCATCCATAGTTATCCATCAATCTGACAAATAGAATGCTGGCAATTGCCAGCTATGAATTGACTGTTAGTCACCATCAGTTTTAAATACAACATGGAAGGATATATTTGTTTCCATTGTTACAACTTTGTATATCCATTGACAGACATCAAATTTAAGTACCATATGGACCTTAATACACAGTACTGAACATTGAAGTCTCTTTAAATGCAAACCCATTATACTTTTACAATATGCTATCACTAAATATCTCAATACAATATAAACATGATACAAAATGATCAACTTTACGGTAATAATACAATAATAAAGTACTGTACTGTATCATTGAAATAATACCAAATTGATTCAATATACAGGGTCCGTCACGAAAATCCGCACAAATTTGAAATTCAATTTGTCGCACAACCGTCAGTGCTATCTCTTGACTGTTACGCTCACTAAACAGGTAATGTAATGCAGAATGAAGATATGACCAAGAAATACCGAAATTTTTAAGTTTAAGTATTAAATTTTGTAAGCGAAAATTTATTGAAGAATTTCTCCTCGCTGAAAATACGCCGACCGACAGTTTAAAGTTCTTTAGTTTCCCCATTTTTTGTGTAAGCGTGATTTAATCACAATTTTCTGAGACTGGGGGATTAGGCACAGAGTCAGATACCTTTGAACATAAACATCATGCATGAAAATGTGCCTTTAAGACCCTTGAAACCGTTCGGAAGGCCCAAATGAAGGACCCAATCATTGCGCTGCTGTATTAGGGGTGGATGTGAAAGCCATTGTCAGCTAGAATGGCTTAAATTGCAGAATAAAACCTCATTAACAATATTTAATGCAAAAAATTTCAATAGACACTGTTGTGTTGATGCAATAGTAAAAAAGATTTAAGTTACAAATCTACCTTTCAATTTAAGCCAAAAATGGCAAATTTCAGAAATTCATTTTGTTTTCGGGTGATACAACTTTCTACCAAAACGTCTTAGTCACCCGCAATTATTTCAGATGGCTTGGTAACAACCCTGGTTAAGTGCTTTGGGTTGCTAGAACCCTAGTTTTGCTCTAGATTCCACGCCCTGGGTGTAAATCCAAATGACTCTTCAGCGAGGAGAAATTCTTCAATAAATTTTCGCTTACAAAATTTAATACTTAAACTTAAAAATTTCGGTATTTCTTGGTCATATCTTCATTCTGCATTACATTACCTGTTTAGTGAGCGTAACAGTTAAGAGATAGCACTGACGGTTGTGTGACAAATTGAATTTCAAATTTGTGCGGATTTTCGTGACGGACCCTGTATAAAAAGTATAAAAACATATCAACTTACTTTTCTGTACTCTTTAAGAGCCTTTTTCCTTGCTAATCTGTCTTCAGCAGTTTCACCTTTAGGTCTTATAGATAACGTTGAGAGGACAGAAAGAGCCACTGATGCTGTATCATCCTCTGCAAAACTTTTATTTGCAGCATCAAGACTTGCCAAAGCCTTGGCTGTCAAACCTTTTCTATCAGATAATACACCAAGGGGAAGGCCTGTTTTTGCAGATATGCGAATGGGTTTGGGCTGAAAAAAAAAGTTTATCACATGACATAAAAATAGCATTGTAATACGTAATTATAAATGAATAGGAAAAATATTTTGTTGAATACAATTTAAATAATTAAGGCACATTGAATATTATATTACGCACTTTACTGTAAGTTTAAATTGCAATGCATTTGATTTAGACTGAAAAGACCCATAACATACATATTAGGAGTATTGGCACTAAAAGTGACTAATAAAAGAGCTACTGTTTTGTGGGTGACTATACAATTTCAATCATATCCTCATCTGTTTCAGCTTACTGTGTATGCATAGTATGTAGAAACGGAAGCGGATGTGACCAGAATCACTGAAAATCAGTCTCAAACCAGTTGCTTTTTTTTATTAGTCAGTGTCTACAAAAGCCTACAAGTTGGACTTAACTAATGGGGGTGGGGGGGGGGGGGGGGGGGGGATGCAGACTACAAACTTGAATTTTGGTAGTGCACACACATATAACATAAAATAACTATGAAAATTTGGCAATTGGGCTATTTATTTATGTCATTTCATAAACTTATAATTAAAGTTTAGTAGCCATCTCTTTTTAATTCTCAAAGCAAGTCAAGTGGTGCTAAAATACAATAGTGACAGTACATATATATGTACAGCTCTGGCCAAAAGTTCCCAAACGATTTGCATAGGCAACCCGCAACCACACTATGTTTTCTTTATGAGAAAACACAGCGGCCGCCGCTGCCTCGTTCGTGAGCTTTTGGCCAGAGCTTTAGCTGTACATAACTTATGCCTATACTTACGTTGCAAGATTCTGATGGAATAAGTTTAGGGTGATTGTATAGAGTTGATCTTGTGGACAGGATGGATTCACAATCCCATTGTTCTCTTGTCCTTGGCTCTACACGGAGTCCCACCATATCATCATCACTCTCCGACTCCAAGTGTAGCAAGGTTGACACGCCAGCCTGCTTGCCTGTTTCAAGTGCTGTTTTCTTCTTTTCTTTCTCATATTCTTCAGCACACTGAAGGACTAACTTTGAGTTTGGTTCCACTGGACCTTCAATTTCATCACAATCAAGTGCTCCAAGTTCTGTGTCATCATAGCCAGCAAACATCTAGGAAATAAATTCAAATTTAATACATACAAAAAGTATTAAAATTACAAATTTTTACGACTTTTTAAATTTAAAGCATTACAGAGAGTAAGTTTCTTACTGCAATTGTATTTCATAATTTTAAAAAGTTATAACAGCAGCACCTTATATATTACAGTACGCAGGTACCGTTAAATAATAATAATAATAATAAAAAGGCAAAGAAAAGGATTTTAACAAAAGCCTATTATTACACAATTATAATGTGGAAATTATACGTTTTTTGTTTTGTTTGTTTGTTCACTGCAGTATTTGCAAAAAGTATATTATAGCAAAGTAAACAAATCTAAGTAGCAAATCCTATACTCTGATATGAATTCATACCTGCTCAAATCTACAATCCAGCAAAGTTAATTGATTGTTTCTACGGATGACAGAACTTGACATTGAATACTCTGTAAAACGAGACTTGGTTTCTTCTCCAGAAAAACTGAGCTGAGGTCCATTGAGACTCATGACTTCATCATCTTCTTCGGCCAGATCATCAGACTCCACATCCTCTCCACTGGCATCAGTCCATGAGCCACCTTCTTCATCTCTGGAAGTAAAATGTACGCATTTAAAATTTAGTTTTGGTAGGTATACAATATGATAGCATTTCTTTAATTCTTAGTCAACAGGAATTTTTTATTTATTTTTTATTATTATTGCATACAGTATTTAATTTGTTCACTCATAAGAATGACACTCATAGACATAGATAGAAAGGAAAAAGTCAAACAGACTTTTTGCCCAAATATGCCAGTTATGGCATTAGACAAGACCCATAACTGATGAAAGGCTGTTCAGGATAGGGATAAAAGTGGACAACAAGAATTGGGAGGAATTCTAATCAAAGAGTTAAAGAATTAGTTTAACTTTACAATCAATTATTGTCCTTCTTTATATTTATCAGAAATCACTGTTACATGAAAAGTTGCTGGCCAAGCAGATCATAAAGAATCTACAAGTTTAGTAATCTTACTCAATATCACTGCCTTCATCTTCTTCTCCTTGGGCATTAGCAAGTTCCATAAAATTGTCCTCTAAGCAGTTTTCAGGATCCTCAAAGTCAAAGTCTTCATCCATAGCAGCAACAATATCAGGATCCAAGTCCAGTCTCAAGCCTATGAACCAAAAATAATAATACGCTTGATTTCAATCTAGTCTAACAGTCACTCTGAGAATAGCAAAGAGTTATTTAAGGGTGCGAGGGTAGAATAACTAATATAAGAGTTGACACAGACAATGCATTCAATTGTGTTTAGGTATGTACTTCTAAAATACATAAGCGCAGGGACGGATTGGGTCACTATGGCCCATTGAGATAGCCAAGATGGACGGCCCACCCTCAGATGGGTAGCTGATTTAACTCACGGTGGATCATCGTGAAATCCTCAAAATCTTGGCAGCCAATCCCTCCCTGCATAAGGATACAGCAATTTACATGCCATACGGTATTATTTATTTGTATTTTTACCACTTTGAGGTGCTGCACGATTAAGCAAGCCAACTTCCTCTTCTACGTGAGATGCAAAAACAGAGGATGGCAGCTGCAGATTGGATTTTGGGGCAGGTTCGGATGATGGACCAGCTTTCAATAAAGGCCCTGGAAGAGTGGCTCTAAGATCCTCACGAGTGATGCGAAATTTTTCCACTGGTTCCCACGAAACATTTGGAGTTTCATCAACGGTACGTAAATGTTGAAGGTAGTCATAGTTATCATCAAAGAAAATTCCATATTTTACTAGCTCTTCTTTCTTCTTCTCTGTGTCCTTTTCCTATTACAACAAAAATCAGAATTAAGCTGTGTTTAACAAATTATAACAAAGAGCGAGAATATAATATAATTAGTTGGAGCATTACAATACGAAATATAGAGTACGCATACTGCACACATACATACTTTACTATGTACAGAATATATATAATATTATGAATTATTGGAAATGGTATGTATGTGGTATAGTCAGGGGTAGAAATTAGGCGGGACTGCCGGGACCAAGTCCCGGCATAAGCAATTCTGCCGGGACTTGGTCCCGGCAGGTTTCGGTAAAAGTTCTAAACTAAAAAAAAAAAAAAAAAGAAAAAAAAAAAAAGAAAAAAAGAAAAGAAAAGAAAAGAAAAAAAGGGGGCTAAATAAGTAATAATAAAAATCAAATCTATTTCATTCAAGTAAATGACTAGTTTACTTCTATAAATTTACCTTAATTAGTACAAAAGTGTATTATTAATGATTTAATCTATAAAGGGTTCTGAAAGCATCATGTTTCCCCAATTTTATTTTTCAGTATTTACATTAATTAACTAATATTACAGTCTCATTGCATGCAATTCAATAGCTAAATATTTTGAACTAAATCAAATGCAGAAGAAAAAAAAAGGAGAAATTAAATTTATTAAAAAAATAAAAATAAATTATCAAATATAATAAAAAATTGTCTGATAATGTTTTAAGTTTATCATAAAAGTACAAAAACTCTTGTGAAGATTTTGGAACAAAATACTGCCCCCAGCCCCTCCATTAATTTTTGCCACTTCACTCATGGTTTGCCTTGTTCATATTGAACTTTTTGTAATTAGCAATTTGAATTACATTAAGTTCAATATAAACAAGACATTAAAGTTGTTCATGCTTTTTTTCATTAGAAATAATTTCAGAAAACTCATCACAATTTTTTGATATTATTTATTCATAAATTTCCACAAAATATAATAATTAATATAATTATAATTAATTTCCTGAAACTATGTTCACATAAAATATCATGAACAACTTTGAAACATTGAAGTAGTGGATATTGGACATAAATAAATCAATGAACAAAATTCTAATTTTGTAAGCCAACATAATATCACGAGCTTCATTGCTATTTTTTTAATGACAAAAATAAATACATGAAAAAAAATAATAATAAAAAAGTATGATTTTTCTGAAGTTATGTTCAAATAATTATTAACAACTTTAGAACAGTAAAGTGGTGGAAATAAATAGTAAAGCAAAAAAAAAAAAAAAAAAAAAAAAAAAAAATCTAGTTTTTTTTTTTTTCCCCCATTTATTTCCACTGCTTTGCCGTTTAAAAATTTTCATCATTTTTGAAGAGAACATAATTTCAGTAAGTTCGTCACATATTTTTTATTTTAATGCACTAATATTATGCAAAATGTAAAAACTAAAACTAAAATAAAATATTTGATTTTTAATCTTGAAAAAAAGAATCATGACGTAAAGAATAGAATTTTTTCTAGTTGTGGAAAACCGAAAACAGTATAATCGGAACCCACTTTTATTTATCCCCATACATAAAAAAAGGACGAACTAAGTTTTATGAAGTTTTGTTTTAACATTGCACACATTTACTTACAAGTTAGTCACCTTGAAACATTTTTTGCTATATAGCAATAATATTAGGTAAAAAGTGAAACTATGATCTTATAATATTGTTTAATTATTTTTAACAGAAATCGTTAAAATTGCATAGATATTTAAAAAAATCGTGCCTCCGGCGGTAAGGGGGCCCTGCCCCCTTAACCCCCGCAAGGGGGCTACGCCCCCCTTGACCCCCCGTTGGCGGGGCTTCGCCCCGCATATCATCCTCCTTTAATTATACTATGGTCCCGGCAAGAGAAATTTTCAACTTCTACCCCTGGGTATAGTATGTGTATGTATATGATTATATGTACCGCAAGGAAATGAAAAACCTGCACAACTATAGACTGAAAAGCAACACTAAAATTGCAGGTTATTCATTTCATTTCGGTACAGTCATACATACCTTATTCGCCTTTGTTTGTTTTTCCCCTACCGCCACCAACACGTGCTGTGGGGCAGTTTCATCAGCAGCAAGAGGATCCTTTTGACTTCGATGAACCAAATGGAAGGTCACTGAATTATTCTTGTCAATAAATTTCTTCTTTTTGTGTGGCTGAAAATAGTAATAATGGTAAAATTAGTTTGCTTACAAAATCTAAATATGTACAAACAAAACATTGAGCTGCTTGGATAGGCATGTCACAACGTCACAACTTTATGGCATAAATACTCACCATTTTTAGCGGATTTAAAGATCGCTTTTCGTTTCGTTACGTAAATAAGAAAATGCTTAAAAATTAATTATATCCTATTATGCATAAAAAATTTTACACGAGCAAAGAATTAATAAAAAGTTAAATCTAAAATTTACACGAGGATTCCAGTTCCACGCTGGATTACTCAGCTGTGCTGTAAATGAGTGACTTGAACTCTAGCTTCTCATTGGCTTGTTTCATTTCATTGAACCAATTGCATCTCAGAATTTTCATCACGTGATCTTATGTTGTTAAATGTCAGCTGGATTTTGAGAAGAGTGATTGCGGTGTTTTTGTTAATATTTTGAAAATTATAAAATAATAAGTTAAGAAAAAGTATTTGCAACATGAATAAGTATCAAAATCATATTAGGTCATATGTTGATGTATGAAGTATAATTTTTAATCGGCAGGTTGTATAAGAAAATAAACAAATCATGGAGGAAATTCCGGAGTGGGATTGGCAGGAGATGTGCGGTCCTGCAGGGTTTGTTGTTTGGTACAAAGACAGAAACGACTTTGGTTTATGTTTTCAAAACTTATGTATACAAATACCAGTCTTGATTTTATTTGCTATGCTGTCATCATTTTATTGTGGCAAGCCATCTAGGGCTATAGAAAGAAGCAAGAAACAACACTGGATAATTGGTCTCCGTTGTCTTGCTGTATCAATTTTAGCTGTAATTCCCATTACAGAAATATGTTTACTAATAATCAAAGCACCAAAATCTCTTCATTATGTTGATTACTTAATGAAAGGAACACAAACTTTAACCTGGTTTGTACATCTTGGATACTGTCTCTCTCTCAAATCAAGACTGACGTTAAGTCCAAGAGGTCCTATGTTAATTACCTCTACCTGGTTACTAACTCTAATGGCAACGTGTATATCGGCGAGATCAAAAATTTTAAGTCATGATCCTAAAGACCTGGCTTCACATATAAATTTTGTATTTGGATTAAGTGGTTTAGTATTGCAAGGTATATATTTTGGAACAATACTGCCGGGCAACTTTGGTGGTGCAGTGGAAATTGTTACAGAAGATAGACCATTATTAGCAAGTACACGAAGTACCTATAGTCGTTTTCAAGAAGAACTGGATCCATATTATTTAGGAGTTGCTCAAGAAAATTCAACACCATGCTCTGATTTGTTATTCTACTGGGTCAATCCACTTATGGATAAAGGTGTCGCTGGAAAATTAAATAATGCTGATGATCTTTTTGATCTACCTATTCCGTTAACATCATCTGTGATTAATCGACAAATTCAACATGCCTTATTGGGTCCTGTTACTATTGTACAAGAAGAATTAACTGCAGTAACTGAAACAAGACCTTGTCATAGGCCAGTGTCATTATTTAGGGCTCTTCATAAGTGCTTTGGGTGGCAATTTTATGGAATAGGATTTTTGAAGTTATTAGGTGACTGTGCCGGATTTGTAGGTCCAATGCTTCTTCATGGACTTGTTTCGTTTATTGAAAATAAGAATGAGCCTGTGAAGTATGGATATATGTATGCTGGAGGACTGTTTGTTTCAACCACAATAGGTAAATCTAGATTAAAATAATGAAACTTCTAACACACCAGTTTTTATTACTTTAAAATCAACACATATAATAATAATAATAATAATAAACATTGTAAAATAATATTAATAAGAAAATTTTGTATTGCAATACAGTACTTGATAAATAAAAATATTTGATAGGGAAAAAATTATAATAAAGGAAGATAGCTTTTAAAAATTGGGGAACGGAAATTGAATTTGAAGTATTGTACATACTGTAGTATGTATGTGCTTGTAAATATTTTATTGACATTTCTATTTATTTATCATTTCTGTATTTTCTCATTTTGAGGCAATAATTACCTAAGCTAAAAATGCATCTTAATCGTGTTATGAATGTACAGTAGGATGAAAGAAATGAATCAAGAAATTTTAAATTTGATTGACAAATAATATCACACATAAATTAACTTTGTATGAATTTTTGTTCTAGTTGCATTCTGTAATGCCCACTTCAATTTCTTGATGTCGATTGTTGGTCTCAAGATCAGAGCTTCATTGATCACAACTGTGTATCACAAAACTATTTCTCTAAGCTCTACTAGTCTTTCAAAATTCAGGTGATTTTATTCCTAGTTCTATTCATAATTTTTGTTTCTAATATACTTAATTTTTATTATATTTCAGCTTGGGATCCATTGTCAACTTCATGAGCACTGATACTGATAGAATTGTTAACTCTTGTCCAAGTTTTCATGCATTTTGGAGTATTCCATTCCAGGTACTGAAGCTATTTTATTTTTAACCATTTTCCAACCATTTGAAGGAAAAGGATAGAAGAAAACGAGGAGGGTTGGACTGGCATTCAAGGGGCCACGTCGGTGAAAGGGGCGTAACACCCTCTGGGGGGGGGGGGGGAAGGAGGGCTACAATAGGAGGCGTAACACCCTGGTTACGCCTCTTTTAGGGCCTTAAGAGCCTTCAAACAAGGGGGGCCACGTCCGCTATCGCGGATTTGCTCTAATGGCCAGTCCAAACCTGCAAAACCAGCAAGGGCCTAACTGTAGTGAAAAGCGTTGCATAGTTTGGTAAAAAATCTTGCTAGCACGGAGATTAAAAAAAAAAAAAAAAAAAAAAAAAAAAAAAAAAGCTTTAGGCACTAAACTACAAGAGAAATGGAGTGTGTTTGTCTTTGTCAGTCCTTACAGATAGACTCAGATAGAAACTGTAAAGACTGAGAAAGACAAAACACACTCCGTTTCTCTTGGTGCCAAAAGCTATCCAATATGTGTTAGTTTTGTTTTATCTTTGTGCTAGCAAGTTTAGCTAGCAAACCAAGAAACTCTCTTCACTATGGTAAGGCCCTTGCTTTTTTTCTCACATCCTTTCAATTTTATCATACCTAACTGTGTTGGTTTATTTTCCTTAATGTCTCTTTTAAAATCATTTTTAATTATAATGTTAATTTATTTCAGATTGGAGTAACCCTATATCTACTGTACACACAAGTAGGACTTGCATTTTTAGCTGGAGTTGGCTTTTCAATTGTTCTCATCCCAATCAACAAATGCATTGCTACTAAAATAGGTAATGCATACAATACTATGTTGCCGTTTACAGAAACTAATTGACTGATCATTTTTTATTTGCAGGAGAGCTTAGCACAAAGTTGATGGAATGTAAGGATTTACGTGTCAAAACTATGGCAGAAGTATTGTATGGGATAAGAGTTTTAAAACTACATGTTTGGGAGGACCATTTTATTAGAAAAATTGGCAGTAAGTCTAATTTCTATCCACCGCCTCCAGATATGTACTTTTCTAAAATTTCAATAATTTTCAGAACAACGTGACTTAGAATTGAAATACTTGAAAGGACGAAAGTATTTAGATGCTTTGTGTGTGTATTTCTGGGCAACCACTCCAGTACTGATTTCCATTCTTACATTTACAACATATGCATTAATGGGGAAACAGCTAACAGCTGCAAAGGTAAAACTAAAATTTTAAAATAATAGGTCTAATAATAACTAACAACGATAGAAAAACACATAATAGATAGATTACTGAGCAAATACCAATGTAATAGTAAGCTCATTACAATTCCTGAATTTCACCTAATCTATGTGATTTTCTATCATTTATCACAAAGTTGATTTTTTTTTTCTTAATATATGTAAAATTGAAATAAGGCTTAAAAAAAATCATATTTTAATGTTTTGCAGGTATTCACAAGTATAGCTTTATTAAATATGCTGATTGCACCACTGAATGCATTTCCTTGGGTTCTCAATGGACTGACTGAAGCTTGGGTATCATTAAAAAGAATACAAAAGTTGTTGGAGGTGAGAAAAAAAAACTATTACATTTCTTTTAAAATCTGTAATAAATTATACAATTAAATTAATTATAAATATAAAATTCAATAATTAAAGACGTTTTAGTGTAGTAGCCTGAAGTTATAGGGGTTAAATTATTATAAGATATTATATTTTAAAATCTGATAGCCCTGCGCTGGCTTTTTTTTTTTTTTTTTTTTTTTTTTTTTTTTTTACTGTACCAAACTAATTACACATTATTGTACTACTAATAATAATTAGTATAATGTATGGAAAAACATGTGATGTTAAAATTAAATTAACGTCAATTAAATAATAAGTAATGTTAATTAAATAATGTATGGAAAAGCCAGTTTGATTGATACCAGTATATAATCAAAGAAAATGAAAATAGTGTAATAATTAAAGCCTATTGTATGAAAAACTATGGTGTGTTACTAAAAAAAAGCTATAATTAAAAACAAAATATATAAATAAAAGGATGTTAGATGAACTGCAAGCGCTAGGCTGTGCTAGCATGGCATTATAAAATACTCCGTTCTTTCTAATTTTGTGGCCTACAGAGCCTGCAGTTATTCTATTATTTTATTTCTATATCAAAGATTTTTTTGCCTATTATAATCCTCCATATTGTTTTGTTATTTAATAATGAAGAATATTTTTATAGCTGCCAGATTTGGATTTGCATCGCTACTATTCAGAGTTTCCAAATGCAGAAGAAACATCTGTAATGAAAGTAGACAGAGGTCGCTTTCAGTGGGGGGAACTGCATAGTGATGATACTGAATTTGTACCTGATTACATGCCAAACTCAAGATTCTCACTTCAAGATATCAGTTTTGAGGCTAATAAAGTAAGTTATTAAGCTTTAAACGTGTACAATTTGAAAATTAGTTGTATTTGTAAAGATTTTTTTTCCATGATTTTAGGGTCAACTGATTGGTGTGATTGGTCCAGTTGGGTGTGGCAAATCTTCGTTACTAGCAGCCTTATTGGCTGAGCTAGAAAGAACTCAAGGATTTGTTTCAATGACCAATCTTAACACAGGTAAAACAAAAGTTCAATAGATGAAGAATTTACTGCTAATTAACAATAATATATAATTTTGGAGGGAAAAAAATGCAGTTTGATAGCAAATCAAAAGACAAGGATATTATAAAAGCCCATTATTAGACACAGCTACAATGCGGAGAAATACACAATAGCCATAATGTGCATGTAGGCCATTTTTTGGCCGTTCCATAGCCTTTCTATGGCCTACGTTCACATTATGAATACTTGTATTTTCTGCATTTTGGCTGTGCAATAATGGTCTTGTTTTTACTATCCTTTTCTTTGAATTTGTAAATAGCAATAATTTATTATTTTCAGGTTTTGGATTTGTGGCTCAGAAACCATGGTTACAAAGAGGAACTATAAGAGAAAACATCCTATTTGGAAATATTTATGATCACCATAAGTACAAGTAATTAATTTTATTGCAATCAAAATTTAATACTTACTTGTTAGTCTTTAAATCTTTGGTCTGTAGGTCTATAGTACTTTATCATTACTAATAATTTGCATTACTAGGTCTGTATTGGAAGCATGTTGTCTTGAAGATGAGATCCATAGTCTACCTGGTGGTGATTTAGCTGGAGTAGGTGACAGTGGTACAACTCTAAGTGGAGGACAAAGAGCTAGAATAGCCTTAGCTAGGGCTGTATATCAAGATAAGCCTGTTTACTTACTAGATGATATCCTGTCTGCTGTTGATCCTCGCGTAGCTCGCACAATTTTCTCCAAGTGTATTTTGGGATTGTTAAAACATAAAACAAGACTATTATGCACACATCATAGGCAATTTTTGCAAGCTGCTGATTGGATTTTAGTATTAGATGATGGAAAAATTAAAATGCAAGGTAAGTTTTTTAGAATTAAAATATGTAAAATATTATTGAAATTTTCTTAATTTTATATACAGGGAAGCCAGGGGAAGTATTAAATTTGTGTGAACAAATGTTGTCATCTCAAGAAGAGGGAGATGTTCCTACTCTTTCAGATAATAATAAAATTAGGTATGTAATTGTCAATAATTATAACATTTCAAGATTCTTAAAAAATGAGCGATCTACGCTTTACAAAGTCGCGGTTACCTGGAGCTTCTGCTATATAAAACAGGTGTGTGATGCTTTAGGTAGCCGCAAATTTATTAAGTGTAGATTTTTCATTCTTTAGAAATGTGTAAAGTATAGAAGCTTCATTTTGATGCAAACACATCAATTTGTAAAAGTAAAAATTGAGAAATAAATTTTATTTACAGCCCTTCAAGTCCAGATGGCTCAGAAAGAGATGGACCAGATGTAGCCTCATTGTCAGATAGTTTATTAAATGAAGAAGAAAGAGAAATTGGATCTGTTAGATTTTCTGTGTATCATGCTTACTGGCTTGCAGTTGGTCACTTACTGGGTCTTGCAGTATTATTATCTCTCTTCTTCATGCAAGCTAGTAGAAACCTTACTGATTGGTGGCTTGCATATTGGGTTACTCATGCGATTCCTGACCACAACTCAACTACAATTAGTAGAGATCCTGCTTTTATAGTTGGGAATGATGTAGTTAAGTTAATTCATCCTGGATCTCCTGTATTAAGAGCTGGAATAGTAGAAACTGATCAAGTAACATTTTACTTGGCAGTGTATGGAGCTATTGCAGGATTAAATACTATATTCACTCTATTTAGAGCATTCTTATTTGCATATGGTGGAATTCATGCTGCTATGAGTATTCATAAAAAATTATTGAAATCAGTTGTTAGGGTATGTATTTGAGTTCTTTAAGTTCTGTTTAGAAATTTGAAACAAAGTAATTTAATTTAATATTTTTGCAGGCCAAGGTTTTGTTCTTTGATTTAACACCACTTGGAAGAATATTAAACAGATTTTCTTCTGATACATACACAATTGATGACTCTTTGCCATTTATTTTGAATATTCTGCTTGCTCAGCTTTTTGGACTACTAGGTATGTATTTACTATCAAGAAAAACAAAATGATGAGCTTGTATAAATAAAGCTAATGGGGGGTGAGCAGCTCTTTCTGTATTGTATTTATCCAGTCAGTGAATATAATTGTCTTTCTTTGCAGGTTCTTTGACAGTGACTATTTATGGCTTACCTTGGCTTAGTCTTGTGCTAGTTCCTCTCCTCCCTGTGTATCATTGGCTGCAACATTATTATCGGCTCACGTCTAGAGAACTCAAGAGAATTGGCAGTGTTACTCTCTCTCCAGTGTACTCACAATTCAGTGAAACCTTGCAAGGCTTAACTACAATAAGAGCTTTAAGAGCAACTGATAGGCAAGTGATTTTTTATGTACCATGATTTGATAAAGCAGATAAAATATGAAATGTGTTTGTATGATAATAGATGACCATATTTTTTAGATTTAAACAAGAAAATGAAGTTCACCTGGAAAGCAGTCAAAAGGCACAGTTCACAAGTCAGGCTGCTGGACAATGGTTAAATCTACGCCTGCAGTTTGTGGGGGTTGCTCTAGTCGCAGGAGTGGGATTGATAGCTGCAGTTCAACATCACTTTGCTGGCAATGTAGACCCTGGTCTAGTCGGTTTGGCAATATCATATGCTCTCTCTGTGACAGGATTGCTAAGTGGCCTGGTCAGTGCATTTACAGAGACTGAAAAAGAAATGATAGCTGTAGAAAGAGCTCAGCAGTATATTAAACACATAGAACCAGAGATGACTCATGAAATTATAGCACCTCCATATGCTTGGCCAGGTCAAGGTGTCATTGCCTTTCATGCTGTAGATATGAGATATAGGTACTGCCTCTTTCTTTTATATATTTAGAGCAGATTTTAGAATTGCTACTATTGTACATGTGTTTTTTATACTTTTGCAGAGAGCATGTGACACCATGTTTACGAAATGTGACTTTCCAAACTCATCCAGCAGAAAAAATTGGAATTGTTGGTAGAACTGGAGCTGGAAAGAGTAGTATTTTTGCAGCATTGTTTAGAATGACAGAAATATTAAGAGGTCAAATTCTTATTGATTCTGTAAATATAGCTCATATTGGACTGAGAAGTTTAAGGTACAGTAACATATTTTGTTATTTGTTTCCTCCCTCTTCCTCTTTTTTTCCTTTTCCTATTAAAAGTTGAACTTCTACAGATCTCGCTTAGCTGTGATTCCACAAGAACCATTCCTGTTCTCTGGAAGTGTCAGAGAGAACATAGATCCCCTGAGTCAGTATACAGAGTCTGAGTTATGGAGTGCACTCAAGAGATGTCATCTTGAAGCAGTGGTCATAAGACTGGGTGGTCTCGAGGCTTCTGTAGGAGACAGAGGTGCTCTTTTATCAGTTGGCCAACAGCAGCTACTCTGCTTGGCCAGAGCTGTTCTGCATAATGCTAAGGTATGTGGATATTTTCATACTCTTTTTAAACATAGAAATATTAATAATATAAAAGATTGGAGAAACCAGCAAGATCTTTACCATAGTGAAGAGAGTCAGTCCCATAGCTTGGTGAAAATCTTGCTGGCACCTAACACATTGGATGTCTTTTTTGGCACTAAACTCTGAGAGAAATGGATTGTGTTTTGACTTTGTCAGTCCTTTTCATCATTCATAGCTTCTCTCTGATTCTGTAAGGACTGACAAAGGCAAAACACACTCCATTTCTCTTTGAGTTTTGTACTGAAAGCTAGTGTGTTAAGTGCTTAAGTGAAAGAAAATAATAGAGGAAACCTCAAGAAAACTTGTCATAATGGTAAGGCACTTTTTGCTGGTTTCATATCTGTTGCCTTTTCTTTTATATTTATCACACCTACCAAACAATGGTTGATTTTCCTAATATATCTTGTTTTAAACATATACATAAACTTGCGATTTTTTCCTGAAATATTTATCAGCAACATATATTACAATTCCATTATAACCTAAACAAATGTGATTCTGTTATTGCATGTTGATTGTAGGAGACTGGAAATAAAGATATTTTGAATTTGAATTTTGAATTTTAGTGTGTCTTTGCATGTAGGAGTTTTTTAGTATACTTAATTTGTAGTTTTAATTTAATTTCAGATTCTATGCATTGATGAAGCAACTGCAAATGTAGATCAAGAAACAGATCAACAGATTCAAGAAACAATCCGATCATCATTTTTCCAAAGTACTGTGCTTACCATTGCTCATAGAGTTCAAACTGTGTTGGATTGTGACAGGCAAGTCATATCCTTGTGTATTTTCTTCTTCTATTTTTTCACAAAAACAATATAAAATTAAATTCTAATACAATGCTATGCTCTTCTAATTTCAGAGTTCTTGTGATGGGAGATGGAGAAGTTTTGGAGTTTGACACTCCAGATTCACTACTGCAGGATCCTGATTCTTATTTTTATAAAATGGTTTATGAATAAATTAATTGAAAAGTAAAAAATTTAAATATATTTTTCTACATTATTTTAAGGGAACAAAATAGAAATAATATTGTTTTTAGCAAAGTGTGCAATTTTGTGTGATTTCTTAGAATGCAAAATGCATATATATTAGAACTGTAGTGAAGTGGATAAATTGTTATTTTCCTAAATTTGATGTATAAAAATGGCTTGCTTATATATGTAAATTAATTATTTTCTAATTGCCTTTCTTTATTTATTGTAATTATTATTATTTTCTTTGCTGTTATAGGCAGGAGGAAAATTATGAATAAATCCAAATAATATTTAGGCCTATTTAAATTATAAAATGAACAATAATCAAAACTGCACAAAATATTTTGAGTTTGAATAGTTGTACAGCATTCTGCTGTAAATACGTTGTATTAAATTTAAAATGGATAAATGTAGTGCCAAATTAGATGTGTTCATAAATTTTGTGTATAATATAATAATGGTTGTAAAAAAAAAAAAAAAAAAAAAAAAAAAAATCGTGCATCTTGTCATTATGATAAATTAGGGGGGGGGGGGACATAGGAACAGGGTGTAATGGAGAATGAGTAAACCAGAAAGGGCCATAATAATAACAAGATGTCCTATAGTTAAAAGAGAAAATCTTGCTAAAGACATAGATAATAACAAATACATTGGATAGCTTTTGGCAGGAGATTCCAAAAGAAAATAAGAAATGTGTGTGTGTCTTTTCCAATCGCTATCCTATGTCCATTCATCTCTGTGCTAGCAAGATTTGTCACCATGATTATCAGGACATGTTACCATCATGATGGCAAGGTCCTATGGTGTCTATACTATCCTTCGTAATTTGTGTTATATATGTAATCATAATTATGTTAAAGTTAAAATATATTTATCATTGTAACCTTGCTGATGTATATAATTTGAGATAAGTACGTACATATAAACTCTGCAATAATCATTTCTTGTAAGTTTATGATGCCCATATGGCAAGTAGCAAAGAAATCATAAAATAATAATAATAATAATAAATATACGGTTTGGCCTGCTGTTAATTTGCAAATATAAGAGTCCTGAATGTCCCCTGCTGCTGTCAAAGTTTCTTTATCACACTTTATCTTCATTCTATTAAATGTTTTCATTTAATTTTCATGCCAAAGCCTTCAGGTTGTAAATTAAAAGTATTTCTGCTATTGTCTGAAAGTATGTTTTTGAATATATCACTATATATTATACCTTTTTTATTAATTTTTCTTTGTATATATTTTTTACAAGATAATAATAACCAATAAAAAAGATTAAACTATATTGTTACATGCACTATTATACTCACATGTAATTTTATTAAATTTATTTACATGATACCTATATAATTAAGTTGTTTATTTAATTGCGTACCTATATTATTTAGGATGATATATTTAATATTTTCTTATTTTACTGTAATATAAAAATGAGTGGCATCACAGTTGATATATGTTAAAAAATTAAAAATTAAATTAATTATGGAATATATTAGGAGAGCTTAGTGTGTGTTGTATAGAAATTAGATATAGAGATAGTTTACACCATATCTGTTGACTGAGCTAAGGTATAGCAAGTGGCAGCAAGGTTTTATACACAATTTAAGTATTTCTATAGATAGGTAATTCAAAGAGAATATCATTATTCAATTTTCTGTTGCATTTAATTTTAATTTATCCTGGTAGTTATATTTTGTTGCCAATTTGATCAATGTAATTTTGACCCGCAATACACGTCTTCAGCTGACCAGTACTTTTCAGTGGGAATCCTCTCTGGATTAAATAGTTATCTACTTAAATTATACACAATGCTCTCCCAGCTGCTTATATGCTGGTTGTTGCTGGAGTGTGAGACAGGCAGCCAGCAACCAACCACCTCACCTGTTTAAGTTCCCCAACTCTACAAGTTAACAAAAGCAGTATGCCTACTGGCTGCACCTGATTGATTGGTGATTCACTTTTTTGGCACGGGTAGAAAAAGAAGAAGAAAAAAAAAAATGGTAGGAATGACAGGAATTAGAAATATAGGATTTAATGCATTTATTAACATTGGCATTTTTATACAACTTTTGGCATAGTTAAATTTAGTATGCACTTACTATAACATTAGGGCCAAATACAATATAAATTAATGAATCTTATTTACAAAAGCTTTCAAGAAGAAAAAAAAAAAAAAAACTTTGCAATAGGTATGTTTTTTTATATTAGGAATAATATTACTATACTGTAATACTGTATAATGTTAAATCAACAAAAATTATTTCTGAATAATATTACTACGGTCAACTGGGGTGACTTTGAACACCCAATTATCTCTGTCTTGGGGCCTCATTTTAGAAATTTGAAGAATCTTACTATTGTTCAAAATAATTTTTGAACTTAATGACTTGTTTCAAAATTTTGAAATGATTGCCCAAAGTAGAGATAAATGGGTGTTTAAAGTCACCCCGGTTGACTGTATATAATTTTAAAAGTATATAATTTTAAAACAACAAAAATTATTTCTGAATATTTATTTCAATAAAATATTTACATAATGGTAACAGATAAAATGTAATTTAGATCTCTTAAGTTTTGCAAACTTAATATGTTTTGCAAACTCTTAAGTTTTAAGTTTTGCACACTTAAGAATTACAAATAAAATGTTCACTTCACAAAAAATGCAACTATAAGCCTGGTTTTTAACTTATACTATGTTTGAAGAATAAAAGACAAAATAAATATTTTGAATATAATTTATAAATATTAGTAATTTGTAATAAATAAATATTTTGTTATTTACGGAAAAAAAAAAGAAGTTCATTCACATTTTTAATTTTATCCTTGTATAATTGCCCAGCAAAATAATCATTTCCATTTAAGTCAAGTTTATCTCCACTCTAATAATCTGCAGCACAAAGTTGAAGGGAAAAAATATATAGGCCAATATATAACCATGTGAATGCACTTTTACAAATGGAATTATGTACCAAAAATGTAGCTTAACATGCTAAGTTACTTAGGAATTAGAAATAAATATTTTGAGACTAAATTATAAAATCCATCTTCCTCAATATTGATGAAATGGCACATGTTTTTTTACACAGATAAAAATAAGCTAAAGAGAGATATCGTTTAAAATGATATATGGACATTTTAAACATTAAGTGAATGTCTCTACTTAATTTACAACAAAGAAAAAAAAAGTTAATCATTAAAACTATAGTTCTTGTTGAGTCCACATTGATGTTTAATACGAGTTTAAATTAATTTAACATAATTATGTTAAAGTACCACTTTCTTTTTTTCTATATGATATAGTTCTTATCTTTGCGTACACACAAGGGAATTCATTTCACAGAGATCATGCATTCATTCTTTATTAAATATTTATCTTCGATTGAAAGGACATCCAGGGGCCCAGTGACCTTTCATGCCTGGAAGAAAAAGAAAAAAAGAAAAAGAAATAAACATTAATTTCAAATAATTCCTGTCATACATAACTTTTTTTTTTTTTTTTTTTTTTTTTTAGAGACAACACTGATGTTTTAATATTAGTAAATGCTTGTACACCTACAGTCTTCATAAACTTAACAATGCTACTTTCAAAATAAAAAGGCTGAAAGTTGATACGAGGTAAATGTTATGTTTGACAGCATGTGTACAAAATCACCTGTATACTGTAGATTTTTGTCTTTTTCCAAAGCAAAAATATATAAGTTATATAAATAATAATAATATGTATAAATGTATTTTTCAGGTGTTTTGTAAGCTGGCAAAATATAGCACTTAGCTCAACACAATTTTCAGCTTCTTTCTCTTCAAATCAGTATCTCCTTTGATGTAAAGTAATTATGAAAACTGGCAGTGTACTCTTTATATTAATGCAACTGAACCACATAGCACCTACATCTACCAAACTTTTAATTTCTGGCACAATTAAGCCCTCTGATTTTTATTGACTAATAAAGAAGCAACTGTTTAGTTTAGAGGTTGACTTTAAACAATTTTGTTCACATTCACTTCCTAGTCCTAGTACTACGCATGTGCAGTATGTAGAAATAGAAGTGGATGTGAGCAAAATTGCTTAAAATTGACCTTAAATTAGTTGCTTCTTTGTTAGTCATTAGGAGATGTTAAGGAAAATAAAGCATCGCATTTAAGTATGATAAATATAAAATTAAAGGATATGAGAGGGCCTTACAACAGTGAAGAGAGTCCAATAGTTCAGTGAAATTCTGGCTAGCACAGAGGCTACAAACACGTTGGATAGCTTTCTTCACTAAACTCGAAGAGAAAAACGGAGTGCCTTTGTTAGTGCTTACAAACTCAGAAACTATGCATGAATGAATGAATGAATGAATGAATGAATGAATGAATGAATGAATGAATGAATGAATGAATGAATGAATGAATGAATGAATGAATAAACAAATGAATCATCTTTCATAGTTGCCGAAAGCTATCCAATGTGTTTGTAATCTCTGCACTAGCAAGATTTTCACAATAGTAAGGCCCTTGCTGGTTTTCTCCTATCCTATTCTTTCATATTTATCATTGATTTATGTATATACTGTAATTAATGAATTAAATGTATGATGTGAAGGAATAGCTTTTTACTATTATTTTATTAGAGGCCACAACTACACATCATTTTGTTTTTACTAACCACAATTGTAACAACGACCGAATCCTCCGTAATTTGCGGTTGGCAAGCCTGCTACAATAAGCTCTTCACTATCCTCTTCATCAGTGCTGTCATCACTTGAGATGTAAGTTGTATTACGAGGGGGAGGGGGAGCACGACTGTAACATATAGCAACTGATTGTTGTAACAAAACCTTGTGTTAATAAAAGAACATCATTTGTCCCTTAATTTTTAACTCTTAATTGACCATAGTTATTATAGTTCAAATTAAAAATGTAATGTGTAGGAAAGTGCAGAAAAATTCATGCCTTGAGAACAAATTTGGCTACATATCACATTCATACAGAGGTTTTTAAAGAAAGTGCAATTAATGCTCAAAAACATGATTTGCAAGTGGATGAAACTTATATTCCTAGAGTATGAATAAGAAATTCAAATCTACATATCTATAGTCAGGCTTTTGACTGAAAATTAACGAATTGATGAAAAGTCTTATGAGGATAAAGTAATATATTCCATAGAGAATGAATACATGACTCAAGTACATGCCACAAAGAATTATTTTTAAGAGTATTTAATAATATGAGTTTCTATATAACTTACTTCATAATTTATTAAAACGTTATTATTATATTAATATTTTCTTTCAATACAGTACTTAAAATGCATTCAAGCATGCAGAACCCATGCATGGAATCAAAATAAAATATTTGTTTTCTTCAATTACAATTTTAGTAAAAAGTCATGGAGTCAATACCAAATGTTTCTATACCTATTGATACAATACTTTACTTTTAATTCTAGTAATACTGATACCAATACAAGACTTCAAAAAACTATTTTAATTTAGTATGATATTGCTACAATGCTGCTACTGTTTTCAATATTTTTGATTAAAGTTATCCGATCCCTAGTCCCAATTTACTATTTAAATTAGACGTGCTCTAATCTCTACCAACTATTTTCTAAATATTTTATCTTTAATGTAAAAAATGTAAAATATTTACATAACTTGCATTTAAAATAACTAATTAAGGATTAAGGTAAAACTGACTTTGTTATAATTGACTAATAAAATAAGATTTGATAGTAGTGGCAGATCAATATGCGACAGAAAATTGAACCATGGAGGCACACTCAATCTGCAGGTATAATACCTTTCTAATATTTTCTGCCTCTGCAGCACTTGCACTGCCAGAGAGAAGCTTCTCTTTCAACAGGTCAGTAAGGCCCATGGCTGTACATGGCTTGAGAGTGAAGTGTTTTAATTAGAAGCACAAGTATAAGCGCAGCCAAACTAAATGTAAGTCAAAATACTCTTTGCTCTGGTCTAATAAACGAAAAGCTATTGTTTTATGAATGCATGTTTGTTTCATCTTGGGTTAGATTTTATTTTCTTTCACAACAATTCTTGTTAGCTTAATGCTCCACTACCTCTCATTCAATAATTTTTCTTTATCTATTTTTTTTTTTAAATAATTATTATTATTAATTTAAGGGAAAACCTATCACAGCTAGGATCAATAATAATAAAGAAAATGATAGAATTACCAGCAAGGGCCTTACCACAGTAGAAGTTTTATGGAGAGGTTGAAGTCTCACGAGGCACAGTCTTTTGATTGATAATGTCATTAATACATGACGAAAGCTCTCAGTTGTGAAATGAACCTTTTTATAACAAAAAAAACTGTAGCTTGTGAGACTTCGACCTCTATTTCCATTTAAAGCAATGTTTAACTATTTGCTATGCAAATTTACAGCAAATAAATGAATATGTGAATGTAGCTTCACAATTTTATGCCGTTTTATATTTGTATATTTTAGGAAAAAAGACATCGCAGTTGGTTTTTATTGTGTTGAAACATACAAAAAGTATCTGAATACTGTATTCAATGTTTTGACAAAATCTGGGATCAATATTATAGCACCACAAAAACAGGAAATACAATTTAAAATATCAGTGTTATATAGAATCAAATGTAGAACTGATACTCCATGACTTGTTAAATATATAAAAGCTTGACACCTCTGTTATTAATACTGCATATATATAGTAAAAATATATTGTTTGTTTAATATGTGTTCCACTCAAAGTCTCAAAACATTACTAGAAGTAGACACACACACAGACAATAAACAAACACCATTGACTTGTAGGAAAACAACTGAAGTGATTAATTTAAACAACATAACAATTTTGTAACCTTTCATCAACAATCTCTATTTCTTGTGCTACTTGTGGTACTGCATGCTGCTGGTTCTGATGAGCAGGTATCATAATTCTAGGAGCAGCTGCAGGTACTGGTGCTGGACCAGCAGCTGGTCTTGGGGCTTGTGGTCTAGGTGGTGGAGGAACATTTCGTGGTACAGGAGCTTGCTGTGCTTGTTGTGCTTGTTGTGCTTGCTGTGCTTGCTGTCTTCTGTTGCCACCTCTACGCTCAGCTCTGCCACCTCTCTGTCTAGGAGGGATTCTAATTATTGTACCTCTGGCAGCAGTGGCGGCAGCAGCATTGACTTGTGTTAACAAAACTGGCACTGGTATACCTCCAGGACCAATTCTATATACTTGGCCACCACCTGCAGGAACAGGGACTTGACGAGCAGCATTGGAGGTGGAAGCACCTGAAGTAGAGGCAACTGCTTGAGCTGTAACACAATGCAAAACATCATAAATTGTGAAGTAAATATCTGAAATCAATGCTTTCATTATTTTCATGACATGTATGGTTGCTTGGTCATTTATCTATTATTTGAGAAATAATTAAGAGCATGTCAATTAGAAATTATTACGAAGATGTCATTGAAGTTAAAATATGGTTAACATATTTTTGGAATGTGTAAATGCAAGATATGAACACATGAACAATATTTTAACATTCAAGGTACCTCTTTAAAAATGTATATATGAATATTCATGTTTAAATAAAGACAATTTTCAGATTTAAAATAACCATTTAAAGTGTCTTACCATTACGTTCCTGCAGGAGTTGCCTTCTTTGTTCTTTCAAATCATCAGCTAAACTTTCTACCATTTTATCAATGAAATTATCAAGAGCTATAGAACGATTTTCTGAATGAATAGGAGCTCTACACACAGGACAATCAGCAACAGTCTTTGTTTGTTTTTGTTTCCACTCAGAGATACACTGCTTGCAGAATGTGTGGGTGCAGTTAAGTGTGGTAGCCTAAAAATAATTATATTTCAAATAAGAGTTATTAAGGAAAATTAACCATCATGGCTAGGTATGATAAATATTAAAGAAAAGGACAGAGGAAACCAGCAAGGACCTTCTTGCTAGCAGAGAGATACAATACTAACACCAACTTACCGTGCTGCCATCTATGCTCCCCTACCTCCTTAAGTAACATCCACCATTTTAAACACACCCTTGTATATACGAGGGCAATGCTAACAATGTAAACAATTGGTCAATTTTCTTCTGGACAGCCACAAGACACTCAAGTGCTTAAGGTCATTAGTAGGGAGGATAATGTTAACTGAATGAGTTTTTAACTGCGGTCTTATTAGTGACATTGTTAGGGGGGGGGGGGGGCAACTAAAATATTGTTAATTGCTATACATACCACAACGTAAAGTTCACTACAGATTTGGCATTGTAACTCTGCCTGCATCACTTCACTAACTTCTTCAAGAACTCTCTGCTTGGCTTTGATACAGTTTTCAGTCATTTTCTCTTTCTCCTGAGTATTGTTAGCTAACTCTTGTTCCAACACATGCTTCTTGCTTTCCATCAATGTCAGCTGCTTTTTCACCTTTTCTAGTTCCATTTCATACCGATTTTTATTTTCTAAACTCTCGACATTCATTTCCACTGTGAACAATACAAGAAAATATTAAGCTTCATAGGTAAGCCAGTTGTGAACAATAAAAATAAATAAGTTGGAGGATTAACTAGACTGGTACTTTTTACTAATTTATTATTATTTTTATATACAAACCTCTAATATCAGCTTCCAGTTTTAGCTTCTCATTTGTCAATTTATCAATTTCTGAGTCCAGATTTGTACGCATTGCTTGTTCCCTGCTTTCCATTTCTTCTTTTCTTTTTTGATTTTCTGCTTCTTGTTGTGCTTTTAATAGCTCCTAAAATTCCAGAAATATTAATTCAGAACATATTTATGTGACCGATGAGCAACTTACCAGTTCCCGAGCTTTTTCATATTCTTTTCTTGCTAATTCTTCACTTAATGCTTTTTGTTGCTCTTCTTTTTCCTTCAAAGCTCTCTCCATTTCTTTAACCTTCTCTTCAAGCTCTTGTTTTTCCTACAATGACAAAATAATAATTTATCTCTTGGCAAGATTAACATATAACATCAACATGCTCTATCAAATATAAAACAATGAAAAGTAGCAATGTAACTCATCTGAACTTACTTTCTGATGCTCATCTTCTAGTTTTTGTTTATCTAAGGTTTCTTGCACTCTTTGCTGATTGATATTATTTTTTTCTGCCTCCTGTTGCTCGAGAAAACCAAGAAGTTTAGATTCCAGTGCAGCCTTTTCTTCTTCTGCTTTTCTTCTAGCTTGTTCTTCTTTTATCATAGTTTCTTCCAATAAGCGTCGCTCTTCTGCCAATTTTTCTTGAAATTCCTTTCTATCAGCCTCTATCTGCAACGCAAGCTTTTCATTTTCTTCTTTTAATTTATCTTCAATTTGCTTTTGTTCATTTACTTTACTTTCTAATGTTTCTTTCTCCTTTTCAAACTGAAACATTATTTTTTCTCTTTCAATTTTCAACTTTGCTTCCATTTCTTCTCGTTCGTTTTCTAAATTTTTCTGTTGCATTTCATCTTCCATATTTTTTTGTTCCATTTTTTGACGTTCTGCATTAAATTTGACTTCCAATTCTTGAATTTTTCTTTCATATGATGTACGTAAGTTGTCTTGCTTTTCTTGAATCTGGTGTTGCTCAATTTGAGCTGCTTGCATTTTTTGATGCATTTCAGAGAAGCGTTGACTGCAGTGTCTTTCAAAATCATTTTTGCTGTCAGACCTAACAGTAATAATTAATTTTTTTTAAATGGTTTGCAAAAAGAAAGGCAAATAATAATACATGACCGCTTATGTTTACTCAAAATGCAGAAAAGGAAGTGCCGGAAGAGGAAACCACGTGACGGTAAAAGTGGGAGGTAGCTCAGGCCTAGCTTGCTGCTGGCACCAACTTTTCTCCCACTTTTACCCTCACATGGTTTCCTTTTCCATTTTTTAGAGTAAACATACGCACTCACTAATAGGTAATAATACATAAAATATTTCTTCAGTTGTAAAAGAGTAAACTTATTGGTAACTTACGCTTCATCATTAAGCTTGATCTTTTTCCTTGCTGGTGATGAAAAACCAGGAAGAAAAAATTTGTAGTTAAAAATTCCAGAGCTGTCTAAGGTAATAATATCTCCGTGACTTAAAGGCGTTTGCTTTTCTCTAATCAACTGTAGGCTATTTAGTTTTGTTCCAAACTTACTCTGTAAAATAATTTTGGATGAAAATGCGTCTTAAAAGTAACATACGGTATGAGTTTACTAATCAAATTATTTACTACAGTACTTACAGAATCAATAATGGTCCATTGATTTTCATTTCTTTTAATAACACAGTGACTTCGAGAAATCAATACATTTAAAATGGGAAAGGAGACATGATCACTCCTTCCAATGGTGAACTGAAAAAAAAATGTATATAATTGAAAAAAATTAACCTTTGCATGAAAGAATGAAATCCTGCCATTATCAGAACTACAGTTATAACGAACAAGATAGAATTGCCAGCAAGAATTACCAGTAGAAGTTCTATGGAGAGGTCGAGGTCTCGCGTGGCACAGTATTTTGTTATAAAAAGTTTATTTCATAATTGAGAGCTTTCGTCATGTGTTAATGATATTATCAATCAAAAAAGAACATTTCAAATTTCTTCTTTGATTGATAATGTCATTAACACATGACAAAAGCTCTCAGTTATAAAATAAACTTTTTATAACAAAATACTATGTCACGCGAGACCTTGACCTCTCCATAGAACTTCTGCTGTGGTAAGGCCTTTGCTGGTAATTCCATCTTGTTCTTTATTATTGATCCTAACCGCAATGTTTTTTTCTGTTAATTGATTATCAAAACTTTTTTTTTTTTAATACATCTTTATCATGGTTCTGTCAAGGTATAGTCCTAAAAGTTGGTAAGCTGTACATATGGGCCACCCCATGGCTTAAATATACAGCCTGGAATTAGTCATATCAGCCTCAAGAATCAGTGGAAATATCTAGGCAGGCTGGTTGATGCAACAACATTAATCATGGACCCTTCCCCCCCCCCCCCCCCCCCCCAATACTGTGCAGAGTCAAGCAATATGTGTAAACATGACTGTTGTGCTCTCACACTTTACACATGCACCCAGAAGTAGCTTGAATGTGTGCTTAGTGAGGAGCACAGAGTTAAATGTCAGCTGCCTTTAGCACTCAGCCATACTGTGACCATATCAGCTCATATGGTAAAGGATTGTCATGCTTTGCTTTACAACAAGGTTTGGGTCTCATTTGTTCACCGGTACGAGAGTATCGAATTATAACAATGTTTAATTTGTGTAACATGTGCTTTGCAGCATAATGTGTTACCAGTACTTTATGTTTGTTTTGCAGTTTTGCACTATTGACATCAATGTGTATATGACAGTGTCTATTATGAAATAAATTTATTTGTCCATTATAATACAATCCATTATATTATAATATAGGCCTAATTATAATATATTATAATAATCCATTATAATAAAAGAACTGAAATGTATAATAAGGGTCCATTCTGTAGTTGTCTGAATATCTATAATAAATTGCCTTTGGATATGAGAAAGCAAAATGATTTAATAGCTTTTACGAAACAACTAAAAATTTTCCTATTATATAAGCAGTATTACTCAATTGATGAATATATGAATGATGAAATAATTTAAATACAAATTGTAATTTTATACATAAGTGTCGTTTTTGTTGTTGTTGTTGTTATATTTGTATGTTGTAAATAGTTTGACAATCATTTCTATATTGTCATTTATGGCAATAACCTAGACTAATGCATTGGATTGTATTATGTATGTTGGATGAAAGAAATGAATAAAATAATTTTGAATTTTTGAACAATATTCAAACCAGAGGGTCACCAGGACATATGTGACAAATGTTACTGTTATGTGTAAGTAAGTCTTGCTTTTCCTGGAATACTTAATTGTATTCAACTCTCATCTGATATGCTACTACCCATGTAGTAGCTCATCTGATATGCTAACTTAAAATGTAATCTCTACCTACCAACCGTACCATACTGTACTGCTACCAGTACCGTGAATGCTATATTTTTTTAGCCTGTCAAAAGTTAGATGAGATGCAGGTACCTAGGTATACTGTAATAAACTGTACATACATGTTATGTAATAAATGTATGTTGTTCTATGCCATACGATTATGTATATAATTGAGTTAAGTAAAGTTAGTATTAAATAAATAATAAAGCTTTAATGTGTATAGTGTGTGAGTGAAAATGTCCGGGAATGAACTTTGAAGCCATAATGGAGCAATGAATAACATTGCTCAACATAGGAAAACATCATTTTTGTCTATTTTCTTTGGGAAATCGTTGGAAATTTGCTGTTGCTACTTTTCTCATATTCTTAAAAATCAATCTAACAGCATCAATGCTCTCATAAATATTGTTACGAATTTTTAAACTGACAAAATTAGCCATTTCCCATCTCTGACCTTGTTATTTAGTGCTCACATAAGGGGTCAACTTTTATATGAAAGCAACTAACCTAATAGCAATTAACTATACACTGTATTATAGGTTTAATCATGTACAAATATGAGCCCAATACACTAATATAGGCAATAAAAAAAATCATACCCAACGCTAATTTATTGGATCATTTTAATCTGATAAATTGTGTTTGAATTTTAAAATTTCCTCAAATTATAAGTTAAGGTGTATTTGCGTATTCACCCCCCCCCCCCCCCCATACCTTTGCAGTGCTGAAATCATGAAATAGCATTGATTTAAATGAGGATAATTATTTGCTGTGTAAATTTGAAGTAGCAACAATTAAATTAACAAGTCAAAGGTCAAATTTACTCGTACTTTACTCGTATTTAATCGTCCAGTAATTGAGAAGCAACTGTTTTGAGACTGAAAGCAATTTCAATCATATCCACTTCCGTTTCTATGTACTATGAAACGGTTGCAGATGTGATAGAAATCACTAGTCAATATATTTTTTATTGTTTTAGTCCATTCTTTAAATTTAATTTTTACCAATCATATTGTAAAATTAGCATTAACGTTAGGGATCAAAAGAATGATATTTATAACCACATCATTTAGAAAATAATTTAATTTATTAATGGCTAAATTAATTTATATTACATAATAGACCCCTTTCACATCCTTGCGCTTTGTTGCCATGTTTGTGGTGCCCAATGCATTGTCCAGCATAGGGGAAACATCATTTCTCCTAATTTTTCACATAAAAAGAGTTTACTTCAACTGAACGAAATTTTCTCACATTCTTCGAGCTTATTAGGAGCTAGAAATAAGTCTTTGATTGAGGTTTGAAGCTTCTTTTGCTATTAAAAAAATAAAAATGATGTTTTTCCTATGTATTCCTGACCAGCAAAATGGCGGCTCTTAAATATGAGTGCAACCGGTCTATAATAAGTTATAAGAATAAAAGTGGTAATAATTGGTTTACTGCACTTACATATATGCAAGTGTAACGACAATACGGTAATAAGGATTCAAGTTATGTCAAGCTCGTTCTCTGTCTCTCTCTACTATCATTACCCTGCACATAATGTTACTATATTATACCAAGTTGATAAGCAGAAACAAGTGTCTGACAGTGCATTGCTATGCTGATGTAAAATAATTTAGGTGGGGGCTAAGAGCTATAAGAGAGGGGCAGAGGCTGTTAGGTCCGTGTGTCATCGGATTATGCAATACTTGACAATATGGTAATCAAACCAATCAAAAAATACTTGTATGCTTGATATTATTATTAATTATTCAAACAATAATAAATTGTGATCATCATATGAGTGATTGGAGACTTTACAGAACACATCTTACAATGTAAAAAATATTTGAGTTTGTCATAAATGTATGAAATAGCATTTATGTACTGTATATAAAATTATGAATAATATCATACAGGTCAATATAACACATAAATTGATGAAATAAGCAACCCATAGCCATATTATATTTATATATATGCATTATATGCACATTCATAAAAATGTATGTATCAACACTGTACCGTAATTCTATACTGGTATGCATTCTAATCTTTAATTAATAAATTACATACATACATACAAAACGCCTGGCCCTTAAAAATCTAAAAAGAACAATTTTTTGCAACAGGTTGTACAATAAGCCTATTTATTTGTATTTTTGTACATACTAAGTAACGTTAGATGAACTGCATCATACTCTGCACACGCCCAAACAGTTATAGGTTTTACAGTCCCATCATAATACGTAGTTGTACGCAAGATTTTGTTGTTTGCATATGCAAACTGGGCATTTTGAAGTCTTAATTCTATGTATTATATACTTACCTCGGCATTTTTAATGTAGATTACTTCTGTACACGTTTCTTCTGTCTGTTCAGAATTTGTTCCCAAACGTTCCAAACGAGGATACTCCGAATGACACATGTTTGAGCACCGACTTTGCTTTGAAAGTGGTGATGTTTCGAAATCCTGCAAAGAAAAAAACAAAATCTTTTAATTTTTGATATCTGAATTTCAATAGAATTTATAAGTAATAAAACACACCTCACACATTTGCTCAGGAATAAACAAAAGTCAATGGCTTCGAGAACAACACACTCTCTTCATAACAAAAACAATTTTAAGCATTAAAAATAGAGGGAAATTTGAAGCCTCGAACCGGAAATAGGGGAAAATTCAGCAGCTGGGAAAAACATACGAAAGTCGAAAAGGAGAACTTCAAGAAGGAGGGAGGGAACGTAAGAAAGATTTTCTGGAAAAGTGGTTTGTTTCATTTGTCAAGTGTTATCAGTGTGTGACTTGCGATAAAGACAAAAAAATATACTTGATTACATTTGGAGATTGCACATTGCAGTTGACGTGCTTCTTTATTTTATAAGTAAAAGGAAAATTGACGTCTGTTCTGTGTTGTGACTTTTTCGTCAACGCCCACAAATGACTTCAAACCGCGAAAACTTCAAGTTTCAATTTGCGATAGACCGAGGAGGAACCTTCACTGATATTTATGCAAGATGTCCTGGAGGAAAAGTTCGAGTAATGAAATTGCTGTCCGTGGATCCAGCGAACTATGCTGATGCACCTAGAGAAGGAATTCGACGTATATTGGAAGAGGTCACTATTTTTTGTTTATCATAAAATAAACATAGCATTCAGTTGCTAATCAAATAAACTACATACATATAGTAATATATTAATACATATATATATACTAAACTGTATCCGCGATTTTATCATGATATAATATATTATATATTGTATCATGATATCTAATTTTATATATATATTTTATGTCGAACAGCGCCAATTAATATCAAATTTTATCTTTAGAATTCAATTATAGCTTTTTATATTTTATTTTTAATATTAAAATTATTATTATTTTTTTTTTTTAGAGAGAGAGAGAGAGAGAGATAACGTCAGCGTGTGATCTGATTTTATGACTCAAATTATTGAGGCACACACTACACTACTATACAGGATACAGACAGTAGATAGCCAAAAAAAAAATGAAATTACCGCGTGCATGCTGTAGAGCAATATGCGCACACATATCTGAACTCTACACGTATCTTTTATCTTTTATCATAAAAGTTCGACAGTTCACAACAGCTAGCTTAGGTCAGAGAGTTAACACTATATACTGGACCAACTTTAATACTGACAAAATGAAATTAAATATACATATCAATTTTATGCTTGCTTATATAAGAACTTAAAACTTAACGCGATGGATCGACGATATGCGAAGAATTCGATGAATTTGTAATGTAACCTTAAATTTTAATAATAAAAATTGATACACATTTTAAGATGAAGCAAAAAAAGGAGGAAATTTAGTTGTTGAACTTATTTATTTTATTACGGAGTATTATATATAAATAATAATATATAATAATGGAGTAATATAGTAATAAGGGAGCGAGTGATATGTGTCGCCGCGGGGCGCAGAGACTCGATCCCTCTTGATATTGATATTCTGATATTCATAAGAAAATGTAGAGAATGATATTGAATGGTATCCAATATTTTACGCGAGCGCCTTTTTATATATTACAGATAGGCACGTGACAGTTATAATTGCTGAGGGCGAATAAGGAACAAGAGGGTATATGGTATTATACAAATATAAATGACACTTTCTCTAATTTTCAAATGATTTTGATTTTAAAAATAGATTTCTTACGAAATAGCAGAAATGAACTTTACAAATTCAATTAAAATGTTCAATCAGGTGCATTCGCATATACGCATATACTGTACCCAATTTGCTCAGCAAATGGTTAAATACAATTGTTATAAATGGGAATAATTATTTTGCGTTGCAGCAAATAAATAAATAAATATTTGAGTGCACTTTTTTTTTTTTTTTTTTTGTGCATCTTTTAAAAATATTAGCATTGCCGCAACACTCATTTAATGGACATGCGCATGCTGAGAGTTTTAGAATTTTTTTTATTCATAGTATTTTTGCACTTGCAAGTATATTATAGTCTATAGACTAATATATTAGTAAAAAAAAAAATAATAATGATTAATGATAATAAAACATTCAAATGGAACCCTTTTTCTATACTGCTATTATAAGACTTAATTTTAATAATTACCTAACATATAATAAATGTATCTCATGATTTTAAGGTAATTTTCTTTCAAAATACTGAACAAGTGTGGAACAAGTATATTAATCATTGTTTGCATCAAGAAAATTACATATTTTACTATATAATATTTCATGTCATTATCTGAAACAAATATTGACATTCAAAAGTTCTTACTATACGTAACTGTTTGCATATATATATATATATATAGTATCGTTTTTTTTTTTTTTTTTTTTTTTTTTTATCTTATTTTCAAAAACTGTGATTATGATTACGGATTTGTATACGCTAATATAATAATAATAAAAATGTCAGGAGTAAGTGAGTTTTCTTCAGCCTGTAATTTCATGAAAAGAAATGTAAACAATATAGACCCTATTCATTTTATCGATTATTCGTAATGAAATAATGTATATAATAATAATAAAATATGAAACGCAATTGGGCTACGCGGCATTTCGGTACTTGTGCAATCTCTGCAGGTGCAATTTTGGCACATGTGCAATCTACGCCACGCCTACTAATGGCACATCTGTGCAGGCCAAACGTATAAAGATGTTTCAAAAAAGGTGATCGCGGAGAAAGCACATGTGCCAAAAATGCACCCGCGGAAATTGCACTATAGTACCAAAATGCCGCGTAGCCATCGGCATATTATTAAACTTATAAGTTTTAAGTTCTCATACTGTTGGCTTAAAACTAATTTCAAGGGTCTGAGAAAAATAATAAAATTGAGAAAAAAAAAAAAGGGGGGGGGGTATTTTTTGGAGGCGCAGGCAAGTGTCCTCTGTAAGTCAAGGTGTATCCTCATCTGAAAATAGTAGGACACTTTCCTAATGTGTAAGTGTGAGAACACTTTCCTGTTGTCACGAGAAGGCTCGTAAATGTGGCAAAATAAAGGCTTTTATAATTAAAATATTTTTATATTTTATATATAAGTTTGAATTTTTATTTTTTAGAACCTATATATTCTATATAGCAGTGGTTCGGACCCGTCAAAAAAATTGAACCCGGGTCCGGGACCCGTACAAAAAAAACTCGGGTCCAAAGACCTGGGCCCGGACCCGTGATTTTTTTTTCAGGTCCGGGACCCGAGTATGGACCCGGCAAAAATCTTCATCTTCATCTTAAATCTTCATCCAGGTTTTCAATTAATTAATTTTTTCTTAAATAAGTTCAATAAGTATAAGTTCCGATTTTTTTTTTTTTTTTTTTTTTTTTTTTTGAAATAGAGTTTTAAAAAATTGCAGCAAATTATGTAAAAATATAAAAATAATATTAATAAATCAATGGTTTGATTTGCTACACATACACCTTGTCAATTAACCAAATAAGAAACTTAGGAGATATGCCTTAAAGCCCTTGTCAAATTACTTTTTTATCATTTAGAATATTACTAGATTGATAATTACAATACCTTAATATCCATGAATTAGACACCCAACACGTTGATTTTGTATTTATTTTCGTTTACTTTCCTTTTTGAGGTTATATCACGTGTCTGACGTCACAATGTACCGATGAGGTCGTGATAGGTGTAAAGAACTTGAGGGAGGAGCTTAAATTTATCACGTGACCAGAGCGGTGACTGTGATTGGCGGCGGTACATCGTGACGTCAGATACGTGATATAACCGCAAAAAGGAAAATAAATGAAAATAAATACAAAACCAACGTAATGGTGTCTAATTCATGGATATTAGGGTATGGTAATTATCAGTCTAGTACTCTAAATGATAAAAAAGTAAGTTGACAAGGGCTTTAAGTATAATATACTTATACTATGGTATAAGCCTGTATGTTCATAATAATAATAAAAAAAAAAGAAAAAAAAGATGCAGCTCCTACAAACTTTATAATTCGATCAGGCGTAATTAATTTTCTTCTTCTTTTGAAACATTATGTTTTAAAATAATTTATGGCATATTCTGAATTATTTCTGATAGGATATTGAATATATTGTGTCCCAAAGAAAAACAAATACATCCCTAAATCTATTCCAAAAAAGAAATTTAAATATACAGAAGTCAAGTTTTTTTTTTTTTTTTTTTTTTAAGGTACAGGGAGTTTAGAAAAAATGTTTTGCTAAAATTGCATAACCATCAGGATACTATAGTAACTAGACTTAAACCTACTCTTAAGCATAGTCACGGTCGGTACCTTATGCATGCTAGCATGTATATTACTGGCGTACCCGGGCATAGAAAAAAGTTGCCGACCGTGCGAAAATTAGAACTTCGCATATCTATAGGGTGTATGCGGATGACGTCATATTTATTGCGCTTGGAGGCCATACTGGAGTAGTGAATAACATTGCTCAGCATAGGACAAACTTCATTTAAGCCAATTTTCTTTGGGAAATCGGTGAATTTTTTGTTAGTGTTATTTTTCTCACATACTTGAGATACTAATTCAACATATTTACAGTATCAATGCTCTCAAAAATATTGCATAATGGTTTTAAACTGGCAAAATGATTTTTTTTCCTATGCCACCCATGTTATTGACTTATCCAACATGGCGTAGACTTTAACATGAATGCATAGACCCTATAGATTTCAGGGCTATAATATTATATAATAAAAATATTATAAAATATATAATATGCAATGAATCCCCCCCCCCCCTCTTGTTTTTTATTTTTTTAGTATTTTATTTTTGTATACGTATAGTATACTTCATTATAAAGCACTAAATAACATTTAAATTGTTGCATTTCATTTTAGGAGTATACTACTATATATAGTAGTAGTCCGATCCTATGCATAAACATAATATAGACACGTTGTGACTTTTATATATATATATATATATATATATATATATATATATATATATATATATATATATATATATATATCTTTATATATATGAGGGCTCATATATATATATATATATATCGATCTTCTCGCGTCAAGATGAAGCTACTACACTTTTCAAATTTCCAAAGAATGAACGATCTACACTTTACAAATTTGCGGCTACCTGGAGCTTCACCTATATACCTGTTTTATATAGCATAGAAGCTTCAAGTAGCCGTGATTTTGTAAAGTGTAGATCGTTCATTCTTCGGAAATTTGTAAAGTGTACAAAAGCTTCATCTTGACGCGAAAAGATCGATATATATATATATATATATATATATATATATATATATATATATATATATATATATATATATATATATATATATATATCCACAGGAGACAGGTCGTGCGATGCCACCCGATGAACCGGTTGATGCTTCTCAAGTAGAGTGGATTCGTATGGGCACCACAGTAGCCACAAATGCGTTACTTGAACGTAAAGGAGAACGCGTCGCTCTTGTCATCTCGGAGGGATTCCGTGATCTTCTCTTCATTGGCAACCAAGCAAGACCACGTATCTTCGACCTGGTAAGAAATAAAATAAATTTCATCTTGTTTTATTTTAATTTTATCTAATATATTTTGTTAGCCATGATATGGAATTTTATTGCTTTCGTGAATATTTGACACACGGCATACATTTTTTTATATTATATTTATATTTATATTCAATTGAAGTACTATATCTTAGATATGCATATAGTTTTAAAAGTGTATGTACAGCTCTGGCCAAAAGTTCCCGAACGATTTGCTTAGGCAACCACACTTTATGAGAAAACGCAGCGGCCGCCGCTGTTCCGTTCGGGAACTTTTGGCCAGAGCTATACAGTATAAATACGTACCCTATATATATATATATATATATATATATATATATATATATATATATATATATATATATATAATTTAAATAGCATTAAATTAAAATAATAGGTATACTTTTAAAAAAAATCATGCGTACTTTTTTAAGTACATAAAAATTTTATGTAGTATACTTGCGCATGAGAGAAAAAAAAATGTTCAGAAAGAATTGCCATCAGTAAAGGGCAAAATAATAAAAGTTATTAATTAGAAATTGCGAAAGAAAAAGGTTAAATATAATATTTTGTTGCATCCCAAAATTTCAAAATCAATGCTCCATTACAGTATTATTATATATATTTCAAGTAATTTATTGGGTTATTTACAATAACTTAGTTTTTTTAAATATAAATATTTATTATATCAATCTATTTGTTAAATAATCATAAACAAAACTTATTAAACGTAGTAAATATATATAATATTTATTTATATACAAGACAGACGTGGTTATATACACTTAATTTGACTTGTTGTCATTGCTCAGGCGATACGTTGTCCCGATATCCTTTATGAAGCCGTGGTGGAGGCTGGATGTCGCGCGGTGCTGGACCGCGAAGACTGTCTCCTGAATGGTAAGGAGTCATGGCGACGTACCACTGGCACTACTGGAGAGACCCTACTCGTCAGCAAAGAGCTGGACGAAAGCCGTCTACGAGCTGAACTTGCTCCACTCCTAACAAAAGGCATCCACAGTCTTGCGGTTGTTCTCATGCACTCTTATACGTGAGTATTAAAACATTTGGGTTTTTGTAATATGAAATATAATACTCTTATTCTTCAGGTTTGCTGAGCATGAGCTGCAGATAGGACGTATTGCGTCTGACATGGGGTTTGCGCACGTCTCTCTCTCGCATCAGGTGATGCCTATGGTGCGCATGGTACCCCGAGGATTCACTGCGTGTGCGGATGCATACCTTACACCGCATATTAAAACTTACGTTCAGGTTTGTTTATGTAGGACTTTATTGATTTTTTTTTTTTTTTTTTTTTTTTTGCTCATTTTTATCTAAGTAATTTTGTATTTCAAATTTTTAGAGTTTTGCTTCAGGATTTAAGAATAACTTGAAAGGAGTTAATGTATTGTTCATGCAAAGTGATGGTGGATTGACACCTATGGATGAGTAAGTGTATGGATTAGTGTATTTTAAATATCAAAAAATATATTTTGGGAAGTATTTTTAATTGATATAAAAAAAAATTCTTCCAGTTTCAACGGCTCCCGTGCAATCTTATCAGGTCCTGCTGGTGGTGTAGTAGGTTACGCACTTACAACATGGGGTCGAGAGACTGAACTTCCAGTAATTGGTTTTGATATGGGTGGCACGTCAACTGATGTTAGCCGATATGCTGGGGAATATGAACACGTTTTCGAATCAACAACTGCTGGAGTAACCATTCAGGCTCCACAAGTAAAATAATTACGTTATTATATTGAGCGTTTTTTTATTTTTATTTTTTTCCCCTAATTTAAATTTGTATTTTAGCTTGATGTGAACACAGTGGCTGCTGGAGGAGGTTCTCGGCTGTTTTTCCGCTCTGGACTGTTCGTGGTGGGACCAGAGTCCGCTGGTGCTCACCCAGGTCCAGTTTGTTACCGCAAAGGAGGTCCACTAACTGTTACTGATGCCAATCTTGTAATGGGACGTCTGCTACCATCATATTTCCCTAAAATATTTGGACCCACTGAAGACCAACCATTAGATGCAGAAGCTGTTCGAGTAGCTTTTAAAGAACTTGCTAACGAGGTATAATTATATCAAACTTACATTTTAGTTGTTTAGACAAAAAATAATTTATATATTATGTAGATCAACAAGTTTACCGATTCTCAAAAAGGAGGCCGCAATAAGCCACCAATGAGCGTCGAAGAAGTTGCAATGGGATTTATAAAAGTCGCAAATGAGGCCATGTGTAGACCTATAAGGGCTTTAACACAAGTACGTAAATTTGATACTTTTTCAAAAAATTAAATAATTTGTTTACATGCTTTTTTTATGCATTTAATGTGATCGTGAAATATATTTTTTATTCATTATTTCTAAATCCGTATGCTCCTCAGGCTAAAGGTTATGACACGTCACTCCACGTATTAGCTTGCTTTGGAGGAGCCGGAGGTCAGCATGCGTGCGCAATTGCACGAGATCTGGGAATGCGCACCGTATTAGTGCACAAATACGCAGGTATCCTGTCTGCTTATGGCATGGCTCTTGCTAGCGTTGTTCACGAGGCTCAGGAACCTTGTGCCAAATCGTATGCTCTAGGTGCGTTGTCTGGTCTTTTTGAAAATTATTCGTTTTAAAATTATTTTATTTTTCAGAAAATTTTAAAATTTTGGAAGAAAGACTAGACGCTCTAAGTAACGAGTGCCGCACAAAACTTCTTTCTCAGGGATTTAGCGAAGAACAAATACGCGCAGAACCTTTCCTACATCTTCGCTACGAGGGCACGGATTGTGCTCTCATGTGTGGCCCAGCAACAGTTAAGTCCAACTCTGGCCAAGCAGTGCCCAAGCATGGGGATTTCATTGCAACATTTTTACAAAGGTTAGACGCATATTATATATTATTATTATTATACAGCAGCGCTTTCTTTGTGTTTTTAGTTTTTCATTGAAAAAAATAATAACGAGACTGCTTTCTTAATCAGCAGCAGTTATATATCATTACGCAAATTATTAATAATTATACTATATGCAAAACTTTTTATTACTATAATTTTCAAAATTAGGGCTTTGAGTGAGAAATATTACACAAGACGCGCTTTATATTATGGCAATATTCTGTATAGTAAGCTTATTTTAATTATATGTCATAGTTTAGTGTATGTATGAGGGAGTTGATCTATAACATATAAAGCAAATTTAATTATTGTCGTCATTAAGAACATCTTGTCATCATCATGTACACAGATACAAGAGGGAGTTTGGTTTCACTATCGAGGGACGAGCTGTTTTAGTTGACGATGTGCGAGTTCGTGGTGTAGGGGAGGTGCTGCCACCAGACGAACAAAGTATCGCACAAGTTGAGGGGCCGCCGCCTGTTGAAACGGTGAGCAATATTAAAGATTTACTTTTAAATTTGTAAAAGTACAACTACAGTATTTTTTTATTTTTTTTTTTTCAATTTCAAAGGGTTTTATTTTTTAACAAACAAATACAAAAATCATTTTTGTCTAAAGAGTCTAATTTGAGTCAAATGCATTATAAGCATCTTTTCACTCATCTCAACCCAAACTACAGAATATAAAATGCACGCTCGGGAAAAAAAAAAAAAAAAAAAAAAAGAACGTATGCAACTTTTGCAGCACACCAGTATTGCAATTTGCATAACTTTAAGGATGTTTTTTTTTCTCATTTTTTTTTAAATTTTGTTGAATAAAAAAAATTATGTGTGAATGATCGAATACACACACACACATATTTAAAATTATATATATCCCATATATATATATATATATATATATATATATATATATATATATATATATATATATATATATATATATATATATATAAATATATATATATGTATGTATATATTTAGCTAATGTCTTCAATGTTCAAACTTAAACCAACTAATATTGTCTTCATAAAAAGTAATTACAAAAAACTTTAAAGACAACGAAAAATGCAACGATATCATCTTACGCAAATTAGAAAAAACACTTCTAAAGTCCAACTTAAAAGAAGATCATACTCATTTCTTCACTATTTTCTTAAATATTTTATAATAACGCTTCAGTTCTTATATTATGTGTATTGCCTATAAAATGTTAAAAAACAAAAATTATAATCAAAATACTTTTATAACACACGCTCGCACACATGCATATTTGAAATAATTAAATATGAATCTCAAACTTTTCTTGATAGACGACTCGAGTATACTTTGAGGGTGGCGCTGTCATGGCACCAGTACTGTTACTGAAGCGCTTAGGACGTGGACATGTAGTTCAAGGACCTGCTATTATTATGGATGGTCTGAGCACCATTGTCGTGGAACCAGAATGTTGTGCCCATGTTACTCCTCAAGGTGACCTTCGAATTGATATTGGTGACCCCAGCGCATTACTTCGCAAGGTGGGAGAGACTCTTGACTCTGTTCAACTCTCCATCTTCTCTCACCGCTTCATGAGTATCGCTGAGCAAATGGGAAGGTTCGTCTGCTTTTGAGTAATAATGTTTCGAATGTCAGTGCAATTTTAATATATAATTATAAGAAAGTAATTTCAATTTCCTTGCACCTTTACTCTGGATCAAGCAAATTCCCGTTGTTGGTGCTATATAGAAGAAAAATTAAGACTAAATCGTAATCATTTCAGTTTGTTCAATTTTTAGTGGATTTATTATAGTATAAATGTTAGTTTTTAATTGGGATACTTGAGAAAAATAATATAAATATATACAGAATATTTAAACAAAAACTTTCTTTATTATTCTTTATGATTTAGAATTCTACAACGCACCGCCATCTCCACAAACATCAAAGAAAGGCTAGATTTCTCGTGTGCTTTGTTTGGCCCTACTGGAGGTTTGGTTTCTAATGCTCCTCACATTCCCGTCCACTTGGGAGCCATGCAAGAAGCCGTGCAGTTCCAGTTACGTCATCTAGGTGATGATCTTCACCCTGGTGACGTCATTCTCTCAAATCACCCATGTGCAGGTGGATCGCATCTTCCTGACCTCACTGTTATCACTCCTGTTTTTTATAAGTAAGTTTTAAATCAATTTACTTTTAAATCAATACTTTCTTCAATCTGTTGCTTCATTTTAGAGATGACAAGAAGCCAGTATTTTTCGTTGCAAGTCGTGGGCACCATGCAGATATTGGAGGCATCACTCCAGGTTCAATGCCCCCTCATTCAAAGAGCTTATCAGAAGAAGGAGCAGCTTTCATAAGCTTTAAGTTAGTATCTCGAGGAACTTATCGTCAGACTGAATTAAAAGAAGAATTAACGGCAGCAGGAACTCGTAATTTACACGACAATTTAGCAGATCTACAGGTTCGTAAATTTTGCGATTTATACCATCATATATATATATATATATATATATATATATATATATATATATATATATATATATACATATAATATTTTAAGCAAAGCATCTAATATTTAAAATATAGTTATATACATATAAATATTTTAATTTATTTTCTTATTGATTTATTTAAGGCTCAAGTCGCAGCTAACCACAAAGGTATTCAGTTGGTATCAGAATTGATTGCAAGTTACGGATTAAATGTAGTGCAAGCCTATATGGAACATATTCAGCACAATGCTGAATTGGCGGTGCGAGATATGTTGCGGCAGGTTGGACGAAAAGCAGGGAAAACATTGCTAGAAGCTGAGGATTACATGGATGATGGCTCACCAATACATCTTGCAATAAAACTTGACCCTTCCAACGGTAGTGCGATCTTTGATTTTACGTAAGTGTTATTTTATTTATGTTTAATACCTGTTCTACAAAAAATGACAAATTGAATCATTGAAATCGTATAAAGTATTCCTCATTTAAAGAGCAAAATAAACTAGAAAATGTTATGATCACTTACGACTAATTTTGTAATTTAAAAAATTATGACTGCTTATTAAAGGCATAGACAACATGAAAACATAAGCATTTATATCTCAAAACACTTGATGTGACTTACATAAATAAGATTAGTTTGTCTCAAAACCCAATTGTAGCTCCGTAGCAGGGATCAGAAAATTTTGATTTATGCAACTCGCACAACATTTTTATTCTAATTTGTGCATGTTTCTGACGTCATAAAAAGAAATATTCACGCAAATTGCATACTTTACAGTTTCTTTACGCTCTCTTGTGGGGCCACATTTATGTTCTGGTAAAAATTACCATCAGTTTTGTAGATCCCATTTTGTGTTAAAGAACATGTTGTTTTATGTTTTATATGCCTTTAATTGATGTGGATGTTGTGTTTATTTTTGGGTGTCTCGATTTGCACAAAACGTTCTTTCAACAATTTAAAATTTACTTGTTTTTTTACTATAGCCCAAAGTTATTGGATATTTCTTGTTACGTTAGCATGTAGAGCAATATATTATATGAGTTTTCCGGCTCATTAAATCGTATCGAAAAATTTCAATATTCTCTCAATAAAAGAAAATATCAAGAATATGTTATATTTTTTCTTCGCTTCCAAGTGGTATTTGAATAAAAGAAAATAAATATTAAAAAATCATTATTATTATATTCTGATAAAAATATATATAAACTGCTATAGTGTAATAAATTTTTACGGTACAATGAATCGATTTTATATGTGGTTTCATTATACTTGGAGACCATTTCCTTAAAATAAAATGCAAATTCTTTTGTTTAACATAAAAAAAAGTAAAGCAAATATAGTATTTAATTAGTAACAGCCCACGTAAAAAGAGAATAGTATAATTTATTTTTATACAACTTGTACGTGGGTTTTTGAAAGAAGAGGAAGGAAAATATTAACAAAACATGCATAATTTGCATTGCACTGCTTACGTAGAGTCGCAAACAAGTAATCAGAAACTTTGAAACGGTAAATAAAAATGACAGTCCTCTGTTGGTAGATTTAAATTTGAAAAGAGACATAAAAGTTAAACTCGCAATTCCTGTTTGCCAATTTGTACAATGAACAAGCGTGTAGGCGGAGGAAAAAAAAATGATAAAGCGTAAAATTTTAAACCTCACGAGAAAAAGAATAATATAAAACTTTGAAAGACAGTGAAAATAGAAATACACAGAGTATATCAGACACGAGTGATTAAAAAAGAAAAAAAAAGTGTACGCAGAAATAGGCGAGCAAATGATTGCGAGTAAGTGAAAGTTCCCATGAGATATTCGCAGTAAAAAAATATAAATAAAAGGGAGAGAACAAAACAAAAAAACGATTTGAAAAACAGAGTTAAAATAGAGAGAGAGAGAGAGAGAGAGAGAGAGAGAGAGAGAGAGAGAGAGAGAGAGAGCAGAAGAGAAAGATGGAGGTCTGATACGATTTGTGTTCAGAGAATTGGGAAGTATTTTCCGGTCATATGGGATATACACGAAACGATAAACCATGTATGTAGGTGTGTATGTATATGGTTTATATATATATATATATATATATATATATATATATATATATATATATATATATATATATATATATAATATATATATATAATATAATGCTTTGCTTTGTGCGCGTGTGTGCTTTAGAGGATACACAAACAAGGGTTAGAAATTGATGTATACTAAAGGTATAGAGACAAGCAGGTTGATTTGTGTATTGTTTAATGTAATGTTGTAGGGGTACTGGCTACGAAGTATGGGGTAACTGTAACGCACCAAGAGCAATTACCCTATCAGCTATTATCTACTGTCTACGTTGTATGGTAGCTCATGATGTTCCTTTAAATCAGGTATGTGTCATCAACAAATTAGTGTAGATAGAACTTCTATATTAAATCACAAAACGTAAAATTATAATAATATGTTCATAATATACTGTATGTTTAAAAAATGTCAGTCATTTAGAGCAAAAGAATTAAATAATCACTGCCGTAATATTTACTTCTTTTTTTTATGATGATCAATTTGTGGTGCATTATTTTAGTATATATTACAAATTAAAAAGCTGTTTTGGATTTATGTAATATCAGATTACTAATAAAATAGTTCGTTCCCATTAATTTTGAGTATTGATACAATTTTGGGTTGTTATATATATATATATATATATATATATATTTTTTTTTTAAAGTTTTAAACGTTGGTCAATGCATGTGAAAATTGTGACTTTGTTACTTATTCAAATTACTATTTAGTGTTATTTATAGTATAATCTGCTAACTTTGCATACATAATTTTATGCAAGTATGGAAAAACATGTATTTTTGAACAAAATTTGAGAAATATACACATCTAATTAATTATTTGATACAGATGTAAAATAAGGCATTCGTAATGTAATAAATAGTAATCTATATTTAAATACTTTTTAAAATACGTAAAAAGAGTAAAATAATATTTATCTTCTTCAAATGAAGTACGTGTATACTTTTAGTAAAACGTGATATTTAAAAAAACAAGTTGAACTTTTCATGAAACGTTTATATAATATTTATTTCTTGTCATATTCTCTTCGTTCAATTTGCTTCCACATATTATACTCCTGTTAATAATTAATATTATCTTACAGTGTTACTTAATAATTTATATTTTTTTCTTTGAGTGTCTTGTTTAAAAAAATGTCATAAAGTTAAAGTAGTTTATATATATATATATATATATATATATATATATATATATATATATATATATATATATATATATATATATATATATATACGCATGTAACATGTTTTTTCGTATCTCTTTTAATTTATTACAAAATTTATAATTTAGTCAAGTGAAGTTGTAATTTATAATTAAAAAGAAATTTTCTTTTCGTTTTATTAGTATTATTTTTTTTTTCTGGAAGTAATATATTTTTCTTGTTAAATACAAAGTTTTTCTTTGTAATTTGTTTTATACAGGGTTGTTTGGCTCCTGTCAAAGTCATTATTCCAAAAGGGTCACTACTTGACCCCTCAGAAGGTGCCGCAGTTGTCGGAGGAAACGTACTTACCTCTCAGAGAATCGTGGATGTTGTTTTCCGTGCGTTTGGTACGTGTTCAGCTTCCAATGGATGTATGAACAATATTACGTTTGGAGCCGACACGTGGGGCTACTACGAGACTGTAGCTGGTGGAGCAGGGGCGGTGAGTGTCACGGCATTTTTCATATTATAAATGTACTATATAGATTCTTTTCTAATAATTAATGAGAAAAACAAAATAATTTAACTTCATATTTTAAAAGAGAATTTTGTCCTAAATCGACTGATACGCAAGTTTCTAATTTTTGAGCTTTCTAAGTATTTTTTTTAACTAAATTAAAAAAATGACGTCACGGTCGGTAACTTTATGATGTGGGCATAAGAAAAAGTTACCGACTATGATGTTATTTCGTAGCTTTCAAAACTGAATTAAAACTACTTATAGAAACAAAAAAAAAAATGTGCATATTTATTGATTTAAGATTATGTCCACTTTTAGCACATGCAATAAAAATACTTTTTTTTTTTTTTTTTTTTTTTTTTTTTTTTTTTTTTTTTTTTTTTTTTATTCTTCATTTGCTAACTTTTAAACTTCATGCGTACAATTTTTCTCGCGGTATTTATTTCGAGTTCCTATTCCATCTATGACGAGAAAAGAAAAAAATTGTTTGGGTATATTTATGTAAAAATATTTTAAAATGCAAATGTAATTATCCATACATAATAATTATGCTCTTTATTTTTATATATATATATATAATAATATATATATATATATTTTGGAACGTCGATAACTGAAAGTTTATTTTGGTATAAAAATGAATCTTCTTGCGTGCATAATAGGCTTATATTACTTTTTAAGTTGTATTCTTGTGTTATTGTTTTTAAATGCAGTTAGAAGTTATTTTAAAACACAAAGTAATAAATTTTATTTTTAAAATGGTGTGACAGAAGTGTAGAAAGACAAGCTATTTAAAATAAGATATGATATATGTATATATATATATATATATATTTGAAAAGTTAAGGCAAGTTTTACAATTTCATTAACAAGAACACCGAAAAGTATAACAACATTTACTTGTTTTGTCTTTATTCATAGACTACTAAGTTTCTTTATTCGTGATAAAGTTTATACCGTTGTAGATTAGTAGCTCATCTATACGTAGTACGAAACAAATAGTTTTGCACTGAAAAGTTTAGTAATAGGATTTTTTTTCCCTCTTTCATATGATTCGTAGATCATATATAATATAAAACTCTTCTTGCAAGCGATATTAAACTTTCATGTCGTATAAAGTTGATCTGCATACAAAGATACATAAAATATTCCTTCGTTACGAGGTCATTAATACTGAACAACGAACAACATATAATATTCCCATAAGCATACCTCCTCGTTCTAGATGCATTTTTACATTTTTCTTAACTGCGATATATATATATATAAAACTAGTATAACTCAAAATATAATAAAGAATATAAAAACTTTTTTTAAAATACTCTTTGAAATAAATTGTTTTCTTGCAAAGGATGTAAAAGATTGTACTTGAAGTATTTATTCATAGTAAACTTCACTAACCGTTATTGATATTTATTTCTACTGCATCTAATAAAACAGAAAATCAAGTACAGTACATAGAGTTTTTGCTGTAACCTTTTAACTCGACTTAATGTTAGTTTGACTTATGCACTGGAACTTTGATACTTGATAGTCTTGAGTAAAAGTTTCGTATATATATATGTGTTTGTATAATAGCAACGACCTTTTTTTATATTTATTTTATAGATGAAAGGATCTTGTAAATAAGGAAACAAAGTCAGCTAATTTTAACTGGAATTTACTTCAACTGTTTTAAGTTTAACAATTTATAAGATATTAGATATATTAAGGAAAATAAACCATCGCGGTTAGGGATGATAAATTTGAAAGAAAAGGATAGGAGAAATCAGCAAGGGCCTTATCATATAGTGAAGAGAGTCTCATAGTTCGGTGAAAATCTTGCTAGCACAGATATAAAAAACTAACACATTGGAAATATTTTGGCATTAAGGCATAACACACTCCGAAATATTTCAAATGTGTTAATTTTTTATATGTGCTATAGCTCATTTGGTTATTAGATTATTTATTATTTTACTTTGACATACCTCAGGGTCCCGGATGGCATGGTCGAGGTGGTGTGCACACTCATATGACGAACACTCGAATAACTGACCCTGAAATTGTGGAACGTCGCTACCCTGTCCTATTAAATTACTTCAGTTTGCGAGGAGACTCAGGAGGTGCCGGTCAGTGGCGCGGGGGTGACGGTGTTCGCAGAGAAATGATCTTCCGACGTCCCATTACATTATCTGTTCTTACCGAACGTCGAGTGTTTGCACCGTACGGACTGCAAGGTAAGAACAAATCCATAAAAGTAAGACGTGAGAACATTAGCAAAGATTACTCACTTACATTGATTGCATTACGTCACGTCAATCTTCATGTTGCTCATGTTTTATGACATTTTCTAAATAAAAAAAATATATAATATACCTGATTAGAACGATAAAGAAAAATAAAATAAAATTTAAAACTATACTAAACTAAAATGGTTTATTTCCATGGCCAACATACTGTAATTCTTATAAAATTTATATATTTTTTTAAATTAAAGAATATAAAAATTAAATTGGAAAGAAAATTCCATAAAGCAATTCAATTATTTTAATAGTTTAAATTACACTCTCGCTATACACATTGTAAATATTTTAAGAACATGTAATATGTTACCGATGAAAATAATTGAAAGTGACTTTTGTGGGTAATTTTTAACTTCCAAGCAATTGGTTTTATTAGCCAATAAACAATACTTACTGCTTTTCTTACAAAAAGAAAATAATTTTATTTCAGAGTAAAGAAAAGAATATATGTGTGTGTGTGTGTGTATATATATATATATAGACGGATGGATGTAGTTTGTTGTTTAGTGCATGAATGAACCATATAAAGTTAGTTGAAATTTCATTTATTGGTTGATCACACAGGAAGGTAATTCTTTGATGTTTTTCTTTTCTTGTAGGGGGCAGGCCAGGAAGAAAAGGGCAAAATTTGTTAATTCGCTCCGACGCTAGAGTTGTCAATCTGGGCTCCAAAACCGCTGTCAACGTTGGACCAGGGGTAAGTGTATTAGAAATTAAATTAATATTATATTATTGTTACGTATAGTCAATGCAATACGATAACTGAAAGTTAAAGTTTTCATATTCTCCATCGCAGCTATCGGAAAATAAAAATCATAATATTTAGCAAATAAATTATAGAGCTTTAAAAAATTATGGCTCAGTGAGTAATATTTGCAAATATATCATTGATAGTTTATTCATTATTGACTTTAATAGCTGGTATCAGAACTGTGAAAACAAATTATAACTCTTTAAAATTATCTCGAAAGCAAATCTTTCTTATTATTTCCTTTGTTTTGATCAAAACAGAGAGCTGTTAAATATTGCTATTGTATACTAATAGCAACACGCTGGTAACGTACGAATATAAAATATCACAGTAATTGCGTTTTTTTTTTTTTTTTTTTTTTTGGCACACCCTTGTTGTTTGTTTGTTAGACAACGATTACAATGTTTGCTCTATCAAAATTTGCGACCCATGACTTGGAATTACTTAACTTATTTTTATACGTAAGAAAATAATTCTCTCTATCTTTCTCTCTCTCTTTCTATTTTTTTTATTCTATTTGCATTCTAATGGTATCTTAATAAAGTTTTATGTGATAAGACTTCTGACAATTTGGATCGATATTATTATTTTTTGTTCCTCTCTCTGTTAAAAGTAAGGAAAGAAAAAAAAACTACGATCTTGGAATTTAAATAGAGATATTGTTCAAATTGTTAATTTTGTGTTGGTTTTGGAAGCCAAAAATCTTAACATTAAGCTGTTTCTCATATACACAGTAAGTAATATGAAGACTTCGCCTCCTTTGTTTGCGATCTCATGTTAGATGCGTGGGAATTGCAAAACATTAAACAAAAGAGGTGCGACATTGTGAACTCTGGGACATGTAAATTTATTTGAATATGCCATTTTTATTACGTAACATCTAATATAGACTGCATTTGGCTAGAAACATCAACTTTAAAAGATATATAATGTTATAATATGCACCAACATAGAACTTCATTGATGCAAAAAGAATAAGAATTTACTCAAAATCTGCACTATGTAAGAATTCTTAAATTACATGAAAGCATAATTATTACAGTTACAAAATATCATGCTTATAGAATTTGATAAAATTTAAATATAGTAAACCAAAAAAGAAAAAAAAAAAAAAAAAGAAAGAAAGAAAGAAAGAAAAAAAAGTATATGACAGCTTTATGCTGAAGTTTTATTGTAATTTTTTTTCCGTAAAATAAGGAAACAAAATATATCAAAATTTTGCAAGCATTCTTAGCTTTTGTAATAATAAATGTTTATGGTTACAACATCTTCCGTTTATTTGCTTTGGATAAAAAATAAAAATGTGCGAACTCCATTCATCAAATATTCATGAAGTCATTACAAAAAATAGAAAAAAAAATCTCGTTTATTTTCTCTTTCATCTAAAAATATTTGTTGAAACCGTACAAAAAAAAATAATAAAAATAAAAATAAGTGGCTATACAATATTTTTGGCTTGATATCTTAATTTTATGAAAATTTTCTTATTATTTAGATCTGAAAACAAAATATTTTAAATTTTGTAATTGAATTGATTGTATATTTATCAAGTGCTGAGGTAGCAAATAATATCTATAGACATTCTTTTGAGGCTCTTATTTTAAATAAATATATTTTATATCTTTTCTAACGACAAATAAAATGATAACGAAATTGTGATTGCTTTTACAATTTCTTTACCAATAAATTAAGGTAAATTTTTACTAAAAATTTCATATAGTGCCTATCATCAATGGAAATGTATTTATATGAATTATTTATGACGATCCTGAAACATGACAACTTTCATTGTTTGTTAAAGGGGAGAGTCGCGTGCTTTGGTTTGGTTGCTCTGTGTATAAACGCTCTCTCTCTCTCTCTCTCTCTCACTTTGACAATTAGTGCACTTGAATTCCCTTGGTAATGAGCAGATCCATAACGTAAATGAAGTAACTTAACAACTTAATTTATATACATATATGTATTATACTGTATACCATACCTATATTATATATATATATATATATATATATATATATATATATATATATATATATATATATATATATATATATATATATATATATAATATTATATATATATATATAATATATATATATATACATATATACTTTGCCTTGGTGGGTGTCATATGTCAATCATCAATCGATATCAATTACTATCATTAATTAAAAATTAAAATCACTTCCCAGTAATTGCTATACAGAGCAGGTGGGATGCTAAAATTTCCATGTGTGAGATTGTACAAAATAAATTTATTTTCAATCCACACAAATACAACATTTTTATCACCAATATTAATTTATTTTTAGTACTTTAATTGTTTGACTTAATTGTTTTACTCTAGTTTTTCTGGTGTGCTGATTGTTTAAACAATTTTTTTGTCAAACATTTCTTTTAAAAACAACGTTTGTTTAATACTATGCTATGTAAATCGCAGTTTTTTTTTTATAAATTATAAACCTATTATGCATGCAGTCTCTTTGCTACTTTTTTTTTTCCTGCAACATTATCACTACTAAATAATTTTCCATAAAATTGTTTTAAAATTTTGTAAAAGAGAAAAGAGATAATGTTTAAATTTAAATTACAGAGCATCAATTTTATACAAACTCTATTATAAAGGTTAATAAAACTTTTCTTTGATGTAATTAACTAAAATATCTGATAGGCTTATATTGTCAAAACGTATATAAAATACTATCTGAATAATGTTTTGAATATAGATTGTTTGAAGAGAAATTTTGAGGTTGTTGAAGACTTCACTAATTTCTAATATCTCTCTCTCTCTCTCTCTCTCTCTCTCTCTCTCTCTCTCTCTCTCTCTCTCTCTCTCTCTCTCTCTCTCTCTCTCTCTCTCTCTCTCTCTCACCCTAGTACTTTTTGATATAAGGAAAGACTGTATTTTGCTTACACTCGTCAGTTCAATATTGATGGTCCACAAATTTACCAGCAGCCCTATTCTTCCCTGTCACCCTAAATCCGGTGCAGTAACATAGCAACCCTAAAGAAGTGGTCACAGCATTGATATTTTCTTGGCAAGGGTAAAAAAAAGAGGGTTGTAAAAACCGAGTACATTTGTGAGTGTGTGCTGACTCTCTCTCTCTCTCTCTCTCTCTCTCTCTCTCTCTCTCTACGGCAAAAGTATTAACAGAGATCGAGATAAAAAATATTAGAAAAAAAATTATTTGAGAATACAGTGCGTTTAAGCGAGATGTCTAAATTTGCATTGTTTTGACCTCAAGATATTTACTTTTTTATTATATTATTATTATTTTACATACAGCAATCAGGAGATACTTCCTTTAATTATGTTTGATTTTAATTGGATTTGGACACCTTATCTGCAATTATTTTGTGGATTTAAAACACTAATTTAACAATGCTATATAACTACAAGATTTCATAGTTACTTTTAATACAATTTTTGCTCGTAACAATTCCAGAACCACAAATATGTTAAAGTAAAATAAGTAAGACATTTTTTACTCCATTTTTTTTATATATATGTTTTAAAACTTCATGTAAAGTAAAACTGTATTACTACATTACATTGTTTTTAGTGTGCAATTAACTTTTATTTTTTATAAAAAAAAAAATTATAATAAAAAATGTGGAGTTAATATAAAAAAGTTTATTTTTATATACATACTAATTAAATCTCTGCTAAACTTGTAAAGTTGCTTACATAATTTTAAATTTTAACTACTATGAATATGGTTAATGTAATAATAATAATAATAATAATACTGTGATAATAATAATAATATAACTTACATTATTTTGTTAATACTCTATAGTAGTAAAGAAAAAGTAGTTAATAATAATTTCAGTGCTATGTTGTTTTTATTTTTATTACTTTGCTTTTGTAACTTTATTACTTCAATCCAGTGATTTTTCATTACATTTTCTAAACCAAAAACGACTTCTTTATGGTATTCTTTAGTTCTTAAATCAAGAACTGTAAGTAATAAATAATTCAAACAAGGCAAAAAAGTAAATAAATTTGAAAATAATCTTCTTTATCTATTGATTTTTTTTCTTATTTGATATATAACTGTAAAAATAAAACATAAATAAAGTCTAAGACCAAAAAGTTTTGTAAGTTATAAAAAAAAAAATGTTATTTTAGTGCATATTTTACAAAGAAATTTTATTATGTGAATAATGTTCTTCATATTTTTATTATTTTAATTGGTTTTGTGTAATTGTTTACGCTCTAATTAATTTTATTTTGATGTTACATAGCTTGATTGTAATGACATTGCATATAATTAATAATATTCTAATTCTTACAAGACAATACATTATCATGTGTTTTGTTCTATAGAAAATGATATACAATAATAGTCAATTAAAAAGTCACATTTTACTTCACAAGAAATAGTCATTTGTTTTTGAATAAAAAGGAATATAATATAGAAGAAGATGAAACGTTTTAAACTAAAAATTTCTCGGTTCATAACATTTTATTTGAATAATATGTTGAGGCGACTAAAATTGTGTGTTTAGAAATAGCAGATCTCTTTCTCTTTTCTCGTTGGCACATTACCCAATTTTTTTTCATATTTACGTCCGTGAATCTTGTTTTTTGATACTGTAACAAAAAAACAAAAAAATAAATAAAAAATAAAAAAGGAAGAGGAAAACTGATGTATTGTTCATATTATATTTAACAGACTTTTATTTGTTTATGAAGTGAATAGAAAGTAACTTTAAATTAGTTACATTTTGTTGAATTGCTTTTGAAGTGTTTTCTTTTTATGCATTCAACTAAAAAAAAATAATAAAAAAAAAAGTCGAATCAAAATATAAAACATGAAAATTGTAAGAGTACGCACTTTATGAGGCCATACTGATTATTATATCTTGAAAAAAAAATGCCAATGAAAAAAAAAAAAGTTTTGAAATGGAAAAAAAGTCAATATTTCTAAATAAGACTGAAAAAAAAAGTGATTGCAAATAAAAACACAAAAATAGGAGTTCTTTTTTAGAACTTTTATTGCTTTGGTAGTAAAAATGTAATGTATGCAACCGTTTGAACATTCTCAAGTCGAGTGTCGGTAAAACTTGAGAAGTGTATTGTATGTATATAGTAAGAAAAGCTTTACATGATTTGACATGTCTTGAAGTAAAGTTTGTTCGAAGATTTTGTCACTTGTTCACAGACTTTATTATTCAGTTGTATATTATGTGAGAACGTCTACTGACTGTCTGTCTACTCAAAAAAAATTTTATTACTATTTTTTCAAGACGAAATTTTTATATACGTACTTAAGAAGATGCTCAATAAAAATAATATTATCACATCATTAAAAATCTCTTCTCAATAATGTAAATTTCTTATAGTTATAAAAGCATCACTTATTCTTTTAATTAATGATATGATGCTCTCGTAATTAATGAGAATCAAGTAATAGGTTCATTATTAAGTGACTTTTTTATATATATAAATGAAGATTGATGGATGTACGGTACTTTTGTTTGCTATATTTAACTTTCGTCTGTCACCATTGTTATTGATTTTATATCACACAGAATTATGAAGTTAGGTTAAATATAATTATATATTGTACATGATCAGATTTTATCTGTCAAAATTTTTCGTTTCTACTCCCATGTTTGTCCTAAACGAAGTTATCATTTTCTTTTTTCTTTTTTTCTATGTTTGCATCATTTGTTTTTTTTTTTTTTTTTTTTTAACACTCACTGTATAAGTGTATACAGTAAGATCTCTATCATACTATATTCCCTTGAAGCACAAGGGTAAAGAAAAAGAAACATCGTTTTGTGTGATCGCAGGGGACTGCAACTTGGCTCTTGCTTCGCTTGCTCATCGTCTTTCAATTTTTTTTTCTCTACAAGGAAACGCCACTTACATCTGTTCGTCCCCAATTACTACACCAATGATTTTTTACACTTCAATAATCATCACTTTTTTTTTTTTTTTTTTTTTTTTTCAAAAAGTGCTAATTTATTATTATATTTTTTTACTCTCAAATTTTATCTTACATTGGAAATTTGAATATCAATCGACGCTATAAGAAAAACCTCGTCTTCTGGCAAATTCTAATCAAGATATACGTAAAATATTAATAATATACTCTAGTCAATGTTGTACGTTATTAATAAAACAAATCAAAACACTGTCTCAGTTATCGTAAATTTAATTAGCATCAAACCAACAACATATACGTTTATTTTCACTTCAAACATTCCTTAATATCGTTTTAATTATATAGTTCTTAATTACAGATAACTACACAGTCAAGAATCACAATATTTTGTGATTTGTTTTTTAATTACATACAACTTTTTTATTTGCCTAATTAAAAGAAAGCAATATATTGTTTCCTTGTATTTAAAATCTCAAATATTGTGCTGACGCTGCATGACGAGCTTATTAATAGGGTGTATGCGGATGACGTCATATTTATTGCGCTTGGAGGCCATACTGGAGTAGTGCATAACATTGCTCAGTATAGGACAAACTTCATTTAAGCCAATTTTCTTTGGGAGATCGGTTAATTTTTTTTGTTATTGTTATTTTTCTCATATACTTGAGATACTAATTCAACATATTTACAGCATCAATGCTCTAAAAAATATTGCATAGTGTTTTTAAACTGGCAAAACGATTTTTCCCTATGCCACCCATGTTATTGAGTTATCCAACATGGCGTTGACTTTAACATGAATGCATAGACCCTTACAGGAGAAGCCGGGGCACAATGGGAAGCTCTATATAAATATAATATATTATAATAGCTGAAATGATGAAATACTTTGACTATTGAATATTGTTAAAAGAAGTCAGAGACAATGTAGGTGGGTTTGTAGTACCTTTTTTTGCCTCTAAATAAAAAAAAATTTATTATTATTATATTACCGATATTTCATTTTACTAGTGAAGCTTTTTATAACTTTTAAAATTACCACTATGCACTTTAACATTGTTTTTTTCAATCCATAAATATGACAAATTGTGATAACACCAATTAAAAATGTTTTTTTAAACAAACAAACCTCAATAGGGGCATTATTAACCCTTTTATTTGCGCTTAAGGTGCAGAATTTTAAAGACAAAAATAATACGTTTTTTTTAAACAGATTAATGAGCCTTATTTTCCCACAGTGAACATTTGATCTGCAAGTTTCTTATATTTTATCGTATAAAATATCAAAATTGTTTTTTTAAACCAATATTTTCTGTGTAAACTTTTAAATATAGCTGGAAAAAACTTGAACTACATTTTGTATTATACTATAATGAGTATAGTATACAGTACACATTATACTATGGCCCATTATACCCTGTGGACTCATTTACCCCAGGCTTCCTTACAGGTGTGTGGAAACTTTGAATAATAATAATAATAAGTATATTGTTCATTTATACATAGCAAAAACGAAAAATGTTTTGTAATTTTCTTGCAGTATATTTTAATGATTGTGGCAAAAAGACTTAAAATTAAAGCTTTGGAAATTGATACGAATTTTAAATATATTTGAAATTCCACTTTGTTTAAAATGGTTGCTTGAGGATTAATTTTGTGAAACATTTTCCTTCATGCTTACACACACAAACATTTTCTTTGTATAGAAGTAATTCAACTGTTTTTTAGGTTTGTTAACATGCATTTATTGATGCCAATTTTCAGACGTTACAATTTGTGTATAAATTTTTACTTTTACATTTCAATTGTATAATTTATTCCATAAATTTTATACGGTTTGTTCACTCAGATTTTTTCACTATGGAATTAATTTGATTACATGCAAATTTATTGGTTTTGAATGGAGATTACATGCAATCACAATACATTGCACATAGAAAATATTGTATAGTATGAATACAAGGACATGACTTTATACAGAATCTGAAGCAAAAAAAAAAGTAATAATATAATAATAAATAAATAATTAAAAAATATATATTAAAGCTTTAGCAAATCTGTAAGAAATATACAATTTTTATATGAAATATACAATTAAAATTTAAATATTTTATATTAAATTGGGTCAAATGTAGTAGAACAGTTTAATAATTACAATATTATAAAGTAAATCAGAACAGAGTAATAACCGTACTTTTCAATCATTTTAATTGAAAACATAGTTTTGTCTCAAATTGTGGAAAAATTATGTAATTTCATAATTAAAGAGCAAAAATAGCAAATAACTTGCTTATCATCCTTATATGTGTTGTTATTTTTAATTCATGACTTTTCTTATATTATACAATTTTTATTCTTTGTTTTAGAAAGTTAGCTGTATTATAAAAAATAAATGATGCTGAAAAAGATACAGTTAATATAAAATGGATATAATGTTGCAATGCAAGCTTTGACTCGTCGTTATAAAAAGTTCACGTTCTCTTCTTGTTAGAGTGCAAATATAAATGTATGAAGAAAAAAAAGTGCACGTACAGAATAATTGTCTTTGTTCATACAACGTAAGCATCATGCAGCCATGTGTTTTTAGTTTATTTTTGTCACCTAGCTTTACTTCTATAAAGAGAAGAGTCGTGTTTGTTGAAATGACAATCTTGGGGGAAAAAAACGTCTTTTTTTTATATATAAAGCAGCTTATAGTCAGAGAAAAGCACACGCTTTTGTTTTTAAATAAAACCGGCATGTCATAAAAAATCGTCTTTCTACATATTAATTAATCTTATACAAAGTGAATGTCTTTTTGTAACAAAATAACATCCTTGTACCGTATACAACGTGATTTTTACCTTATCAATAGACATACCAGGTTCAAATTTAAAGCCATAGACCACATAAAACAACATCTGCTTTTTAATGAATAAACACGAAATGGGATCTTCAAAACTGTTGATAATTTTTACCAGAATGTTAATGTAGCCCCACGAGAGAGCGTAAAAATACTGTAAAGTATTCTGTTTGCGTGACTATTCATATTTATGACGTCAAAAACATGCAAAAATTAGTATAAAAATGTTGTGCGGGTTGCATAAATCGAATTTTCTGACCACTGCTACGGAGCTACAGTTGGGTTTTGAGACAAACTTAAGTTATTTATGTAAGTCACATCAGGTGTTTTGTGATATAAATGCTTATGTTTTTCTCTGGTCTATTCCTTTAAATGATAGTATAATAAAAGTGAACCAAGCAAAGGTATTAAATCAGAAAAGACTCAGTAAACCCAAATATTTTCAAGATAATGAACCACTTGCAATGAAATGTTTTTAATTGTTGCAACGTGTATAAGTGAAAACAATTTTTCCATAAAAAATGCATTTAGAATATTCAAACTTATTTTAAATAGTTTGTTCACTGCAAGTGGTCCATTATCTAAAATAATAGTCGATTTAAAATTATTGAATTAAATCTATTAAACAAATTTATTGTTTGGAATAATTAAAATATTGCATTGCTTTTTTATATTAAGCTATACACGAAAAAAAAAATCGCGTAAATTATGCTGCATTTATCATATTACATTTAAATGATGTTACATTAGAAAAGCATAAATAATTATGCTGTACAACATAATATATTTATGCTTTGTAACATATTTATTATGCAGTATATTTTAGATTATGTTACATTGAACAAATTGTGCTGAAAATGAGCTAGCATAATTATTACGTATTTATTTTTGTGCGTGTATAGTAAAGGAATACAAACACAAAAACACAAATTCTGATATAGATAGGGAACAAACGCTAACAAAAGCTAAAAAAATTAAGGACAGAAAGTCTACAGGCTAAAAAGTAGTTATGTAACTAATCTATAAAATCTCGTGTTGAAATTAATAATAATAATAATTTTAAACCTTTTTAAAATGCATGCATTTATTTTTGTTAACTTGAATTTTCTTTGAACTTTCATCAAGTAGGGAAGAATCCCTTTAGGGGATAAACACAGAAGTAAAACTTTTAAAATATGGATTGTATGAGTATATAAAACGCTTATTTATACAGTATGTTTTGAGAGAATTTTCTTAAGCTATAAGGAATACCTACTATACCTGAATATAACTCATATTATGTGACAATAAAATGTTATGATGTATATCATAATCATAAATTTTCTATGTATAAAAAATTTAAAACCAATTTTAGTAACTATTTATTTTTGTCATATCCATAAGAAAAATTCATAATACAAAATAAAACGTCAGAAGCATCAAAAGTTTGCGACAGCTATGTTAACGGAAAAGTACGTAAACAAAAACTTTTATAATATGAAAATTTGATTAGAACTCTTCCTTTCTTTCAAACTTTTTGATCACTTTCGTTATACTATTTTGTTCGGTGATTTTTTTCCCCTCGTCTTTCTTAAAATATTATATATACTGTAATAGTTATTAATAAAACAAAAATTGTACAACATCTGAGTATTTGTTGTATCTATATACTCTATTTTAAGTATGCCAATTAAAATGTTGCAAGCGTGTCATCGTAAACAGGAAAATGCTCCATGTTTCGTAACGACCAGTGTCATTATACGTTGCATTAAACTGGAACTATCAACCGTGATGTCTGTATTGCTTTACTGTAGTACAAAGCCTTACCATTTTCTATGTTAGAGTTCATTAATATTTCACTTCATTTTATGAAAGCAGTACATTTGAATGTGTTCACTTAACTGTTTTGAAAGATTGTTATATAATATATATATATATATATATATATATGCATGTAAAATAATTTTTTATAGCATTGAGTTCAATTTTCATCTTAAAAACCATTATGCAGTTACATTAATTTCCTAATTACATTTGGATCATTAAAACCAGAATGATAAATTATACGTTAAAAATCAGTTGTCATGTGTATACAATCAATAAGTTACTAGTTTAACCGCAATTAACGTAAAATTATAATTAGTAATTATTTATTGTAAAGCTTCACTCTAGACGTAGTTGAATTGTATACAAGTGCATTGATTTTATTTGTATTTACCGCTTCATTATTATTATTTTTTCTGCACGAATGAATATATTAAAATAACAAAAAAAAAAAAAAAAAAATGACACAATTTAACCTACATATTAACAGATTGTTAATTCCTCTTATTTAGCTGTTGTTATAATAATAATAATTATAATAATAATCATATAAAAAAAAAAGTTGGCTGCTGATACATTAGCTTTGCTAATATGTAAAACTAATGTCCATGACATGAAAATGTTATTCCATACAGTGACATGATGATAAGATAATTTTATATGTGAAATTAAACCTTGTCAACAGTATGTCGTTTGCACCTTTACATTTTATTATAATCCTCATTTAATCTTTATTTAACACGTATTATAGTATATATAAAAAATTACTTTGGAATAAATGTAACATCTCTCTCTCTCTCTCTCTCTCTCTCTCTCTCCTTCTCTCCCTCCCCCTCCTTGTGCATTAAAGTATAACAGACACCCCCGAGTGGACGTACATAATATAAGTTGAGTTGTTGCGCACTAACCATCCCGACATATGGAAATGAAAGGAAAATATACATACATAACCTCATAAAATATATTCTAACCCTTTAGTAACAAGAAAAAAAACTTTTTCTCTTTTTTTTTCTCTCTTTTTTTTTTTTTATTTTTTTTTTCTTCTTCTTCTTCATACACACGTAACGTTGCAGTATGTAGTATCATACTTTTATTAAAACTTTATTAATATTTCAAAACTTGATAAATTTTTAAAATTACATAACTTAAATTCAGAGGTTGTAAGTTATTCAAGAAACGTTTTAAGGTAAAATGCAGAATTGAAAGAAGAAGAAAAAAATTACTATTTATTATTATTTAATACATTTTCTTTAATATTATATAGAATCCAATATTAATTTCCAAGTCAATAAAATGAAATAATAATAATAGCGCAAATTTAGCTATTTATTTTTATTTATTATTTTATTTAATATTTGCAATATTTCTTTTGGATGCTAATATAAGGCAAATAAAGTACAGTCATTGCATTAAAAAATGAAATTGTATTGGCTTATGGCCATTCAATGCAATCAGATGGAGATTTCAGTTGACGCAAAACTCTATCTAAATACATGTTATTCCCATATGCCAATAGAATTTCATTTTTTATTGCAATGACCGTCCAATCAATTGGTGATAACATTAAAAATTACAATAGTCATTCCATACTAATGTTAAGGCAACTTCAAAAAAAAAAAAAAAAAAAAAAACTTGATTGTAATTGCATTAATTGTATTCTATGATGCAATAATGAATGTGTTAAAAAAATTATTTTACTTAGTAAATGAATTGTGAGTAATAAATTATGCATCATTTTACTATATAGTTAAAGGTAATGTACTAGAATAAAATGAATTATAAATAATTATGAATAAAATTCTTTTATTTTAACATAAATATCGTTCTTTTTCAAATGAGTTATAACTTCTCCTTTTATAAAAGAAAAGAGTAAAATAAGAAAAACCTTATATAAATAAATTATAGTGAACAAACATGAAATGAACTTAGAAACTTTGTATAGCAGTTTTTTTTTTTTTTTTTTTTAATAATACACACTACTCTCTAGGGGTCTTCTTGAAGTGCATTCTAGAAAAGTTTTTTTCTCTTTATACTTTTACATTCAATGATGAGTATTTTATTATCTTATTTTTATTATCTTCTTATGTACTGTACCATTGAAATAAGTGACATAATATTTCAGTTATAATGTAAACAGGAAAGATTGTCTGTAGATATAGAAAAATACGGAAATATTTGCTCGGAAAAGTGACACAAAACATTTTTTTTTTCTTCAACAAGTTTTTAGTTTTTGCTTTGAAATATTAAAGCATGAAAAGTTTTGTTTGTTGATTTCTGATCTCTCTCTCTCTCTCTCTCTCTCTCTCTCTCTCTCTCTCTCTCTCTCTCTCTCTCTCTCTCTGTATCCATCCCTTTAGTCTTTCTTCTTTCCTTATTTATTTTATTTATTTTTATTTTAATGTTACACAAATTTGGCATCACTATTTCCTATTATGAAATAGAAATTGTAAGTACTTTGCACTAATAATAATAATAAAAATTTAGTATAAAATAACAGAAAGAACGTGTAGAAAATGTAGAAGTAAATCTGTAATTACCATGTAATATTATTTTACAACCAGATGAAAAGAATTACAAAAAATTACAAAGAATAAGACCAAAAAAAAAAAAAAAAAAAAAAATGTAATGAAATGAAATCATTTTAAAGTTATTCATATAATGTAAAGTTTAAAGGTACACGGAAAGAATAAATTACGTTATTATGCTGCATTTATGTCACTATAGCATAAACAATGATAAATTACAATAACATACATAATTATGCTGTACATACAGTACGATATAATATTTATGCTTTTTAATATAGTTATTATATTTAAAGTATAGCACATATTATGCTGTGCTGAACAAAGTGTGCTAAAATGAGATAGCATAATTATTATTTTTATTATTTTTGTCAGTGTACGTACAATATAACGAACAAAAAATAAAATATTAAATTCTTCACATCGGGGAGAAATGTCATAGGATGTATTTAAAGTAAAGTACAGTACATAATATTTAAGTTGCAGTATTTTACTTGAATAAAAATTGTATAGATGAAGTCAGTTGAAAACCCGTGTATCCTATGTGATAAGCATAATATATTATACTGCATATTTATACATACATATTATAGAGTGGCCTAGATACTATTCTCTATCTATCTCTTTACCTAGTAGGTATACACTGACTTACAACATTTATAACTGCACACATTACACGTGTAATGATGTATGAATAAAATGTAGATATTTTTACATGGCGTATTTTTTTCCCCCTTTCAATTATTTAAATAAAAGAGCACTTCTTAATATTCATTTTAATACTTGTTTTAAATTCAGAGTTTTCGAATTTGCATTTATTAAAATAATCCAAACTTATTGAAGCATTTAGTTTACATTCGCGTAATGTTTTGCTTTATGCGATTAATAATAAATAAACCCCTTAAGAAATGTTATAATATAAGTGTACTTAAATATAATTATTTTTATTGGATAAGAAAATTTTCAGATCGGTGTGTGGTAAAAAGACGCAAGAAACTTAAATCTTTGTTCTCATAAACATTTTTAAACTCCCAGTATTATAAGTCTATATATACATCTAACCTTTTCAATTATACCCAGAAATTAAAACTTCATATTATTCTATCTTCATCCTAAAATTATTTGTCAAAAACTTAATTTACTTTGATTTGAGTTGGCATCAGCTATGGTATTCAATTCTACATTTTAATTACAAAAAAGTTAATCATTGTTGATTTAAATAAAAGATTTAATGTGTGTCTTTTTCTTTGATTTAAATTTCAAATTAGTTTAAATCTTATAGTATCTAATCATAGTATATAATATTATTTTTAAAAGAAATACTGACATACAATGTACACAGGACCGCGATAATATATTTTACAAGTAAAAACTGGCGCTAAATATGCAATGTTATTCTTATGAGAAACCACGCGTTAAATGGTAAAATTATATTATCGAGGTCCTGTGTACTGTACAGTACAGCACGTGTAAATTTGCCTTGATACTCTTATGACATTAAAAGATTAGAAAAAAAATGGAAGTAGGTATATCAAGACACTCTCTATCCTAAGGGACATCTGAATGGAAGTGGTTTAGGTCTCTCTCTCTCTCTCTCTCTCTCTCTCTCTTTCTCTCTTTTATTACATGAATAAGAAAAAAATATTCTCAAATAGCCTTTCTCTATGTTACCATTTCTCTAAGAAGAAAATTTTGCATTTTTCTTTTCTTTAACTTTATGTGTAATTCCTTTACTTTTTTTTTTTTTTTTTTTTTTTTTTCTTACTAGAAACGAAAAGAATTCAAAAGCAAGTAATTGCAGTGTAAATCAAAAAGAAAAAAGTAGAAAGAAAAAGTAGAAGAAAAAAAAAATATAACAATAAAAACTTAAAAAAAAAAGTTTTAAAGAAAAAAGTTGTACATAATTCAATTAAGTAATTATCAATTAAGAAGTTACCGTTCAATTGAAACTTGTTTTTAGTTTTGTGGCTTTAAAAGTTTTCAAACATCAGCATGGGAGCTGAGCTACCTAGGCTAGAAAAAAAAAAGAAGTTTATAGATCAATAGTAAAGATTAAGTTCATGTATAGGGAACTTAATCGTTGTAAAAGGTTAATTAGAGTCAAAGTGAATAGCCAATAATTGCCCGATAACCAATATAATTTCAATAAACATTCTACAAGTTTTGATATTATAACGATATAACTTTGCTATCATTTTAATTAATTTCTATTCAGTTTATATGGAAAACTATCAATGCGTATCTTTATACATTATAAGGAATTTATTATGAACTAAAGTTTGTATTATTGTTCTTCAATAATAACACCATAAAGTTTTAAAAATTTTAACTCACATACAAACTTATTTTGAATATGTATTCATATTATCTTTTAAATATATTACGCAGTGAACTAGTTTAAAATAATCAAACGTTATCTTTGAATAAAATAGACAGAAATAAAAAATATTGTTTTTAATTCATATTATTATGTACTATTTTATGTAAACATTAAAGTAATAAGAAATACAATGAGACAAAAAAGCATTACCTCTTTATAAGTGATTTTATTTTAACTATACGCGGAAAAAAAAAAGTTCTAATAACCAGTTCAAAAATCCTGCAAATTGTAGTAAGTAAACATTAGCCTGAAAAAGGAATAGATATTCTATACAATAATACCAAATGCAAGTAAAATATACTAAAATAAAGTTGTGTCTCTCCTAGATTATAGATGATATTTCATGTGCATTAGGTGACATTGTAGTATATCAAAACCTGTTCCAGGTTATCTATTGCAATTTACAGAATTCATGTATCTGCCATTATTAGTAAAATTATTTTCAGTGCAATGCTTTGCGGAATATCAAACAGTTTTTATTTTAATTTTGTACACCAAAGTGTTAATAATTTTATCATCATTTTGTAGAGTTATGTGTGTGGGTTAAACAGTGTGATGTGTTAAACGGCAAACCAATATATTTTAGAGAGAGCAAAATCTCAAAAATCATTCAAATATCATTCAGTCATTACTGATTATGTACGTTTCTATTTCTATCTCTCTCTCTCTCTCTCTCTCAACCTATTTATATGGAGCCTTTTTTTTGTATATTATTTTATTAATCCAAATATTAGCAGAACAATAAAACTCACTTAATTATTAATTTATTACTTTTACCATTGATACTTTGAACAAATTGTAGTAGAACCTTTATCTGTTTTTTTCCTCTTAATCTTTGCATTTTTTTTTTTATAAATATATAATATATTTAAATAATGACGTAACGTTTGTGACAGTTTGATAAATTTCACTTGTTTAAATTCACACTTTCATTTTGTTGTAATAAAAAAAATAGCTTTGTTTTGGTAAATAATAAATTTATATTATGACATATCGTATTAAAAAAAGATTTACATATTATTTGTCATAAAAATGACAGAATAATAAATAAAAGAAAAAATAATAATATAAATGAAAATGTGTTTTTATATACAATAATGATATTAAATTAATCCATTTTATGGTGACAATAATACGTATAGTTCATCATATCAAAAATTACTCAATTATATTCAAATTTTATATAAAAATGACCGACTAAATAATATATAGTAACAAAAAAGGCGAGCCTATTTTTTCAAGATTTAATTTTAAAATATCTTGTATAAAAAAAAAACAAAAAAAAAAAAAACGCAAAATATATTATAGAAAGAGTCATAAATAATAATAATGTTGGTAACCCGGCACTTTTCCTTGTCAGTAGAGGATATTATAATAAAGTTACATGAGAAGTACTGTACAGTATATTAGACATACACATGTTGAACATTATGAGATGTATAAACACAAGAGTGTGGTGGAATGCACAAGTTTTGCATTACTCTGCTTTGTACGTTAATATATTCACCGCCACTTCTGTATGCGTAGTGTTCTATGTATATAAGGCTAAACAGTTATACTACGACTGTACGACACAGTGTAGGTCTCGCGGGCATTTCGAAGCCTTGTTAACTGCATTCAGGCTTGACACACACTCAAGTGCAATTCTTTCAAACAATGAAATGATCTCCAACATTTTTATTCTTAAATCATCAAAGGTTGGTATGTATGTACACATAAATATTGAACTTGGGTTCCGCGCAAGATGGCGAGAAGTATGCATCGGAACCTAAGCCGGTGCCTGTAAACTTTCCTATTGTGCCGTTATTTCTTGTTTTTCCGTCTTCCCTTTAACCTCTTCTCCTTTTTAAACCTATTGTCTTGTTTTTCCGCTAATTTGTAACTACCAGGCACCGGCCTCATAGTCATTACATCCATCTTCATAATCGTTCACCACGTGGAGTGCGCGCAGAAGAGGACATATTGGCCATAGATCATATAGTTAAGTGAAGTGGAAATAGTGTGGAGGCCTATCGGGTGGCATAGATTCGTTCCGGGGCTTGTCTATGCACACATTTTTCACGGATCTTGGATGTGGACGTCTTCGGCTCGGACTTCTTCATAATCGATTTTGCCGTTCCACCCAGAACGACGGAACGGTTTACATCTCGAGGAGGAGCCTTGACTGGTCAAATTGCCGCTAAGGCAGGCCGCGACTAGATTACATTCATGTGCATTTGACCCCCACGTTTTACGGCACATGAAAGCGTGGACCAGTAAAAAATGTTATCAAATCAAATAAATATTGAACTTTAAAATCATCAGATGAGGCAACTCTAGTAAAATATTCAGAGTAATACATATGGGTGTTTGAGCTTAAAGAGTGGGTTTACTGAATACCTAAATAGATCAGATGACCCATAATCTTAACTATACACCGTATTTGTTTTTCTATGTTTTAAATAATAATTAATTAAAATAACAATTATAAAAATTTAAAAAAAACTAATAATAATAAATGTGTTTTTAATTTAGAAGAGTCAGTTTTGTGTAGCTAGGCGAGACCTGCAAGCGGGATAGGTATATGCATATAGCTTCATAATACATTAAAACTAGCAAATATTGTTGAACTATTTCCGTTACTGAATGCGGCGTGCGTGGGCCTTATTCGTTAAAAAATAAAAAAATAATAAAAAAAAGGCATATTTCTCCCTTTGTAAAGTACAACTGATCATGACGTCACTATGTTTACGACGTTTATGTATTGTTGATTTTTTTCCTTCGTTTGATCGAAACATAAGTTTGAGGGAAAAAGTTACATGCCTCAACAGTACTAACTCATTTTTATCACTTCTAAACGAACGAAAAAACAAGATCAACTACTAAAAGTGTGTATTTTTTAAAAGCAGCCAATAATTTTTAAATTCTTCACTGTATTTTCAATTCAGATCACTCGTTGCACTCCTTGTCAATATTTTACTTTATTTTTAATTAATTTAATAAGAAATCCAATAATGCTCAAATTTAGTTCCAAATAACTAATTGATAATAATTCGTACCTACCTCATTGCACGACTGCATATTATGAGCATATCATATTAATTAGCATAATATTAGTAATGCAGCACAAAATCTGCACTCTTAAATTTATAATTTTGTATAGTACGTCATGCTCTGAAAAGCAAACATATAATTGGTTGATGTTTAAAATAAAACAAGTAATAGAAATATAGTATTAATTGTTGATGTTATTTCATTAAAATTTTATTTGAATTGATTATTAAATAGCATTCATTAATTTATTAGAGATGATGAATTGATTTTCACATGCAAATTTGAGTTAAAAAAGTTTCTAATGGACCACTTACAATGAAGTGTTTTTAATTGTTGCAACTAGTAAGTGAAAAAGATTTTTCAGTTTTCGTTTATTGCAAGTGGTCCATTGTCAAATTTAGAGATATTGTGTCACTAGAGTATTTGAATGAGAAAATTATAAATTAAATCAGTATGCCTATTTGAGTAAAAAAAAAAAAGTCATAGTATTAAAAAACTAATTAAAAAAGTTTAATTTAAAGTTGAGATATTTTAATATATTCATATGTATAGAGTAGAAATGATAGTTTTATGTAAGTGTGTTTGCTAGTAGAATTTTGCCTTCTTGACGTCATGGTTCCCCTAAGACAAACAGACTAGAGAGTATGAAGAGACAAAATGCCAGACATGATTAACACTTTGCGACCGCAATAACCATCTTCAAAATCCTTATAATTTACATTCAGCTCAGACACACACAACTTACTACATTAAAACTTATGAATTTACAGGACTTAAAACATAAAACAATTTTAACCTTATATATAACATTAACTTTTCACCTTTAATAAGACAGACGGTGACCGACTTGGTGCTGCCATTAGTTAAAGTCCCGAGATTCTAATATTTTTTAGGTCGACTTTTTGAACAATCACCCAAAATATAGTACTAGATCTAGTTGTATTGTACAAATAATCGATTGATCGATTTTCAAATAACCTTAAAGCATTCTTAGCTTCTCTGGACTGTAAATGACAAACCGTAATTTTATGATAATTATTTTTACGCGATTTATATCCAGTAAAAAATATCTGTAATCTTCTTATAATATTTACAAAATGATATTTTGATATTTACAAAATAACAAAAATTGATGGAATATATTAAAAGGTGTATTCATTTGACTTAAAAATTGGTGATAAAATTTGACATTTGACATGTACATGTTATCTTTTAAGTGGAATAACTTATTAATAGTTTTATTGTATAGTATATTATATTGTTTACTATACATAAAGCCATAAACCACATAAAATAACATAAGCTTTTTAATGAATAAACACGAAATGGGATCTTCAAAACTGATGACAATTTTTAACAGAATGTTAATGTAGCCCCACGAGAGAGCGTGAAAAAACTGTAAAGTATGCAATTTGCGTAAAAATTCATGTTTATGACGTCAGAAACATGCAAAAATTAGTATGAAAATGTTGTGCGGGTTGCATAAATCGAATTTTCTGATCACTGCTACGGGGCTACTGTTGGGTTTTGAGACAAACTAATGTTATTTATGTAAATCCCATCAAGTGTTTTGTGATATAAATGCTTATGTTTTTCTCTGGTCTATTCCTATAATCGCTTAAAATACAAAATACTCTTATTATTTGTATAAAGCCTATATAGCTATACCACAAAGTTCCATCTAAATAAAAGAATAATTTAAAATCGTATCAATTGTAACAGAAAGAGTATGGCATTTGGCATATAAAAACTTCCATCCCCATTTAAATCATAATAATATAATATTTCATTCTGATCATATAACATCAATACAATTTGACATGATATATATTATTTTATGCTATGAACATTTTATAGTATCTCAAAACTTACAGAGCATAATTAATATTCTCTCACATTTATTCGCTTAAATGAATTTTAATTATTTTACTGTCAATTTTTTTTTATTTTTTTTTTACTTCTATCAATATAAAGTAAAATGAAATAGTGCGGAAAATTGACATACTTTAAAATATAAAACTAATATTCATAGTCATTATTGAATTATTATTGATTTTTTTTCCATTATATTTTGAACGCAATTTATTAGTAGTTAGCAAATTATGTGATACCTAGGTTGTACTTATACATAGTATTCATGTCTTACAATTATAATTTATGTACTGCAGTATATAAGTGCCAAGCGTAATAACGAAATGTGATTCTCTTAAAAGCAGAAAAACGTTGTTCACTGAAAGCAGTAATTAGCCCGTATAAATTATTATTGTTTCAAAGAAAATGTAAGCAATTTTTTCTTAATATCATTTAAATTAGTTTTATTTTATTATTTTTTGACAACATTGCAATTTAAGTTTAATTAAAAGATAAGTACTTTAAAAGAACATTATGCAAAATTTGCTCTTCTGTCTTAAAAAGACTAAAAGTTTACAAAAGTAGACGTCTTTTCTCTCCTTTCCAATGTACAACGAGCCTCTTGTTTAACACAGACACAAACCTCACAAATTTGTTGCATATTTCATTTCTTTGTGGGAAGAATCTTGCTTCTTTTGCCTCACTTTTTTTGTCTTCTTCTTCTTCTTCTTCTTCTTCTTCTTCTTCTTCTTCTATTTTTCCCCTCGCATTCATTTTCTATGTCTTCACGCAAACTTTGTGTGTTGTTTCTTACGTTAGTCTCTCTCTCTCTCTCTCTCTCTCTCTCTCTCTCTCTCTCTCTCTCTCTCTCTCTCTCTCTCTCTCTCTCTCTCTTCGGCAATCAGCTAAAAAGGGATTTTCTCATTGCAAATATAGCATAGCCAACAACTACGTCTTTTTGTTTCTCTTTCCATTCGATTCTTTTGTAATATACTTTCTATTTTGTAAGCAATATTTTTCTCTTCTTTACTTTTTACTTTTTTTTTTTTTTTTTTTTTTTTTACACACATTCTTATTGACAGCTTTTTCTTACTGTAGTACCTTTAATCAGTTTGTAATTTCAGCTCATTTTACACTAAAATTTATATATTCTTGACCTTTGTTGATTTTTTATTATTATTACTTAAAATTCACTGCAGCGTAATTTGTGTACTTACAAAATGAAAACGTAATGGACTTATAACTATTCCAGCAGCTCGTGTACTTAATAATTAAAATGAATTGCTTTGTTTTATGTTTTGAAACGGAAAAAAAATAGAGTGCTTTTATGAAACGATGACATTGAAAGAATTATGCATAACATAAAATTTATATGTTCGCAGGACATGTTCCGTCTCCTGACACCCGGAGGAGGAGGGTACGGCTCTCCTAAGGATCAAAATGACTATCAAGATGATGAAAAAAACTCTACTGGAACTTTTTTGGAGCGAGGTAGTGTATTTGAGTACCGCCGAGCGCAAGAATCTGTTTGAGGGAAAAAAAAAAAAAAAAAAAAAAGGATTAACATTCTTGCAATTTTATTCTTCTAACTATAGTTTATAATATTGATGAATCAAATATAAGGTGAGGTCATTTTTTCATTGATGATAATGTAAAAGAAATAATCAGGATAACAGACAAAAAAAAAAAAAAAAAAAAAAGGCGTACCTGAAAAGAAGAAAAATACACATAAAAAATGATACACAGATTTCTTTAAAATGTTATGTTTACTGTGGTTTTTATTGTATGAAGAATCATTTTGATCATAATTATATTTTAGGCAATTCATTCCTAGGGTATTTGATGTCTTTATTATACACGAAAAAAACAAACATAATAGCTCATTTTTAGCATAATTTGTTCTAAACTGCATAATTACTGTGTTATTGATTAATAAAAGAACAACCGTTTTGAGGCTGGCTATAAGCGATTTCGCTCACATCCGCTTCCGTTTTTACCTACTGCTTATGAGTAGTAAGGAGAAACGGAAGCGGATGTGAGCGAAATCGCTTATAGTCAGCCTCAAAACAGTTGCTCCTTTATCAGTCAATAATAGCATAAATATTATGTTGTATAGCATAATTATTTGTGTTGTTCTAATTTAGCAATATTTATGCTATAATGACACAAATGTAGCATAAATTACGTAATTTAATTTTTTTCGTGTACAATAAATTTTTACTCATTGTGTTGCATGCTTTTTGGGGATTACAATTAAAAGGTGTCAGAAGGTGTATGTATTTTACACATAGAAATATAAGTCCATGATTTTACTTGTAAAGTTGTATGCAAATAAAGTATATTTAAATTTAACATATTTCAATATATTTTTTACCTCTAGTGGACATTTATAATAATAATATATAATAATAATAAACTTTTATTAGGGCGCATACAGGGCTATTTCAGCCATATTTAATGAACCTTGGCCAATAATATTACAATATATTACAAAACATTACAATATGCAACAAAAATTTATAGTTATCGCTACTCCGGTATGTTGTTATACAGGGTCGTGTTGAAAATTATAGTGAAAATTTGTTTTTCTAAAGACAACTGTATTCAGATCAATTGATAGCGTTTTTGTTTTAGAGTGATCATTAGTCTTCAACAACACATGGTGTTAAAATACATAAAGTACAATGAAAATATTTTTTTCGTATAAAAATTACAATTTATACAACAACAAAACTTTTTTACTCTAAACTTTACCACAAGACCATAATTTATCAAATTACAATAGCGTTGTTATAAGTTTGATAAATTATGAATACATTTTCACCTCAACAATGTCATATAAATAAAAAATAATAATAATAATGAAAAAAAAAATTATAATACTCACTACTTTACACTTGTTATATATAATGACGTTGATATTTTGAAAAGCTAATGTTTCTAAAGATTAAATTTAATTACAGCATTATGTACAAGATCATTAAAATTTTCTATCTATTTCATTTAAAAGATTATTAAAATTCTTTTTATATTAAAAAGTATGAAAAAATGTACATCGCATTTTTTTTCAGTGGTTAGCTGCTTGATATTTAAGGGAGACTAATATAAAGTATGCTTACATAGAGACAGAGAGAGAGAGAGAGAGGCGAGATGAGAAGCAAAAAGAAGCGTAAGCAAGAATCGATAAGAAAGCTGGGTGAAAGCACAAGAAAAGATTATTGTAGGCGTTGATCCTCTCATATAATAATATAATATAAGATACTCACAGTATAAACCCCTATTTGGGTTGATAATAGTGTATAATCTTACATAATTAATCATTTTGCTTCTTTTTCATAAATTTTATTTTTAAAACAAAAATAATTAGCATGTTAATTAAAATATTGAATTTTTTTTTTAACCCCTAAAAATTTTATTAATAAAAAATAAGCGTTCGAATTACAATATAACATAGAGCATGATCGTGCTTTAAATTCAAATTAAAAAATCAAATGTTATTTATTTCTTACCTTTATTTCTTTCTTTGTCAAGGTTAATTAAACTAGGGCTTTTTTTTAATTCAATGTTTTATATGCACAGGATGAAATCACATTGATACAAATGATGAAACTATTTATTATTTCTATTAGTTATTCTACTTCATTATATTAAATATGCAAAATCTACAGTAAATTTATACATAGTACAATCAATGGATAGTCACGTAATTTTTTTAAAATTAAATGTATAAAAAAATGGAGTATTTCAAATCCTTTGGAATACCTTCAGGGGTAGATTTTATGATCATAATAAAAAATACATCATTTTTTTAACAGTGATTAGCTTATGCATATAATTAATTCTTGTCTAAATTACGTCATTTTAAGTTTAAAATGGTTGAAATATCAAGTTAAGGTATTATTATTATATGTTTAATATTTGAAGGAGTGAAAATGAGTAACAAATAGGAGTAATTAATAATGCAGTAAAAATTGTCTATACTTTGAATTATAAGGCACTGAGCTTAAACCCTATTCTTGGTATTATACCTCTTGACTAAGTCATGTGCTTAGAACTCGAGTCTGTGTTACATGAATCTGCTACATTGAACAAACCATGACCTTTGCTGCTCGCAACACTCAATAGTGACATCGGCGATTTCTTAGGTAGTTTAGTTATAGGGCGAGCATGAAGGTCCTGGTTCACGAAGATGTAGAAGAAAGAGGGACCACTCCACAACTGGTGGTTGTCGAGTGGTAACGAGATGTAACTTAGGAAACTATGTTCCTCAGCAGTGATTGACTTCTGGGTGTATGTCTTTTTTATTTTTTATTATTATTATTATTTAGATCTTATTTTAGTATTCAATTTTAATTATGAAAAATAAAAGTAAAAAAAATAATAATAATTTTTTAAAAAGCAGAAATTCCAAAAATTATTTCAATAATTCATTTGGTCAAATCTGTAGGAATATCTGTATTAGTTACAGATTATTTTATATTTTCAAGTGTAACAGAAAGAAAAGGTTAAAACATTTACACACTAGCTAGTTTATGCTATACATTTTTTTAAGTATAATTTTCGTAATTCTGACAAGTGAGTTACATAAAATACATTTTACCGTACCCAATTGAAAAAAGATTCAGTTCTAAATTTTGCCCCAAACATTTTGTAAATAAGGTGTTAAACGTAGGTACGTGTGAACAAATTTCATCTATACTGAAACAGCATGTCAGTAAATTCTCTCTCTCTCTCTCTCTCTCTCTCTCTCTCTCTCTCTCTCTCTCTCTCTCTCTCTCTCTCTCTCTCTCTCTCTCTCTCTCTCTCTCTCTCATGTACTGAAGAAGAGAGAGAGAGAGACAGAGAGCATAATTTGGTAAGTTTTATTTCTTTTCCTTCAATAATAAAAAAAACTCATTAACTTCATAAACCACTCCAACATTTTTTTTTTATTTGTTTGAGGTCTGTATTAACTCTTTAACTCCAATTATGTCATAGCAAATAAAATTAAGTTTTTCGTTTAAAAGACACGCGTCTACGTTATTGAAAATAACTCAAACATCAAAAGAAACTTTTTCAGTTCTTTCTTTTTTATTCTTTCAAAGTTTAATTTAAGTTAAATAGATAGAAAACTTTTTATATATACGTGACGCGTCTTAGACATTTTGAAACCAATTAAACTCCATATTTTTTTGCTCTTTTTCTTTTTTTAAATAGAAAGTACATTCTATGAATATTCATTAAAATCTTTTAACTTTTTAGATTCAATTTATACATGAAATTAAGAATATATAAAATTAAACTTTATAAAATATTGATAAAAATATATTAAAATATTTTCTCGTGTATAGAAAATGTTTTAGCAAATGCAAATTTTCTGGATAAAAGCTACTTTTATGCTCATTTCAATGTTTCTTTATTTAAAGAGAAATGTAAAAGTTTACGTAAACTAACTTTAAATTACGGACTTTGAGTTTGAAGGTTTTCAATCCTAATATATTAGTACGTAGTCTCAACATTATCCTTTATTATTATAGGCGAACAGAATTTTGATTTTATGGAAATTTTGTGATCTTTGCAAATTCCATAGAAAAATATTTTTCTTCTTCTTTTTTTTTTTTTTTTTTTTTCCTTTCTTTTTTTTTTCCAACTGTAAAATTTTAGGAGTAATAATGATAAAGTTTTATTGCTAATAGCTGTTATTGAATTATGAAAACATGAATGTGTATTTTTACGTACTTTATTTTAAATTTAATAACATAAATTTTAAAAATAATCGATGCAAAAACTAAGTTTTCAAAATTCCATTAAAAGCTTAACATGATCTGTATCATAAAACCTTCGTTGTTAGAAATTAAGCATTGCTAATTATTTATAGCCTCTGTTTAGAAATTTTTAAAATGTGAACTCAATTTTTAATCTTTAATATTTAGGTATATAAAATAGAGAGAGAGAGAGAGAGAGAGAAGTACATTATACGTATGGTAAAACGTGCAATGAACATTATTTTAGCATAAAAGCAAAATTTCATATTTTCTAAGAAGTTATATTTTTCTGTATCGCTATATACTTGAAATTAAGTTACAAAATTTACCAGTGAGGAATTGCGTGTAAAGTGTGTGAGGTTACTTTGGAAAATTGAGTGTGTAAAACCGTCTTGCACAAGAGAAAGAGTATAATACACTATATATGGAGAGAGAGAGAGAGAGAGAGAGAGAGAGAGAGAGAGAGAGAGAGAGAGAGAGAGAGAATATCTCGAGCAGTAACATCTTCTTGTGATAAAGTTTTACAAAGCTGAAAGCATTGTCACCCCAATTTCAAAGTCACTTGTAGAGAAGTATTTTAGGATTATCTCTCCCCATTTTTAGTGGCTTATTTTACAATGTCTGTAATTTTAAAATTACAATGCAAAGCATTCTATATATATATATATATATATGATGTAAAAATTTACATATTATATATACATATATATTGTCTATTTAACATTTCATAATTAATTACTCTTATATTTTATAATTTTATTTAAAATTGGTAGTTATAATATTCTTTTACTAAAATACGAAGAAGAATTTAATTGTAATAAAATATTAACAACGACAATAAAGCTTTAAAATTCTATTTATATTCAGTTTACTTAATTATATTAATTTAAAGATAATATAAATTTATTTTACTCATTATGTAGTGTAAACAAATAGGTATGGCTTTAATATATTATGGTCGTTAATGCAATGGTCAAGCCTGCCTCCATACGTATATGCTAAAGCTATGATGGAAGGATATTATATGTTTGAACCATGGCATGGACGATATGTTTCGATTAATATGTCGGCCGTCTAATGCATTAACCCTCAGATTTCCACAAATCTTGGAGGTTCAAAAATCACACAAGTACTACATGTTGGCCTTATCAAAAATAATTCAAAATTTCTTAACCACACAAACAAAACTAAATACAATAAATAATAATTATGCTAGTGTGACTTTAGCACCATTTACTATATGTCTAGCACTGTCTAGCGTATACAATATGTCTTTGACAGCATAATGCAATTCGAAAATAGCCACATTTTTGCAATATTATACAAATGCAGCAAATATTACGTAATGTATTTTATTAGTGCATAAATTAAATTTAAAAAACATCGAGAAATAAAAAAACTTGAAAAGCGGTCATACTCAAGGTCCATTATATAAGAGGTTAGATGTTCCGGCAAAAGTTTTGGCCAAGGTCGCGCAGCTTAAAGGAATTCACCAAGGACGTCATATCACCACTTGCAACTTTGTTCACCTAATCAGTGACGTAACTGGTGAACAGCATCGTATTGGCTTAGAACCAAGTATACAATCCATCGCAAAATGAAATCGAATGCGCGAGTTTTGTGCTGCGCTCAAGCTCTTTATTATATAGACCTTGGGTCATACTGATGTTACTAGATTCTGTTCTGCCTTGTTCTGAAATGTCCAGTCCCATGTTCAAAACCCCTCTCGCCTTGAGATAATTTCAAACGTGAGGGATGACACACGTGATATACTGAAGATGTTATACAATATTAAAAATGCAACTTTTTTTTTTATTCAAAATGTTTTAGCTTATACTTACTTAAAAATTTAACAAGTAATTCGTTCTATGTATAGGCACATAGCTAAATTCACGTGCAAACTTCAAGAACACAAATTTAGAGTGTGAAGCTTTATAATTGTAATTCTATAGCGTATCGATTAAGGAAACTTTCAAATTTGTGTATAAATTAAGATCATTTAAAATTTAAATTCTATCGTAAATTGCAACAAAGAAAATATGTAGCGCATATACGCAATCAATGAAAAAAAAAATTAAAAAAAAAAAAACCGACAGACAGAAATTTTTTGAGCAATAAATCAATAATAATTATTATTTATTAAATAATACATTAAAAAATATCGTAATTCTAATTTTGTTTTGATATATATATATATATATATATATATATATATATATATATATATATATATATATATATTATCCGTGAAACACAGCACATACGTGATTCCATGTCTACTGTATAATTATTTTCTTCCCTCTGCATAGTTTGTATGAAACCCAAGGTCCATACATACGTTATTAAACGGACCTTGTATGGAACCATCTTTTTTTCTTCTCTCTCTCTCTCTCTCTCTCTCTCTCTCTCTCTCTCTCTCTCTTTCTCTCTCTCTTCCTTGCTTAATTTTTGTTTATGACCTTTTGGACAGTTTGTGTGCATTCAGAATATTTTTCAGAGCAAAAAGCAATTTAAGACAATATACCTCTGACGTAGCATCCTGTTTTGAGTGATATAAAGCGATATTCAATATAAATTATTCACTCTGTTCAGTTGGGCTGTGCTGTTAGTTTGTTCTGCAATGAAACTTATTATATAATACAATAAGAATGAATTTTCTGATATATTTATTTGATAGTGCATTACTTCAAAAACTTCTTTTTTTTTTGTATTTGTCAGTGTTTGCAGCAGTTTATATAATATACAGTATCTGCCAACTGCGTTTTATCAAGTGCGACGTTTTTCATTGAGCATATTTCATTATATCAAAATAGCAGACAATAAAGTTAAAATTTAGGGTAAAACGTGATGCAAGAGCAATAACACACCACTTCAATCTTGGTGAGTATGTATTTTAAACTAAACTCTGATGTGTATCTTGCTATAGTTTAATTTAAATCTTGAGTGGTTTGAAAATTATCATAAAAGACACACTTCTCGATAAGGATAATATTATGCACTCAAAAGTGACGTGTACGCTCGCACTCTAAATACAATTTATTTATTGTACGATACTACAGTACAGTATAATACGAGCATACTTTTATCTTGTAAATAATTTATTGGTGTAAAATTTTACAAGTAAAAACTTCCAGAACATATTTAATATCTATAGTATTTAAGTAAATATTTGTACCCAATGGGAGAGCTAGCATTAAAAAACCTAAAGTAGAATATTATTTTACAATCATGAAGTAATATTTTGAAGTTAGAGACTTACTGTAAAATATAAACTATTTAATTCACTAATATTCACTAATATTTTAAAAAAAAAGTAATAATATGTAGTATAAAGCAATAATGAATTATGCAATTTTGTTTTAGTTTTTTTTTTTTTTTTTTTTTTTTTTTTTTTTTTTTTTTTACCATTCAAATAGCAAAAGAAAATAAAAACGTGTATAATAGGAATGGTGGTATAATTGACAAACAGTGTAAATATTTGCTGATGTTTCTGTTGTTACAACAAGGGTGAAATGATATCAAGTTATTCAATTTCAAAAACAGCGTACGTGCGTGGGTGGACGTTATATTTGCACAATATACCAAACAAATGTAGACGATACTCTCTCTGCATGCATATAATTTGAATTTATTCAGGCAAACCAATATTTATGAGCATTTTGATAGAATATAAAATGCTTCAAACAACTCTTTTTTATTCCAGTTTTAGAAATTATAAAATGAGTTAGGATTAATTAATAGAGAAAATTTTAAAGAGAAAAATCATAATATTTGGTGTATTTCTGATTTCATTACAAAGTGACCCTGGATATAGATAGTTGATAAAACCAATAAATACATATATTTAAAAATTACTTCATGTATATCTACAGTCATGCAAATAGAAATATAAAGCAAATTTAAGTCTAATTTTGAAAAGAAAGTATCGTCAAGACACAATTGTTGGCATGCTAATGGCTTTTTACGGGTTATGTAAATGGAAATGACTGATTTCCAATTCTTGGCACTTTGTGAAATATTGAATTGAGAACATCATTGAGTCCAATTCTATACCCCTGGGTATTCAAATTTTAAGTATCCAGCTGTATTGGTTGCGGAGATAATAGATTATTTTGAGTTTTCACTAACGCATCTGCCAACACCTGAAGGGTCTCGTGCATGTGCGATAGAACCAAAGAGTATGTACTACAGTATGGTATTATTAGACTTACGGTGGTATTTAAAGATATTCATAGAAAATAAGGCATGTTTATTGAGGTATTTTATTTAAATCAGTATACATAATGATTAAGGTTTATAAATATATAAACTTGATAATGATTATAAAAATTTGGGTAATAGGGGCGGATCCAGCGCAAAATTTTAAAGGGGGTGATTTTATGTTAATCTCGGGGGTAGCGGGTGGTAATACCTGTAATGTATTTTGACCGTTTTGGAAGGGGCGGTCGCCCCCACCGCCCCCTCTCTGGATTCGCCCCTGAATGTAATTGACTAATAACAAGAAAGAAGTTGTTAAAAGTTTGAAAACAATAATAATATTAAAATTATATTACACTTGAAAAATAAAACTTGCAACTTTTCATATCTTATTTAAAATAATAATTAGTATAAGTTTACAGTCAAGTGGGAGTATTGTGGTGACAGCAAGACAAGCTAGCGGTAGCAAGGGAGTTTTGACAGAAGAAATGCATAAATTTTGTCACAAAACACTATAAACAGGATAACCAAGATACTTTCGTGTATAAAATATTATACTACTTTGTGAAATATATAATGTATATCTTATACTCTTTATTTATGTATAAAAATAACTTAAAGTTGAGGTATTGAAACAATTGAGATTTTATTATTATTATTTGTCTCTATCGTCATTTTTTTTTTCTCTCTCTTCTTTTTAGCTTTGTTCTCTTCTCATGTAAACCGTATACAGACTCTAAACTTTATACCACAAAGCAATTTAGTAGAAGAAAAGAAAAATGAGTCTGATCTTTCGAGTTCAATGACAAAATTTATTGATTTTAATGAACTATCATTCTTTATACTATATACTTCAATTACTATATAGTTTAAAATTGATAGAGAACTATTATGTGGTCCATTTATTAATATATTGATTATAACATTTTGAATTGATTGCTATTTTACTATAAGTATACACGTAGGCATATTATTGATTCCTTTATATTTTTTGCTGAAAATTTATTTATTATATTAAAGTATAATTATATATAAAGAATAAGCTGTTGATATGACGTCGAATGAATTTACCTTATGGTTTACGTGTACCGAAATGAAATGAATAACTTTCAATTTTAGTAATGCATTTCAGTCTATAGTTGTGATTTTTTTTTATTTCGTTGCGGTATACATACCATTATGATATTATATTGTACCATTCAAAAACTCGCGCTAAAATTCCAATGCTACTCTAATGAGAATAATGCACTCTGATTTTAAAATAGTAAAATTTATTACATACTATATTATGTATCAATTATTGAATACTATTATCTATTATTATAGATACGTCTTTTGTTATTTTCAGTATTTCAGGGGGGAAAAACTTCTCTCGTAAATCTACTGTATGTGGAACTAATTTGGAATTACTATCTAAAAATAATAATTTTTCATGTATATATATTTTATGCAACTTTTCCAAAAGCAAGGCAATCTTGTATGATTTCATCATTATTAATTTCAAGTTATAATTATTCTTTTCTAACATAAAGTTATTACCAAATATATTTAAGTTAAATACGAAATGAGTTTTCATAAGTGAAATAATAGTACAGAAAAATGTAATAGATTTTGGTGATTGCTATTAGATATTAATTACCGGCGGATATTGCAACTGGAGGACGCCCAGGTGACCTCTCTCTCTCTCTATCTCTCTCTCTCTCTCTCTCTCTCTCTCTCTCTCTCTCTCTCTCTCTCTCTCTCTCTCTCTCTCTCTCTTCTCTCTCCAACTCTCCAACTTGTAGTAGGAAATGAACATCTCAAGAAGTAGCCCCCGCTCTTGCTCATCTCATTTCATCACAGAATTTTGTTTCCTTCATTTTCATTTTCTCTTCTTCTTCTTCTTCTTCTTTTTTTTTTTTTTTTTTTTTGCCTCTCTCTTTCTCTCTCTTAAGAATATTATAAATGGTGTATATTTTTAAAATATACATCCAAGTAATTTAACATTTTTTGAGATAAAAGTGACATGCCTTCACTTATAATATTTCTATATTATTATATACACCGTCTTTATTATATTATTTTTCAACATTTTTTTTCCTCCCTTTATTTTGTCATGAGAAATTTTTCACTGAAAATTATATTTGTCTTTTGTCCCCTCCAAGTAGATGACTTTTTGTAATTTTTCCATTGTTTTTTATTTTATTTTTATTTAAGTTAAGTATAATATATATGTAGCTAAGTAATATTATACATAAAAATATTTAAAAGGAAATTACTAAGCTGTATAGTTTTACAGTATCAAAATAAGAATAATTCTGGATAATTTCCAAGGAGCAATGATAGATTACTTTGGTTTGTCTTCTATTATTTGTATTTAAAATCTATTAAATCTGGAAATAAAAAGGAAAATATATGAAATATCGCAAAGCTATTTTAAAGAAGATGTGCTATATGATATGATAAATATAAAAAATATATAATTATAATTATATTTAATATTTGAATTATTTTGGTATTCGTTAATTTAAAAATTGGATAGCATGAATTTTGTTTTCAAGATTTTCGTTTATTTACATTATCAGAGAAAAGCTTCAGAAATATTTTTGACGCTTCAGCGGCTTCAGCAAAACTTAATTGAAAAATAATTGCACGTATAGCACAATTTCTATAATTTAAAAAAAAAGGGTTTATTGTAATTCTAACCTTTAAGAGGAATACTATATAAATAAACTCATAGAACAGTATTAGTTCTAATCACGGCCCTAATTAGATCTTTTTAATCATCGTTTATCACCTTATATTTAAGAGATAAAAAAATCTTTGCTCTGCAAGTAACTAAAAGTATCTAATTTTAAAATTGTTATAAATGTATGATCCACGTTAATTTAATTATTACATAAATATTCCAAAAAGTTAATTTTTGATCGTAGCATTCCTGAGCATCATTCCTAGTTAATTAATTTTTCATTCAAACTTTAACATGATATTTTAATAAAATTGCTTAATTAATAATTAATAAGCAGGCTAATTAGTTCTCTCCTTTTGCTTTGGAATTTAATTTTCTAATGAAATATATATTTTTACAATGTTTAGGTACTTTGAATTCAATTTTTTAAATACAGTAAATTCAAATTAATTTTTTTCCTAACTTTTGTATTTTTTTCCTAACTTTTTTTTTTTTTTTTTTGCAAAACATTAATAATAAATACAGCTAATAGTATATTTGAAACAAAAAGCTGTATTAAAACTACCCAAGTTCTTTTCATTTGTTATTTTTCATTATTGTTTTTTTCTTCTAAAAACTACTCCTACGCTACTCATAATTTTTTCAAGTAGTGAAAGTATATATTTATAATATTTTTTAACAAAAATAAAGAAATGGGAAATGGTAATTTTTAATAAAACATTCACATGTGGTCCAACTCTTATTTTTTTTACGACATATATTATAAATTTAACAACGTGTATAATAATATTCAACAGAAAAAATTCTTTGTGAAATGACATTTCTTTTTTAAATTATTTCTTTTTTATTATTATTATTTTTTTTTTTTGGTGAGGTTTACAACATTTAAGTATTTCGTACAATTTATTTATTATGTTACCATAGAGATATATTTTTTTTAAATATAAAATAACACTGCTTTAATTGAAATAGTGATTTTTTTTTATCTTCTCTTCTGTTTTATTTATTAATTAATTATAATAATATAATATTGATGGAATAGTTAAGGTAACAACAGGGTAAAAGTAATGATGATGTGAGACACACACACTAGTAAGCGATGTTAATTTGTGTTTATGTGGAAAAATTGGTATCTTCTTCTTCTCATTAAAATATCTCATTAAATTGTACGTTGTTTTTTGGAAGTCTGTCACTATGGATAATTTGGAATTTTCCTTCATACAATATCTAGTAGAGACATAGAGTGAGTTCAAAAAAAAGTGGGGGCAAAAACACTAAATCTTAAGGTTTTAGCAAAACTTCTAAGATAGCAAAGTAACCAAAATCGTGCAAAAATCGACACTTTTTAGAAACTGTCGTTAAAAAACCTTGCACTATGCGTCATTTATAAAAGTTAAACCCCCACTTCTTTTCTTTTTTTTTTTTTTAACCCTTTATTGTTATATCTTTATTTTTCTTGAAGGAAAAAATTGTACGATATGTTTGCCTTATTACAGATATTTTTTATTATCCTTATTATATTACTATAGCGTAATATTTTAGAATGTTAAAATCAATATTGTGACACACATGATTTTGAGAGAATTTTTTGAAAAGAAGATTCTTTTGGAAATTTAGTTTCCTTTTTTTTCCCCTGATAATTAAGTTATCAGATAACAAAAAAAAAAAAAATCTAAACATATTGTTCGACGAAAAGACATTCACATTTATTTGATTGTTTGTTGGGTTGTAATATATATAACATCAGATAGGCACGCTCACTATATAATATAAAAAACACTCGATTCTTTTACTCTCAGAAAGGCACAGTTATCTTCTGAGATTATTGTCCATATATATATATTTAATGATTTTTTTTTCTTATTCCACTTTCAAAAGTTGTTTCATCTTTTCAAATAAAATCATAACACAAATTGTATGTTGTAAAAGAATTTTCCATTAAAAATAACAAGTACTTGTAGATAATTATAAGTAAACAAATATTATTGTGTAACGCATCTTTGGTTAAAATTTGTAACAAAAAAATTATTTATTTACAATTTGTTATATCTTACGATCGAGAAATAATTAAAAATTTATTTTACTATAAGCCTACTATAAGGATACAAAAAAAAAGAAAAAAATGACGATAATTAATTTTAAATGAATAATAAAGATAAAACAATAAGAAAAAAAAACTAATATTATTTTTTAATCGATAATTTAAAATGGTTAAAAGTTATTAGGCAAGATTCTGCGCACATGATTTTTTAAAAGATGCTGAATAAAATTAATAAATAATAATAACAAATAAATGGTGAAATGATTGATGAATATAATATATAAATAAATGATTATGTATGTAATATTTTTTTAAATATAATTTTTATCAGCACCTATAGAAATTATACCATTTATTTATTTCTCCAACGTAAGATATTTATATAAACAACAGTAATTATAATGTACATTATGGGCTTAATCCATATAACAAGCTTAATTATAAAAATTTAAATCATTTACATACTAAAATAGTGGCAGCATAAAACGAGGTCATATATTTATTTTAGTTTTTTCAAACAAAACTATGCAGCTTAAAAAAATGCTTTTTCAAACCTATTCACACTTCACTATATTATTTTTTTTTATAATATTAAAGAAAATGACAAATAGACAAATTAATTTTGAGAAATATAACCTAAAATTATATATATATATATATATATATATATATATATATATATATATATATATATATATATACAGATATATATATATATATATATATTTTTTTTTTGCATCGTCACGTTAAATTTTTGAAGCGTGAATAAAAAAAAACTTTGCTACGTTCACAAATTTTAATTACATTGAAGAAACTAAAAATTATTACAATATTTTTCTGCTAAATATACAAATTATTATATAAACACAGTTTAATTATGCTGCCTAAAAACAAACAAACAAAACATTTTTTTTTTTACAAAGCTTATAAGTATACAATTAAATAAAAATTACCCAGGTAATTATTTGTAAACTTAATTAAAATATCTAAGAATTAAATAAAAATTAACCCCGATTTGTCTGAGGTGTGCGCTGAGTCAGTCAGAAACAAACAAACAACAAAAAACAAATAAATCAGTTTGGAAAATAATACTGTCTTCAGTTTGCCTTACACTTCTCCTTGTTTTCTTCATGTTTTTCTTCTATTCATTTTGCAGTGTTTAGGATATGAGCAATAGTGAAGGATTGACAATTAAGGTGAGGGGTTGAGAGCGGGTTTATGAGGAGAGGATGGGTGGGTGGCTGGGTCCTGCCCAGGCAAATCCAAGCTATACACCAAAAAACAAAAATAAGTCCCCAAATTTAATGAAGAAGATTTTATTATCAGATTGATATGGATTAGAAATAAATACAAAATTTTAAATAAAATAATTCTGAAATTTTTAAAAAAAATCTCCTTCGTATTGGGGGCTTAAAAAAAAAGTTCATATATATATATATATATTAAAGGTGCATTTTACATTTAGTGGATCAAAGCAGACATTTTGAGGACAATAATGTATATTTATATATACTTTGGCATTAGCTTACTATTATAAATCTGTCCAATCTTTTTTTAAAACACACATTTTATTTTTATTTTTTTTAACTCTTCTAATCGACGTTATGATTATATATTATTTACGTTCATTACAACTGAACAAAATATTTTTTTTTAGGCCGTCGATACAAGAATTTCCACCCTTTCATTTGCATACAATCTTCAAACATCTTCTCCCATCAGTTGCTAAAATTTGCGTTTTTTTTTTTCTCTTACTAATTACTAATGTTAACATTTATTATTTATATAATATAAAAAACACCTTAAAATTTGTTTTATTTACGGAAACACAAATTGGTTGGCTACAGTGAATCGAGACTCGGAGCCACCCAAAAAGATGGCCGGGGCAATGTAGCTCCCCCCTGTAACCGGTGTCAGTGAGTTACAATTACATCTGGTGCTGATTTAGTTGACTCAGCTGAACTGTAAGGTCGACCATGACTACCTCCACCACCACCCGATCTTCCCATTGTTCCTGTATTTGCATTTTGTTGAGGCATTTCAATTACTGCCTCAGCTCGAAATCTATGTGGAGGTTCAATTTCCTCTGGTCTGCTAAATTCTTTTAATGGTGCTGTACTTGCACTTCTACCAAATGTTGAAAATCTTGGATTACTACCCATTTGTGATGATGGTACTCTTGGTGGATGAGCATATCTTGGTGCTGGGGGAGGTGGGGGAATTATATCTTGAAATAAACTATCTCTCGTTTGACATTCACTATCACGCATTTCTATACTTGGGCTATGAACTATATGATCATCTCGTAAAAATACAGCATCACCATTATATCGCGGCTTGTCCAACAAACCTGGAGGTAATGCTCCACCATCCCCGGCCGCGGCGGGGACATAACATCCTTTAGCTGGATCATCATCATCTGGTGAGTCTCTTGAGCGAGGTGGTTCTGAAGAGTAACGTGTCATAGCAGCCATAGCTGCACGTAGCTTTAGACCTCGTGGTGAGGAGCCTGTGCTAGAGCCACCACCACCGGGAAGTGCCCCAAGAGATACGGCAGTTTGCAAAGTAGCAGGACCATCAGCACGTCCCATCTCATCCAAACGTCCCTCACGAGACTGTCGGATATGGTCCTGTAGGAATAAAAATAAATAAACTTATTTGTATGTACATATGAGACCAATTCATTTTAACTAAAATAGTCGATTTTTGTATGTTTTACGTACTTTAGGGACTATTATAGTGGAAGTAAAATAGGTTAACATTAAATGTGTAGTAATTTAGCTTGACACTTAAAACATAAGCTTAAACATAAGCAGAAAAACTGAATTAAAACTACATAAAATATGTTTTAGTCTTGAATTTTGTGAAATATGTAGTTGAAAATATATTTAAAGTTTATACGAAAAGAAAAAAGAAAACTGATATTTACCTTCATGATGTGATGGTCTCTAATAAGTTTTCGAACACAGTTGAATACGAAAGCGAAGCACATTCCTGAGAGAATGAGCGTGAAAATGACGAGAATTATGATGATGTGCTCAGAATTTATCAGCGAGTTCTTTTTACTCTGTCAACACACACCAATATGTCAAAATTAGAATACATAATAACATTGGGGACACCTTAAAAATAAGAAAGAAAAAAAAGTAAACAAAACAGGAAAGAGAAAGTAAAATTAGAAAAAGTTTTCTTTTAGTGGGAAGAAAAGTTAAAATATATCCTCCCTACTATTTCATGGAATTTGGATTTAAAGAATAATGTATTCATTGAATTAATACAATACTGTACAATAATATTTTATATATACTTAATGTGGAATTAGGATTTTTAAATATAATATACATATTATTATACTATTTGTTCAGATTCAGTAAATGAATTTTTATTATTATTATTATTAGTTTTTTTATAAATACACAAGTTTAGTTAATTCGAAATAATATATTGGGTGAGTTTCCAAAAAGCTCGCGTATTTATACAAATTCACTTAAGTAAAATAAAATGAAGTACTAATTAATTTAAATATTCTGAAATTATAAATTTAAAATAAATTTTATATAATATTATACATATCACACTTTAAAACACTCATTTTAAAATCTCTTTTAAAGCTGTGTGTCATGATTTTAATGTAAAGTTAAATATAATTTACAAGTTTGTATATGTTTGTAAAGTAGTAAAATGAGGTTTCATTAAAGTTGTCCACATCCTCTGTGACAACATTCTTTGCTTTTAGGCACATATTGCATTAATCTTTTTTAATGTTATTTGTACAAATATGGTCGCATAATTTTAGTTTCACAAACTAAATTAAGCACTTAGAAATGTTCAAAGAAATAAACCAGTGAATGAAATCAATGTGTTTCGTCTAGCAAATTATTTTTACTTCTTTTTACTTTTTTTTTCTTGCATTTAAAGTTCTTATTGTACTTGGTATAGTTTTAAGATAATTATTGATAATTATATTACTTATCAATGTTAAGTTAAACGTCTTTTTCGTTGCAAAATTAATGATTTTATAATCATTTAAAAATATTGTATATAAATTTAATTTCTTTTCATTGCTTTATTATGCGTATATAAAACATTCAATGAATATTAACAAGATGCTTTATAACAATATTAAAACATACAAAAGTATTAATTATTTAAAGATACAGTATTACATAATAAAATTAAATCATATTAAAAAAAAACTAGATACTTGAGGCTATTTTACCTAATTTACATATAGGTTTTGTAGTTAACTCACAAAACAAAATTAATTACAAATATAACACCGTATAGTTAAGAAATTTGCATACTAACACTGACGTACTGATGTTACTGTGTATTTATATAAAGTAAAGTTTTAATAAAATTCATCAACTTCCTAAATTTATATAAAACAATTGTAGTAAACAATAATTCTCTTGAATAAAATATATAACATTAAGTTAATATTTACATATAACAGTATTCGTTCGTTCGTTCGTTCGTTCGTTCGTTCGTTCGTTCGTTCGTTCGTTCGTTCGTTCGTTCGTTCGTTCGTTCGTTCGTTCGTTCGTTCGTTCGTTCGTTCGTTCGTTCGTTCGTTCGTTCGTCCGTCCGTCCGTCCGTCCTTTCTTTCATTCATTCATTCATTCATTCATTCATTCATTCATTCATTCATTCATTCATTCATTCATTCATTCATTCATTCATTCATTCATTCATTCATTCATTCATTCATTCATTCATTCATTCATTCATTCATTCATTCATTCATTCATTCATTCATTCATTCATTCATTCATTCATTCATTCATTCATTCATTCATTCATTCATTCATTCATTCATTCATTCATTCATTCATTCATTCATTCATTCATTTGTGAATTTATTCATTTATTTGTTTATGCATTTATTTATTTATATTAACTACTGTATAGTATGTACTATGTACTCAGTAAAGTAAAGAATCTACAACAATATTATTTACAATAGGTATATAAATAAATGTGTTAGCATAGAAAAGTAAAAATAAACTATGCTATTTTATGCTTGAGTAAACTTACAAAAACAATTGTTATAGTTGTTAGACTAGAGTACAGAAACGTAGACAAATCAATCAAGGTACGGAAGCGTGTAAGATAGATGCTTCAATTCAGTTGAATTAACAAGAAGAAAATTTCTCTCTCTCTCTCTCTCTCTCTCTCTCTCTCTCTCTCTCTCTCTCTCTCTCTCGTATTATACTATTGAGATAAAAACAATACCACAACTACGACGACAACTACATGAATGTAAATAAAGGAAAACTTATATAATGAGTAAAACACTAGTTGTAATACATAATATGATTTACTTAATTATTAATTACTTGAGAGTTCTCTTGCCAAGAAAATCAGAGAAGTTTTTAATCTTTAATTCTCTTATATAGAATAGAATGCTACATTTAGAGACGAAGTAAAAATTAATATCAGGGGCGGATCCAGGAATTGTGTTTGGGGGGGGCGATCTCCTAGAAAATTAACCATGTAGGACCGGGGGGGGGGGGGGGTAGCGCGCCGCAGGCGAAAAATTTTATTTGGCCACGCCCCTTTTTGGAAAATATTGCAAAATTAGTCTGCCTTTGAAAAAATATTCTTGAATTGCAAAATTTTTGATTTGGTAGTTTTTTTTTTTTTTTTTTTTTTTTTTTTTTTTTTATGTAAGCAAAAAAAAAAAAAAAAAAGTAAAAGTTGAACAAATGATTTCTGAAATATTTTCTATTTTCATCTCTTTGTAAAATTATTAATGTTATTTCACTGAAAAAAAAAAAAAAAATTAAAAACTTGAAAAAAAAAAGCAACATTTAAATAAATTAATAATATTGTGTATTATTTTATTATTATTAATTTATTTATTATTATTATTTTTTTTATACACCAATTTACTAACAATTGTTTTGCAATTTTTAAAACTATTATCGATATATTGTAAAACATAAAACTTATATTTGGATGGAAAAATATTTTGAGATAAAAATTATAAAATTTATATTAAAGTTTTTTTTTTTTTTTTTTTTTTTTAGTTCTTATCGTGAGCAAAATATTTCGTGAAGGTCCAAGTATTAAGTATTAACAGAACTATATCTCTGATATATTACCCTGATGACATGACAACTAGGGGATGTTAAAAAAATTATTTTTTGTTATACTGTATATTTACTCAAATGGATTCAAACGCTTATCCAGCAATAAAAGTTGCGCCGAAGGCGCAAAAAAAAATTTTTTTGGACTAAATTTTTTTCAACTTTTGCTCATTTTTTTCCACCCACGTGGGCCGTTTGGGGGGGGCGGTCGCCCCCACCGCCCCCCCCCTGGATCCGCCCCTGATTAATATAATATATTATAATTATAAAAATGAAACAAGCAGACTGTTTTAATTATATAATTACATACGTTTTCATTTTATATTTTACTCGTCACTTTTACGGTATTATGATTACTATATGTTTATGACATACATATATTAGATTAAATTTAGCAATTCCAGTTTTGAAGTTTGAAATTTTTTGCTCAAAACATGCACATTTAATGTAAAGATTGGTTCATTGGTTATTGGTTCTTTTAATATCGTTTTCCGTTTCTTAAGATAAATAGCATTTAAGGGAGTAGGGTACCGACGTCGGCCATTAGGCTCAAACTTTTCTTGTCAAAAAATCTGAAATTTTGCACAATGATACTTCAGCTGGAGACAATTTCAAATATATAAAAATTTTGAGGGGTCACCGTGCAAATTGGTTTTATATGATTTTTTGAAATTTTAAGCCCATAAGGCTCAATGTTAATTTCAATAATTTTTTTTTTTTTTTTTTTTTTGGGGACGGTTCAAACATCATGAAATTTTTATCACGGCTACGTGACATACACAATGACACCAAATTTAGAACGAAAGTACTTCTAGTTTTTGAGATATAAGGTCGGTACCTTACTCCTTTAAAACATTGAATGAATTTTGAGGGTGAAATATTTAAATTTAATTTAAACTATATGATTCCTTGCAAAAAAATATATATCACTCACAATAGAAATTATTGAATTTATAAATCAATTTTTATAAAATAGTGCTTTGTAAAAAAGTTTGACATTTTGTATATTGAACTATTTTTTATATATTATTATTGTACTACAGAATATAATTAAAATGTCATATACAAAAGTTTCTTATAATAACATTTTACAATAATAAAATCTGTGTAAATGTCTACAGATAGCATAGTGTTTATTACTTTTTGTACCCTGTTTTGGGAACTTCCATAAAGAAATTTTTCTTCTTATTTACTTGAATTCCCTTTATGATAGTTTAAAAGTTACAATAAATATATTTATAACTCCTTTGTGTTTAAGTTAAATTTACAATATTGTTTACATTTAAAGTTAAGATAGGAAAAAGCAATAAGATGAACAAAATTAAATTAACTATACGCTATGTTATGTAGAGCTAATAGTACACAATTTATAGCATGTAAACCATTATAATAGTTCGTATAGTGCACACGATTGTATATTTTATATCATTCAAAAACTCGTGCTAAATTTGGAATGTTATTCGTATGTAAATAAAAACGTACTGAATTTTTAAAGGCGTAGAACACTTTGAACAAAAAAACTTGTCTAATATCCTAACAAACCTATCAATGCTGATTTGACCGGAGTCATTGATTTCTAATTTATTTTCCATTCACGGAATAGCAGGTGCGATTTTATGAAGACACAACTTACTGGTCCACCGAAGGAAAAACAAGCTAGTTATGACGTCATAAAACCGCATCTGCCATTTTGTGAATGGAAAATTAATTAGAAATTAATGACTCCGACCAAATCAAAGGTGATATTTAGGTATGAGAATATTATTTAGAAAAGTTTTTTTGTTCAAGGTGTTTTACGCATTTAAGAATAATTATTACAAACGCTTCTATTTTATACCATTTGTAGAATAAGTATATATTATAGTACTAGTGTGGATATTTCGCTATTGGATATTTTAATAATTAAATCGTCATGTATTATGTTTATAGTGCAAATCAGTCTGCCTTTATATATTTTTTTTTCTGGTTTATAGCAACAGAATAATATGAAATCTTAAAGTATTTTATTATCTGCAGCAAGTTATACCGATAATCTGCAAACTATTATAAAACTTTTTCTTGCAATATTAACGGTGCACAAGTTGATAAGTTATTTTTATAAAAGGTTCATTGCAATTTTAAAGAAAAAAAATATATATTGTATAGCTTACAAGAACTGGATTATAAATAAACTTGAGATTACTTTTCAAAACTATATATAAAAATGTATTGAAAAGTTAATTGCAATTTTTTTTTTAGATATACGTATAAAGATATCATTAAATTTTTCCTCACGTCTGAGTAGAAAAGATGAGTTAAAAAAAAAAAAGAAAGATAAGAAAGGATAAAAAAAAAAAAATCTGAACGTGTCGCTTATTGGCTTACAATGTTCTTTAAAGAAAGTTTTCTTTTTTGCGATTGGTTCGTTTATTGCATCTCAGGTTCTTGACTATTACGTTGTTATAATACTCTCTTTACTGATATAATAAGATATATAGTAAGGTTGTATCGTGTCTATTGCGCACAGCTGAACTTTTCATACATCCAGGTCAAATAAGGTGTTATCGTCTTTTTTTTTTTTTTTTTTTTTTACTTCCTTTTTCTATACTCTCAAGTATACATCTCAGTAACAGGTGATGTGATAAAAGTACAGTAAAAAAAAATATATCATCTATTGTTTTATAGTGACTCAAAGCTATTGAAGGGTTATACTAGTTTCTATAAGCAAAGAAATTTATTTTCTCTCTCTAAGAAACTTTATTATTGAACTGACGTGAGTATACCGATACTATTCTTTATAGCAAGTTTTTTTTTTCTTCTTAATTTACTTTCTTTTGATATTTATTTTATTATCGTACCATATAAAATATAATGAACTACAATAGTAATATTATTAATATTTTTTTATTAAAGTACCATTACTTTAATTAAATAAAAATATGATTTTTTTGTTATCATTTCAATTTATACTTACTAGAAGAAAACTAATTATATTATAAAAGTAAAATTATTAACAGAAAAAAGTTACAATAGACTTTTTTTTTGAAGTATACAAATAATATCATAAAATCAATCTAAAAAAAATAATATATAAGAAAAAAAAAATTGTTAATAATATATAAAAAAAAAATGAAGTTCCTTATTGAAATCAAATCTAAATCTGATCTTCTTAGCTGCTATAGAAAATTGGATGCGATTTGAAAATATAATTTATGTTGTGAAGAAATGAAGGGGGAATTTTGTGATTTTTCTTATTTATTCCGTAGCAAAGCTTCATTGGTTTATAAAAAAAAGAATGATTTTTTACTGTCTTGGTAATAAGAAAAAAAAAACGTAAATATTATATTTTTCAATCTTATTTTAATGTAAAAATGATAAAAAAGAAAATGTAAGCGATACGATGTAAACATTTTATTTGGTTATATTGATCTTGGACATATTCTCAAATATTATGTAAAAATTGTTATTTGAATTGAACAAAGCTGAATAAAATACACAACGTGTGTTTTTCAATTTACCAAACTTCTATAAATGTTTTTAGCTTTAGGCGATAGAAAAAATAAATAAATATAAAAAAAATTCGATAAATGCAGCGTCTTTAAATATACTATTTACTTGAAGCAAACTGTACCGTTTTTTTCTTTTATATATACTGACAAAATGTAAATACGTAATAATTATGGTAGCTCAATACTGCAATATTTATGCATAACATTTATAGAATATTTACACTACATAGCATAATAATTAAGATGTTTACAATAATTACTAATAGATAGCAACATTTGTGCTCTAATATATTGTAGGAATTATTTAATGCAGCATAAATAACGTATTTTATTTTTTCTGTGTATACATCTCTCTAAATAATTTTTTTTATCAACGTTTAAAGTTTATGAAAGGAACTTTTTTATAAATTTTAATTAAAAATAATAATAACTGGAATATATAGAATTAAAACAAATCTCATACCGGTATTGTAAGAGTTGTGTGGTCAATATTACTTGTTAAAACATCATACTTTATATTATAAAATATCTCTCGTTTTTTTTTTTTTGCCTCAACTTGGTAAAGTGAACAAAATTATCTACATTACCGTTGTGGCTTTTTGCTTTTTCATATACCTACACCAGCCCCTAAAAAGTTGTTATATATTTAGAACTATATAATATGTAAATACAAGCAATGCGGCTTGTGAAATGAGTAGGCAAAAGGCTTGTATAATAATAATATAACATTTTGTAATATGTATATTTTATTCATCATGAAACCATATTAGAAAGTATATATATTTATATTAATTTTAACGTATAGGACAAAGTAAGTACAGTAAATTAAATATACTTTCTATAGAAATGAATTATAATCTTTAATAATAATGGTCAATTCTCTATGTATTTATATGGTTTCAAATTAAATTAAAATACTTTATTACATTAATAAAACTATATTTTACAGTCAGTTTTATATATTATGAGGATTCAATTTTAGTTTTGTATGAAATATTTTGACTATTGACTTTTACTGTTTTACAAATTTAATATGAGTCTCTCTATTATGAGTATGCTTTCTAACAATAAAATTATTTAATTAAATTTAATAACAAAAGAGATAGACTTTATTTCATTAGATATATTTCTATTATTAAGTTTTCTTTTATGCGAAAATTTGTGTTTTGTCAGCAAATGACAACTATTCAGATCTATAGTTATTTAGCTTCTTTTTTTTTAACCTATTGCTATAAAATAATTTAATGCATAATGATAATTAATAAAAACTAGTTGTGTAGAGAGTATTAAAAATTAGTTTTTATGTAACTGAATAAAAAACTATTTATTTACTTCTGAAATAAATAAAATAAATTGCATAAAAATTATGATATGCTTTGAATTATTCTAAATAGTTAAAAATTGTTATTTTATAAAACATAGAAATTTTATTATTTCTCTTATGGTAACAATAAAAGAAAAAAATTGTTGTATAAAAAAAAATATAAAATATATATTTAGGAAATAATGAAACTTATATATAATATAAAACTATGTAATAAATTTAAGTAAAAATATTACTATATTTTGTTAAAATTTTTAAAATATACAAAAATGTCAGTGAGAAAGTTGTAAACGTTTCTTAATGTCTGTTATTCTGTTTCTGACATTTTGAACTGATGACTTCCAATTTCCTAAACTTCTCATCTTGTTGTTAGTAGTAGTGTGATTATTGTGGATTACACACAGAGTGAGAAGGGTGCATAACTGATAGTCACGATACATCAACCGCGTATTCTTGTAAGAAACTACATCTCTAACTTTACGTCTTTTGACTCGTAAAAATATATATAATAATAATAATTTTATAGAATAAACGTTTAAGGGTTGTATATAGATGGTTTGTATCTTAAAATCTAAAAAGAAACTTCCAAATTTTATGATTATATTTCAAAGTTTATAGTAATAGTAAAATATGTTAAAATTGTCAGAACCCGTGACCATCAGAAATGTGAGAAAATAGTTATTGAAATTAACATGGGCTCTTATGGGATTAAAACTTCAAAAAATCACAATTTAAAATCTAGCATGGTGACCCCACAAAACTTTTACATTTTTGAAGATATCTTATCCTAATGTATCACTGTGCAAAGTTTCAGATTTTTCTTTCTTTACAACTTTTTAGTCAAATCCCGTAGTACCTGATTTCCCGACTTAAACTAAGAACTAACTACTTTATATCCAATAAAATTTGAATTTAAAATAAAAATGTATATTTAAGCTTAAATATTATTAAAATTATATCTATAACAAACTACATAGTTCATATTAATATTAATGAAGAGAGATTTTGATTGAATGTTTATATGCACATATAATGTAAAAAAGGGAACAACATTTCATTATATTTTTAATAATGAAATCAATTCTTTTGTTATTCATATTTACTTTCTCTTTCAAATTTATTCATAATAAAATTGTAACAATAAAAGATTCTAGAATTCAATAAAGTTTCTACTTACAATACATTCATCTTCATCCCAACGAAAGCGGCAATTGATACGTCCATTGCAACGTAAATCTCGCGAAATGCAAGTATTGTCTTCACAATCGTACTCATCACTCTCACAACCTGTCAACACATGAACAAAAAAAATATTTAACCTCTAAATTTTCTCAATGATAATTTCTTTCCAAACAATTTTTCTAGCTTACGTACGTAAAGTACATATAAAAAAAAATGAAAGAACGAAATACTTTATTTGATTGAAATTAAAAAGCAGTCGTTAATGTATAAGTTGTATAAATAATTCCATGTTTGGTATTTTTATGTTTTTTTTTCACAAATTTATTTTCAACAGTGTATAACTAAAAAGATTTTATATTAAAAAAAATTGTAGACACTCTGACCTTTTAACATTTAAAAGTTTGTTACAAATTTACATTACATTTTAAAACGATTATAAATTTTTAATTGAACTAATATATAAGTTAATGCTTTTATTTTTAGTAAGTGAGTTTATTTCTAAAGATTGACATTAAAAAGATATTTTTTTATACTAATAAAAAAATCTAAATTATTAAAAACATGAGATTTAAAAGGAAAAGTAAAATATTGATTTAACGAATATTTAAATTTTGATTTGATTGATTTTAGTTTGTAATCATACGACTAATTTTGATACTGAAAACTTTTGCTCAAAAGTAACTATACTAAATAATTTTGATACTTAAATTCTGGATGATAACAAAATTAAAGTGTATCAAACAAACCTTGTCCAGCTGCTTTTTCTCTGAATGCTGTAAAAAGTGCTTCGAAAGTTGAATTGATAGCCTTTGCCTCAGCAAGAAATCTTACATGTAGAATATTGCTGGTACTCGTTACCGAATCTGCGATACTACCACAGAAATTCTTTAGACGATTCGGTAAATCTGTTTGAGATGAAAATACATCCACGAAGTTGTTGTCACAATCGTTAGGTTTTTCCAACTTGAATTTATGGAACGACAGTTGAATCTGAAACCATAGAAAACAAACATTTGTTTTTTAATTTGGGATTTAAGCGAAGAAGAAAAAAAGAAAAAAAATCCATAAATATTTGCCCGCAACAAAACAGAAGAAAAACAATCATAACTGGCAAAATAACAAACCACCATTAATCCTTCAGGCAGTGTATCAATAATATTCCTTGAAATTTTAATAACAGAGAAACCACTGTAAATATTTAGAAAATAATAAAAACTAGTTATTGTAGTATATATGTTGGCAACCATTGCCGAATTCGCTCATTGGCCGAAATAGGCGACCACGTCGCAGCGTGGCAATGCAATTTTGCCAAGATCCGAAATTCAGCACTTGTGCATCGTAATGTTGACCATAGACAAATTTTTTTGCCAAATTTAATAAGAAATCATTTTTATAAATTTATAAATATTTTAATTAACTGAAAACCATAATATAAAATAATGTGTTATAATAATAAAAAAATATATATGATATTATTCATACTTATACCGAATATCGTAACCTGCGTATTAAACATTTTGACCACGCTGCAGCGTGGCAATTATCAAAAATCACTCCACGAACTGGCTAAAATTTATTTGCCAACAATTTGGCATTTGTTAAAAACCACTCCGCAACGTGGTCAAAATTACGATGCATTTCGGATCTTGGCAAAAATGCATTGCCACGCCGCGACGTGGTCACTTATTTCGGCCAATGAGCGAATTCGGCAATGGTTGCCAACATATATATACAGGGTGTCCGTAAAGTCTTTGAGGATGTTTAGACATAAAGAAAACACACAAGACTTAACGTAAAATTAACTTTTTATACATCAAATTAAAGCTTAGATTTTTACAATTTTGAAAATTTAAACAGTTTTAAAATCAAATAATTATTAACTTTGCTAGAAGAGAAAAAGCAAAAAGTGAGATTTTGGCGAATTTTTTTTCTTTTTTACGCTTTTTACGCTTTTTACGCTTTTTTTTTTTTTTTTTTTTTAACTTTACATAATGGTATCCCTACGTGGGCACCTTTGGCTGCGCGATAGACGTCCAGACGTACCTCTAGCTCGCGTCACACATTATGGAGCATTTGCGGCTAAAGGACTGGATGGTGGCAGTGATCCTCTGCTTCAGCTCTTGCACGTCATTCACTGGTGTTTTGAAGACTTTATCCTTGACGTAGCCCCAGAGGAAGAAATCTGGGGGGGGGGGGGGGCTGAGGTCAAGTGATCTTGGGGCACCTACCATAGGTCCATCTCGAGACCAAGCCATCTACCTGGAAACACCGTACTAAGCGTCGTGTCTTTGACATTATGTGCCCAGTGTAGTGGAGCACCGTCTTGACCCCATTCTGTCTGTGCTTGAAGCAGCTGAGGGATCGCACAATTCTCTAGCATATCTCACCTGACCAAAATGATCGGCCCATTCCTTTTCCAAGAGCCAACAGTCAGGTGGGATAATTACCTGGATATGCGAGAAAATTTTGCGGATCCCTCAGCTGCTTCAAGCACAGGTAGAATGGGGTCAAGACGGTGCTCCACTACACTGGGCACATAATGTCAGAGACACGCTTAGTACGGTGTTTCCAGGTAGATGGCTTAGTCGAGATGGACCTATGGTATGTGCCCCAAGATCACTTAACCTCAGCCCCCCCCCCCCCAGATTTCTTCCTCTGGGGCTACGTCAAGGATAAAGTCTTCAAAACACCAGTGAATGACGTGCGAGAGCTGAAGCAGAGGATCACCGCCACCATCCAGTCCTTTAGCCGCAAATGCTCCATAATGTGTGACGCGAGCTAGAGGTACGTCTGGACGTGTATCGCGCAGCCAAAGGTGCCCACGTAGGGATACCATTATGTAAAGTTTAAAAAAATAAAAAAAATAAAAAAAAGCGTAAAAATCGTAAAAAAGAAAACAAATTCGCCAAAATCTCACTTTTTGCTTTTTCTCCTCTAGCAAAGTTAATAATTATTTGATTTTAAAACTGTTTAAATTTTCAAAATTGTAAAAATCTAAGCTTTAATTTGATGTATAAAAAGTTAATTTTACGTTAAGTCTTGTGTGTTTTCTTTATGTCTAAACATCCTCAAAGACTTTACGGACACCCTGTATATCTATATACATATATATACATACATACATACATGATATATATATATATATATATAATATACATGGACGTAAAAGTAAGGAAAGCTTATCTTTTCTTATATAATAATACTTTTATTTAGATTACATTAAAGCACACAGTGTAATTCAAAATAATTATTCAATTTAAAATACGTTTTATTGCAAAACACATTATATAGGTTTGGCTTGTGCCCCTGGAAATAAGTAATGTATGCAACATGTGCAACATAACTGACAAACAATTTGCCTAACCTGTAGGATGAAATTCCTTAATTTTGCTGGGCTATTCACGCTATCAATAGGCACCATAATAATATTATTTTGTCCATCGAGCATGAAATGTAATTTTATGAAAGTATAAGCTTTTTTTTACTAAGTATCATCTACTTTCATTCAGGCCAGAGATTTTTAATGCTTTTGAAATTGCCAATGAATAAAAAGTCCTGCGTATCGAAAATCTCATTAAAACCCTTTTCAAGTAATTTTAAACCTTAAAATTCCCTTAACATTCTATTCACGTGTGTATGTAACGTGAACTTTTGAATTGTAAGACCTTTGAAATAAAAATTTTATGAGACAGGAAAGACAAGATATCGAAAACAATATTGACTGCTCTATATTTTCGTAATTTTTATTGTTATAGATTCCTCGTGTACTTCTGTATATTACGTCCTACCATGATGTAGACCCGTAAAGTCACCGAGTGAAACCATATATTTTGTAACAGAGTATAAAAGGGTGATATAGAAGACAAGGAAAATAATACACTACCGATGTTGAAATATATTTTCATTACTTTGAACCCTTCATACTATAGTTTTTATAACCTTATATTTTTCTTGGCTATATACCTTTCTTCAACATAAAAAAAGAACAGTTTTGGTTGACGTACTTGATTTTTTATTTTCATATATGTGATATAAAAATAAAAGAGAAAAAAATTTTGAACCAAAATTTTCCTCTTTTGTCTTATTTCTAAAGAAAAACATAAAGAGTGAGTTTCATACAAATTCATAACCATTTTCTTTGTTGTCTTCAATTTTTTCTATTTTTATTTTCCTCACTATCATTTAAGTTCGTGTAATATTTTTTTCTCTAAAATAATAAATAATACTTACGCACTTTTTATTTTCTTTGAGAGGATTATTATTTATTTTAAAAATGAGCACAATGGACTTGTTATTCCAAAAACGTCAAAAAAATTGTTCACTATATATTTTTTTTCCTGACAAGAGTAATAAACTCATCCACATATCAATATATTTTTATTTGTTAAAGTAAATGTTTTTCTGACTGTTGAATAATACTCTTTAGAGATTATGAATAAAAAATAATCGTTAATTTTTTAAATTACAATTTTTTTCCTGTAATTTTTACTGTTGTTGCTCGTCCTTGCTAAATGTTAAGAAAGGCAACAAAATTTAAAACACTCACGTATTTTTATGAGTTCAAACTATTGTTAGAGTTTATAAAAACTGTGATTTTAAACATAAATATATAACCATTATAATTATAAAATTTGTAATTGTTCTATGTGGGGAAAAATTTTTTATTAAAAAAATTTCATGTATGAAAACTTAATATACATAACAATTTGCCTAAAATAAAAAGCAAAGTCCATAGTTTTTACATTGATACCATACTTTTTCTTAGAACGTAATTATTATAGTTTTTGCCAAAAGTACTACGTATCACAAAAACTCTCTGTAAAATTAAGGAAAAAAAAGTTTTAATTAGTTCTTATAGTTTTTCACGTAATGCTATTACCACTTGAATTCACTAAATTTGAGATTGACGATTGCAAATTGCATGTTTCCAAAACGCTGGTGACTAATTTCTCTCTCTCTCTCTCTCTCTCTCTCTCTCTCTCTCTCTCTCTCTCTCTCTCTCTCTCTCTCTCATCAGAGAAGTCACGTCAAACTTAGTCAATGTCACGTAACAATTCATGAATATTTAATGTCGTAATATCTCAACATATATTTCTTGACTCACTGTACGTCAAATTAAACAAAAATAGAATCTTAAAGTTCAAAATAGTTTAGTTTAAAAATTAATCAATTACATTTTTAATTATAACTAAATTTAGCATACTTAATTTTTATTAAAATAGCTATGAGAATTTATTTTGTAATTACAAGTTTAGAAGAAAAAAAATATAGAAGTTGTACTAAAATATAAATTTGAGCTCTTATTTAATTAAAAAAGTCTCAAAGACGATAAAATTTCATTCAACAACACAAAAATCCAATTTTAGTTTCCCCATGTGATGGCGAATTATTTGAAATAATAAAATATTTAACTTAATAAAAGTTAAGTTTAAGTTTCGTATATTACAGCATGTTCAAATACAATTATGATTACACATTAAAAAAAAAAATCTTTCTTCTTCTTCAAATCATATTCCCACTTATATATTAAAAAATTTTATGCTATTTTTTTTTTTACTTTAAATATCAGTACTCTTTCTTCAATATTAATTTTAAGCTTTTATTTACAATTTCTTACCATTTTATATTCAAACATATTATATAGTTGTAAGTAATGTAATACTCATTCTTATAATACAAATAATTTAAGTACCAATTTAAGTAAAGAAAAAAGTTGTATAATATGAAGTATTTTTCTTTGTGTCATGTATGTTAGTGTTTTTTTTTTTTTTTTTCTTTTTTACTGTGCATTACAAATGGTCATGTCAAAAACAGTACCATATTACATACAGAATAATATACAAGATAAACGTTTCAAGTTTTTAAAAAATCCTCTTTGTAATTTTACCATAAGTATGATGGTCATAATAATTTACTGTTATAATAATAATAAATATGACTGTTGTATTATTTATGATAAAAACAATAGGAGTGATTTGTATTTTTCTTTACTTGTACCTTAAAATAATAATTTAGCAATAATTGTTAGATTAATGGCAGATCATATAACTTCCTAACTTTTAATAATATTAACAATAATAATTGTACCTAATGTAAATATAACTTATGTAATCAAAAAAGGATTCCCGCTGAAATATAATGTAAGTAGATAACTATGTAATCCAGAGAGGATTCCCGCTGAAAAGTACTGGTCAGCTGGAGACGTGTATTGCGGGTCAAAATTACATTGATCAAATTGGCAACAAAATATAACTTCAAGGATAAAATAAAATTAAAGGCAAAAGAAAATAACTTCCAGGATAAAATAAAAGGCAACAGAAAATTGAATAACGATATTCTCTTTGGATTACCTAATCTATAGAAATACCTTAATTGTGCCTATTTAAATGTAAGCCTTGATATATATATATATATATATATATATATATATATATATATATATATATATGTATATATATATATATATATATATATATATATATATATATATATATATATATATATATATGTGTGTGTGTGTGTGTGTGTGTGTTCTTAAAGTTTCATTAGTAAATTAAGGTTTACTACAGTGTTTAAAAATTATTTCCAGTCTCTGAACATTTTGTGCAAATAGCATTCATAATCCTATTTTTGTGATAATAAGTAAAAGATAAAATAACGTTTGTACACGGTACTATTATACCGTATCATATAGCTCTTGAAAAGAAAATTTCATTTTCATCATGTTATATAATAATTGAATTTCTCTTCATATCTAAATTTATATGAAAATAATATAAATTAAAATATCATTCATAAAACAAGTATAATTTGCTATCTGTATTTTATATACGTATTTAATTAACATAACGTAATTAACTAGAAGAGTTACTAATTCAATATTAAAGAAGAATGAGAAAAGATAATATAGTTAATCCTTATTCTAGCACGTTTATATAGTATTTAAGTTAATATTTTACTAAAAATTCAATACTTCATTACAATTTTAGAAATTTACACGTTGTTATATAAAAATGAAATATAAGATGATGATTTTCTCTTTTAATCGGTAAAAACTGAAACCATACTGTAAACTTTTACTTAAAGGGATAAAAAAAAATTAGACTTTTTTTTTTGTGGTACTTTTATAACTTCTATACTTATTAACCTCCTAAGATTGAAAAAAAAATCATCATTGAAGAATTTTCTTTGGGAGTAAGAGAAAAGAAAAGAGTAAGAGAGAGAGAGAGAGAGAGAGAGAACTGATGCCTCAGCTAAAAAAGACTTTTACTTTGTGAAGATCAATTGATCTCTGACAAGCTTTTCAAACTTGGTGCCAGAAAGTCGAAAATACATCATTTTTTCCTCTCTTTTTCTTATAACTTAAAATGTTGCGTGTTAAAGACGTGAGTTTTTACGATGAAGACGTTTTCTTTCTTTTCATGTCATCACTTCGCTAAATATATGCAGTGAACATTTCACTTTCTTTTTTTGACATCGATATACAGTTCATAATCATCAGAAATTTATATCATTAATTATTAATATTTTATTTTAAATTGATATACCATATAATGACTATGGTCTTAAAATAGAAATTATTATAGTTTTGGCTTTCAAACCTATATAATATTTAAAAAATAATAATAATTATATGGGTCAATTAAAATTATAAATTTAAACACATCTTTGTTTTCATTAGTTTCTTTAGTAATGGTCTAACATTAATTATACTATAAAAGTAGAAACTATATTCGTTTTTAGCTCCTATATAAAGCTTTGTACGTAAAAGTAAATTACTGTAAATTGTATACGTATATATACGTACGTACATTTTGAACATACGTTGAACATTTTATGTCGTAAGCCTTAGTTGAACAACGAAGGCTTTTTTTTTTTTTTTTTTTTTTTTTTTTCAATTACACAAATCAGTGTATTTATTTCTTTTCAATTTAACCGTGACAAAAATATGGCCACACTTTTACGTACAGGTAACGTATATACTACAACAATACATTATAAATTTATTATGTGATAAATTGAACTTTTATAACTTGACCCAAAGTTTTTGAAACAAAATTAAATGTAATTTTAAAACATTTCAAATTTAAAACTTTTTGTTGTCACAAAATATAGTAGATACAATAATTTATAGATGTATAAAAAAAATATTGAAAAATGTGTAAAAATTTACAAAAGTTACTTTTTTTGAGAGACAAAATAGTCAATATGTGATTACAACATAAAAAATAACATACAAAAACAAATTTTAAAGCGTAAAAAAATGAAAGAGAGTTTTATTTTGTGATAAAAAAACACACACAAGCAATAGGAAAAAAAATACGTAAATCAAATCACCAAATTCATATTTGAAACATGAATAGAACATACAGAATACCATAATAACTTGCCTTTTTGCATAAAAAAAAACTTGATAAAAAAAGGGAGCCATAAAGTTAAATTGTTGCCGTAGATTTCAAAAGTGTGTAAATATGCCATAGAGTATTGACTTTTTTTTTTTTTTTTTTTTTTAAGTGCAATATTTTATTGACAACGTAGAAATACTGTTATACGAGAAAACTAATGTAGTAATGGTGCCACTACCTGTTTATATTAATTTCTTTTATATGTTAAATAATTATTGTGTTATTTATCTATTATTATGCAGCTTATTAGCTGAATTAACCTTAATTAGTAAAGGTCTTTTCTCCGATACAGATTAACATTTCAACTAAATTTAAATAATATTCTAGTAAGAGTTATTTTGTAAATAGTTTAAGCCTTAAAAAAAAGTTGATATTATATATTAATAATATAATATATACTTTTTTTTTTTTTTTTGGAAACAGTATTGAGTTTTCCATCACTCAAATGTCAGCTTTAAATCATCCATCAACATGAATGATCTAATCTTTGACTTTATTTTGTTGGCTTGAACACAAAAAAAAAAAAAAAAAAAAAAAAAAAGTTTCCTTAGCGTGTTCTCAAGCATGCATTCTTAAGATAAGAAATTACATTGTTGAAAATATTGACAATCAATATTAAATTTATGAACCAAGTAAGAAATCATGACTCTAATAAGAATCTTTGAAAAAATATATTTTGCGTATATGGATTTTTTTTTTTTTTTTTTTTTTTTTTTTTTGCGTATAAGAAAAATTTGCGTATAACTATAGACTTTTTAAGAGTTAGCTAAAAAAGTGGAGAAAAACTTTGAATATAGTGAGATTTTTAAAATGATAGTGTTCTTAAATCTTACATCCTTTGCTCTAAAAATGGTCAACTTTGTTTCAAGTATACGTACTTATGTGATTGTATTGGGGTGGGGAGTTTTACGAATATCATTCATTTATGAATTATTGAATATTTAGTAAAATTTATTAATTTAATGCACTAATAATAATATTTTACTAGTTCGAATAATCCTATTTTCAAACATTATAGTGAAATAAAAAAAACTGATTAAAAAGTATTACATTATACAGTAATTTGTTATTTTAATTATTGTTTATGATGCTAAAATATAAAACCACTATTATAATATCCTATGAACATAAAACTAAAATAAAATTAATGGGTATAGTTACTCGTTAAAAACTTTTGTGATATTGGGATTAATAGTAAATAAATAAATTTAGTTTAAAATCATACATTACCTATTATGTATATAGGAATTTATTATACAATATTTTTACTTTGAAACTTTGTAATGCGAAAGTCATAAATTTTGAAACCTTTCTTATACTTTAATCTCTATAAAGTTTTGAGATTCAAAATTTGATACTATTTTGTTAAATCATGAATATTTTGGCATGAAGTTTCAATATATGATAGCAAAGTTATTATACTGTTTATACATAACTCTTTTTTCTTAGTTAAAGAGGAGAGAGAGAGAGAGAGAGAGAGAGAGAGAGAGAGAAGGAAACATTATTTGTACTATAATTTTTCCTCTTTTTTTTTCCATATAACACAAAAGAATCATAATAAAAAACAGTTTTTGTATTGAAAAGTTTTTTGAAAGTGCTTTTAAAATAAATGTAACTTTTTTTAATACTACATTTTTGAGGTTGCGAGTACCTAAAACTATGTTAAATAATGCGACTTTAGACTTGTGTAAGGTAGGAGGATTTACGTGATCGAGTTTTATAATGATGCCAGGAAATATATGTCATACCCTTTTCTCTCTCTCTCACACACACCATACTATAGCTATGTGCTCTTGTAACTTAATGATTTCTTATATAATACATGTAACAACTAACGTACATATAAGACCACCTTTCTTATAATACGCATAAATACACATTTTATACAAAAGAGATTCATTATTATTATAATTAATGAATAATTATAATTACAAATCTTTATAACATTCTATATAATATTCAAAATTAATATCTACCTATAATTAAAATCTATATTTAAGATTATTGTCAAATGTTATTACCACATTTAAATACTTAATATTATATAAGAAGAGAAAATACATTAAGAGAGAGAGAAGGAGAGAGAGAGAGAGAGAGAGAGAGAGAGAGAGAGAGAGAGAGAGAGAGAGAGAGAAAATTTTCATTTCTTAAGATATAATAACTTTAAAGATTAATTTTGTACCGTTAGAAAATGTTGAACCCTATATAGTAAGTAGAAGTAAATATACAGAGTGTATTAAATTTAAAGCTCTACAAGTGTTTTCTCTTACTTTTATACTGTATGTTATCATCTTCTTTTATATTATATGATATTACGTTTAAAAATATTATATATAATATAATATTTATATAATTTTGTTTTAATACACTTTGAAATAAAATGTATACATTTCTAGTTTTAATATGAAGTTTAATATTATATGACCTATCTGTGATATTTTTAATTTAACTTATTTAGAGTTGAATACAAAAAAAAAAAAAAAAATTTATATATAAAAAGTTTAAATGAACAAATTTAATGAGAGGTGGTGGATGCTGAAAAAAAAAGTTAATCTTGTTATTTTAAATTTATACAAATTTCATGCACAAAAAATTAGTGGGTGTGTAACCAATTTTTTTTGTATGTAAATGTGTGTAACTTATGCATTCGTATATATAGGGATCTTATACAATGAATTTATAAGCATATATTTTATTATAAAGGCTAAAGTTTAATTAATTTTACCTTCAAAAGATTTCTATTTCAAATAAGTAAATATGACAGTAAAAAGAAAAAATATTGAAGAAAGAGTAAGATATTACAAGTTTTACATTAATGATTCGCAGTAAAATGTTTACATTTTATAAAAAATGTATATCTGTATTATAAATAAGGAAAAGTTCCGTTGTTTGTTTTTTGCTTTCTAGAAAGAAAAATTATAAAACTAAAATTTATAGAATACAGAACTCCCCATGTAAAATAAATTATATCTTGATATTATATACGTTTATTGCTATACCAAAGAGGGATAAAATGGTTCAAAGTGGCCCTCTAAGGCAAATATATTTATTAATTTATCTTCTTATACACGTTGTAATATTATTAATATTTCTCAAAATATTACGCAATTTAAAGGAATAGACAAGAGAAAAACATAAGCATTTATATCACAAAACACTTTATGGGATTTACATAAATACCATTAATTTGTCTCAAAACCCAACAGTAGCCACGTAGCAGTGATAAGAAAATTCAATCTATGCAACCCGCACAACATTTTCATACTAATTTTTGCATGTTTCTGACGTCATAAACATGAATTTTTACGCAAATTGCATACTTTACAGTTTTTTCACGCTCTCTCGTGGGGCTACATTAACATTTAGGTAAAAATTGTCATCAGTTTTGAATATCCCATTTCATGTTTATTCATTAAAAAGCACATGTTGTTTTATGTGGTCTATGGCTTTAAATATATTAGAAACACTAAACACGCTAATAAAGAAATAATATACAAAAATTTTATTAACAAACTTTCTACTTTACAATAAAGGGTTTCTTACTAGATTGTTTAACAAAATGACCAACCCCTTCGAAGAAATTTTCCGTCTATATCATAATCAAATTTCTTTTCTCCCCTATTATACATACATTATAATTGTATTATTAATCCTATAATAATGTCATGTTATAGTAAAGAGGGGGTATAAAATATAATAAGGATCTAAAAATAATACTACGATATTTTAACAATCTCTTTATTGTACATACAAGATTACATTATGTAGATATAAAGCTTAATGAACTATTGCTATATATATATAATATATATATATATATATATATATATATATATATATATATATATATATATATATATATATATATATATATATATATATATATAAGTTGTTTCATTTTACCCCCTTACCTCCCGATATAGTTGATGCATAACAAAGTGAATTACGGTTTGACATGTGTAGACAAAATGAAGGGTCAAAGTCAAGCTATAGAGTCAAGTTAAGGGAGATTGTTGAGGGAAGCAACCCCATTTGTGCTGACCAACCGGATGACTATAGAATCAATTAGGGAGTAGACTTGAAAGCTAAAAAAAAAAAATAGCTCGATCGTTTTTATATATAGAACAAAAAAAACACAAGAGAAATTCATGATATTATTATGTGAAGAAATCTTATTTATATAAGAATTTTTTACTTATACTTAGTTTGCATAAAAATTTCTCCAAGAGAAAAGAGAGAAAAATGTTCACTGAAGCCTTGCTTTCTGATTTTTTTTATAATATATATATATAAAAAGAAAGAAATACGATTGGAATATATTAAAAGAGGATTTAAGACTTCCTTTAGGGCATTTTTAATACTAAAACTTAAAATTAAAAAAAAAAAAAAAAATGAATCCACTTTTTTTTTTAAAGTAATACTCTAAAAGTACTTTGTTATACCCAGTTAGTTTTGCTTTAGGTGTATTGTTGGAGATGGAGTTTTCTATACAAGTCCAAATGCACAAAGGGATATTTATTCGTTCAAACATAGATTTTATAGAAACTTTGACTCTAAAACTTTTCCTATGGGTGAGTAAATAGGTCTGAGGTTTGTATAAAGTTTCTTCATACAAAACGGACATTATTTTGCTCGATATTTATAATAAAATAGCTTTAATTTAAAATATTTAATATGAGATCATACATACAACAGAGACAAAAATAAATACGTAATAATTATATTAACTTATTTTTAGCACATTTTGTTCATTACAACATAATCCATGCTATGCATCATAATAACCAAGGTTTATAATAAACCTTGATAATAACTATGTTATATAGCGTAACTATTATGTTGTGAATCTTAATTATTTATGTTCTTCTAATTAAAAAACATTTTTATGCTATTATGACATAAATGCAGCATAAATTACATAATTTATTATTTCCATGATGCAATTTAAATATGCAATTGCATCTTCTTGAAAATAATATTTTAGCTACTAAATTAATGAACTTAATTTTCATTCCTACGCAAAATTTAAATAAATGTGGAGAATAGAGGAAGAAATAAATAAATAGTAGAGAGAGAGAGAGAGAGAGAGAGAGAGATGACAATAAGAATGCAAAATATATATCATAGCTAAATATATGATATTATATAATATCACGTCTCATATATACCTATAACGTGCCATGTTTTTTTTTTTTTTTTTTTTTTTTTTTTTGGTATCGAACGATTTTTTTTTGTTGAGTGGGTTTGACACTTGACAGTCGTTGAGCATGAGTGAGTCTGCTAAATCTCGCGGTATAGTGAGTGAAGCAGAGAAAAAAAGTGATCCATCAGAACTGTCATTGTAAGAGACACCCAAGCTCATGGTCAACAGGTGACAAAAATAAACCCTTCTCAGACTCCCATATATCACATTCACAACTAAACTATATAATATTATCCAACATATATATACTTTGTATAAAATAGTCCTTCGTATATATATTTTTTAAATTTTGTGTCTGGCGTGTGATTAGGGAAGATTTATACGTTTTGTTTAAAACTTTTTAAAATTATATATTTTATTATATTCATAATATTTTTTTTTAATATGAATATTTTTATTTTATTATAAAATTGTTATCAATGGTCTTGAAAGTTTTATTTTCAAAATGATCAGCTTTATAGAAAAAGAAAACGTCTATTACAAACATTGAACAATAATGTAATGGTAATGCGGCTAAAAAAAAAAAAAAAAAAAAAAAAAAAAGTCTGAAGAAGGCTTTATCAAAGTTAGACAGAGTTATTTTGAAATATTATTATAATATTCTTTTTGAAATGTTTTTATATAATAAAGTTTTGTAATGTTTACCATTTCACGATTGAAGAAAAAAAATTGCTATATAGTTTAAAAGTTACACAAAATAATTTCAAATTGTATTTTTCACCATTTTAAAATTTATTTTGTATAATATTTAGTTCAGAGTCACATTATCCTTATATTTTAATTGCGAGTACTTGTAAGAATTTATTCCATATTTTTAAATTAACTTGAGAAAACGCTATGACATTTTATTATTATTAAAAATAAATTTATATATGGAGAGCAAAATCAAGACTAGACATATTATCATGATGATTGATGACACTTACCTTCCACCCTTCTGTGACCCTGATGACCCACATACAGTCAAGAGGTACTCCGTACATCACCGAGTGACGTACTCGGCTTTCATCGATATCTGAGCGGTTCACCCAACCCTCGCCGCCACCAACATCGATTCTGCACATGTTGATTTCCGGCTGGTACACCGCTGTAAACATGTCACAATATATATGATGAAACAAAGAGACTTTATATTACATGCATTGTTTATTATGTAAATAAAGTTACATCATATGCCTTCAAAACTTTATTTATTCAATGAGGGATACAAAAGTATAATATTAAAATTAGCATTCATTTGTTAAGCTTTTATTACCGACTTTCATTTTATGTATATTATATAGAATGACGAAATAATTTTTAACCATGGAAAACGTATTCAAAGTAAAGAGGTCACATTTCAGAAAATGTGTTACAATATTTTGACACGTTATTTTTCTCTCTACCACTACTTTTTGTAAACCTATACCTAGTGTTAATGTATAGTGTTCGTTATTTCACTAGCACAATATGAGTATATATATATATATATATATATATATATATATATATATATATATATATATATATATATATATATATATATATATATATATATATATGTATATATATATATATATATATATATATATATATATGTATATATATATATGTATATATATATGTATGTATATGTATGTATATGTATGTATGTATGTATGTATGTATGTATGTATGTATGTATGTATGTATGTATGTATGTATGTATGTATGTATGTATGTATGTATGTATGTATGTATGTATGTATGTATGTATGTATGTATGTATGTATGTATGTATGTATGTATGTATGTATGTATGTATGTATGTATGTATGTATGTATGTATGTATAACAATTGACATAGTTTTGTCTTACCTGAAGTTGGTCTAGGAATGAATTGATAGACTGCTCGAAACCCTGAGTACTCGATATTTTCATCCGAGTGAAATCGCAGCCATAAGTATCGGTCAGAACTTGTCAACATGGGTGGAAAGCGATGACCGCAATAAGAGCCAATCAACGTCGAGTATCCATGAGCACCATCACGCACCTCTAGGTAATCATAACGACAATCCTCACTGGGTTCAACATTGAACTCGTCTCGGAAATCAAGTCTAAGAAGGTGGCCTGGACCAGCTGTAACAAGCAAAGACAACCATTTTGTTAATGCATGGTTAAATATTAAGAACAATATAATATACTAGTAGTATATTTATAACATAATCTGTTTTGTTAGTGCATGGTGAAATATTAATAATATACTTTACAACTGACGATATCAAATTTGTTACAAGTTCTCTTTTAAAATTATTAACTTTTTAAAAGTCTAAATAAACCTTATTAAGGTTTAATATATTAGTTTCTATTTCTATGTTGATAAAAGAGAAAGATATAAGTAATGTTAGCGTTATAATGTGATACTAATTTATATTTAATTATTTTTACAACAAGTAAATTTTTTTATAACATTTCTTATCGTAAATATGAAACACAAAACCTAGTATTTATTTATTTTTATATCTTACAAAATAAAGTTGGGAGAATTTCTTTAAAAACTCAAAGACTTGCAGAAAAGGTATTTAAGATAAAAGAAGAGGAAGAGGAAAGAAGAAGCTTGCTTTCTTATATTAAAATTTTCTTTTTGTCTTTTTTTCCAATATAAAAAAAAAGTCCACAGATAAGAAAATAAAAGTAAAAGACATAGGAAACGAATATAATATATAAGGATATTTTTTTATATTATATAATGTAATATGTGACCTTATTTTACATATAAGAGTAAAAGAGGACATGGTACAACGTAATATTACAACACACCCAGAAGTGGTTTCCCTTAACGAACGAGAGAACGTTTTGTTGTTTTGAAGAACTTACTGAGGGTTCTCTTCAACATCTTGTATTCTATCTTCTTAAAGCAAGCAAGAAACTAAAGAGCAAGACAGAAAAAATAAAATAAAATACAAAAAGAAAAAAAAAGTGTTTAAAAATAAAAATTTAATAAACGAGATTGGTCACATCTATATTAAGTTAAAAAAAAATGTTTGGTTTCATGGAAAAAGCAGCATCGTGTGTTAATATTTTAAATCTAATCTATTAATAATCCTTATATATATATATATAAATATATATATATATATATATATATATATATATATATATATATATATACATGTAGTGTTTGTAAACCACAGATTTAAAGAGATTTATCGTGAATAATCTAAAGAAAAAGACTAACTTATAGAGCGGTACGCTTGAAATATTGATTAAAAATGTCTACTGTATACTTTGTGATTAATTGATGAACTCAGTAAGTATAATGTGTTAATTGTTCAATTGTTCAGTGTTATAGTAAACGAGTACAAAAAAAAATCTTTTTCTCTTCAAGTACATTTTTTTTACTAAAGTAAATTTGCTTCTGTCTGCGACAGAAAATGTACTTTAAAGAATGAAGATGTATTTGATAAATAGGTGAGTGACATTAACTGTATCAGTGATACTGATGGTTTTGTCTGAAAAGTGTATACTGAAGTCAAGTGATGAAAAAAAGTACTGTCACATCAATTCTTGATATTACTTAAGAACTATTTTACTATCTTAATTATATTTTAAAAGTTCTTTAGTATATAGTAAAATTTTCATTGCTTAAAGTATAACATAAAATATCATTTAAGTGAAGTAGAGTGTTTCTGCTTCTTGAGCAACTGTTCGAGCATAATGAAAAAGTACATCATTTTACTATGTAATTGAGCGAGAACTTTGCAAATAGACAAGAAAATTGCAAAAGAAATATCTTTTCAATGTCCTTTTTTTTCTAAATTATATAAATATATATATATATATATATATATATATATATATATATATATATATTATTTCAAGTTTTCATGTTCTATACAGTATGGTTCTCTTTGAAATAAATAATTTGTTTTCTTCTTTTTTAAGCTTGAGAATTTCTTTAGAAGTTTCAGTGTAGCATTTTTTTTTTTATTCATTCATTCATTATATTTCTTTCAATTCAACAGATACAGTTTTAAGGTAAAGTTCAACATGTGATCCTCAAATAACGTTCTAATAATTATATAATTTTATACTATTACATAAACTGTAATTTTTCAAAGATATAAAAATATAATAAGCTTTTTGAACAGTTTTCTTTTCGAACGGTTCTTCAGTTTTTTTAAGAAGTTAACAATGCACAGCAAGATCTATCGTGTATTGTAAAAATATTATAATTTTTTTAGTATGAATAATTTACTTAATATCAGTGCTCAAAGACAACCCTTTCAGTACTATCATCCCCGTGTTATGTGGAGGAGCGGTGGTGGGAGAGCCACGGTCTTGATGGTCGCTCAAAACACTATGGCAGCGCCCTTGCGCTACGCGGAACATCGTCTATAGGATTTTGAACAATAAAATTTTTACATTATTTTATTTATTTATTTTTTTAGCTATATTACTATTTTATTTGCTAAAATATAGTCATAAAATATTTAAAAAATGTATTAGCATAAATATATCAATATATTATGAAAACAATCTGCAATAAAATATACACCTTATATATATTTTACTTGAATTCAAATATATTGATGCATATATTTGGTATACTAATAGAGACACAATATTAATAAATAATTATATACAGCTTATTTCATTATTATATTCATTCATCTGCATGTGAAAGACAAAGTATTAAAATTTTGGCTTCAAAATATATTTCATTTGAATTTTTGGTATCCACAACACTATTTTTTTTAACAAGCTGTTCTGTTGGAAGTTGGCACTTGATGCTGTACCAATTAGTTGTCTGCCAACATTCTCATCTTCAGGCTTGGACTTTAAATATATTATTATTATTACGTAGGGAAAAAAATAATAAGGGGGACACAATTAAATTAAGTCATAATTTTCATAATAAATTTTAATACCTTCTTTCATAGTAACTATGCCTTTTTAAAACCAATTCTCTCTCGCTCTCTCTCTCTCTCTCTCTCTCTCTCTCTGTCTCTCTTAAAGAAAACTCAACATAAAAAAACACAATTCTTTATCAAAATGTTCTTTCATTAAGAAAAACATTTTATATACGCGAGTTCCAAAAATATACAATTTTTTATCTTCATATAAATAAGCGTATTGTTGTTATACTTCGTATAAAAGAATGATTGTATTCTTATAATTTATTTCAATGCCCATTAGAATAAACCTCGTGTCTCTCACTTTTATGCAACTAGTTGCTCTGATCCGTCATACCTTTTATAAATAAATTTCATATCATTAATATTTTTAATGTGTATTTTATCTGTATTTTTTGCATTTTTTTTTCAAGTAACTTTTTATTTAAAAAAAATATATAAAATTTATGGTATAATGAGTAACGGAAAAAAAAATAATTGAACATTTTTTTTCCGTTTATACAATTTTTTTGCCAGAAAAAAATCTTAAACCTCATCTTTCATATATTATGTGGCATATCTCCAAGTTTTTATATAATATACATACACATATTTTTTTGTAGTTCATTTATATTAATTTTTTGACAAATTATAATATTTTTAATTAACAAAGACGTCATTTATAATAAATATTAATATTATTATGATTGCAATATATTGCCAGGTGACAATTTGTTATTTTGTGAACATGGGAATAATTATAATAGAAAGAGAGAGAGAGAGAGAGAGAAAAAAAATTAATGGCCAAGAACGTTTTGGCTTACAATTTATTACTATTACTAGTCACCACATAAGATAGTATTCTTGTGGTCATTATGAGCCCCTTGTGAGTAACAATATAACAGTCTAAATCCTACAAATAGGTTGACCTAAAACGTAGACATCAGTAAAAAAAAAAAGTCAGATCTGGGCTATGTTCCCACCTTTCACAACGTCCGTTTCTTGTCTATCCCTTTTTTATATTATCATTATTATTTTTTTTTACGTTTGAATAACTTTTTTTTTTCACTCTTTTTTTTTACGTCACTCAAAGTATGTCCAAGCATGATTTTAGTATGTAGTTTGTTATTGAAACAGATACAAGTTTCAATACATATAAAATTTTTAAACCTTATTATGGTATATATATAAACATGAGCATAAAAAAAAGTTAATAAAAAGTCCAAGTTTCTTTGATATAAGCTTTGCAGCGAATCAATACCATACCCATATACACAATTCTGTTAACATTTGTATTAATTAAAAAATTCTTTATTTTATTTTAATGTATATTACTTTATGTGAAAAAAAATCAAGTACTTTTTTTTTTCAAACTTATTACTCCAATAAAAATGAATGATATGTACAGTACTTAGCATAATCTTTACTTACCATAATATATAATAATGTTACATTTTTTTATGAAAAGATACTTTTATTTTATTATGTTTTACAAGTATAGACTTGACCTATATGAATAAATTGTATAGAAAACATAATTATAAATTGACTTTGGTGTTTAGAAGAGTTCATTATGTCAAAAGTTATTGATCATAAAAATAAAGAACTCTCATAGAATTTTAATTACAACTTTAAATTATATGGTTAAATGAAAAGTTATGTTTAAAAATAAGATAGTAATGTATGAGATTTATAAGATGATAGACTTAAAAAAATATGAGGGTGAAATCAGTTTCATGGAAAAGCTATAGGTAGAACAAATGCAGATTTCTTGCTTTTAAAGAAAAAAAAATCTTTTCAATAATTTACTTCCAGATCATCCTTTCTTAGTTCCTGTGCCACGTTCTCTCTCTCTCTCTCTCTCTCTCTCTCTCTCTCTCTCTCTCTCTCTCTCTCTCTCTCTCTCTCTCTCTCTCTCTCTCTCTCTCTCTCTCTCTCTCTCTCTTTCTCTCTCGCACACATACACTCACACACACATTTCTGGGAATGTGCCAATTTGGCATTTGGTCAGTTTGGTTCCATAGCCTAAACGTGACTAGGGACTACTTGAGAAGTAAAGTCAGTATAAAGCAAAGCGCCCTTCACCTCCTCCAACCCCTGCAACATTTTGCAGCCGCGTACTCGCACGAACACGTTAACTCTCTTACTTCTCATGAACACGTGAAAATCAGAAGCAGCACGTGAGACGTGATAGTATATCCTTTACTTAAAGTTATCATTATTTTTTTACTATACGTACATCACTCCCAAACGTTATAAAATACAGTACTATACATTCTTTCAAAGACGTATTGACTGACCATAGCATTAATTATTACTATAACTACTAACATAAGAACTTTAAAGTAAACAAAAGAGAAACGAAAAAAATCAAGCATATATTGTGACTGTCTTTTATAAAAATTATTACATTTTTAAAGGTAATAAAATAAAAACATATTTTAGGTATTTTTTTTTATTAAAATTATTTACGCTACCAAATTGTTAAAAAAATTGGCACATTTTTATATCAAACTTTTTTGTGGCCATGACCTTCAATAGCTTTCTCTCTTTCCTTTTTTTTTTTTTTTTTTTTTTTTTTTTTTTTTGCTGTGGTAGACGAGCGTGTTATAAGTTTTGGCGAGACTCTCAGACAAAAATCCGCAGAAAGGAACAACTTAAAAATAAAAACACTCCTTCCCCCTCTCTTTCTCTTTATAGTACCATAACTTAGGTCATAATACAATAGCATACTAAAGTCAAATTATCCTCGTTTGAAAGAATTGGGTTGTATATCTATAATGTCATTTGCAAACAGAATTAAAAACTCGCGATAGAAAAAAAAATAACAAATTCAATGAAAAAAAAACTGGTTTATCATAACGAATATTTTTATATAAATTCTTTATTAATAGTTCTGTCGGGAATAAAAGAAAGGTACGATTCCCTCACCCTGTTCTAGCAGACTTTACAAACTTTTTTTTAAATAAGAAAAAAATCCATTTACTAAAACTTTTCCGATGCTCAAGGTATATTCAAATATAACTTTTAACTGAAATGACAAAAACAAAAATGGTATTTTCAATTGTCGTTATAATAATACAAAAACCGAACAAATAAACCTTTTAAGCGTATGTAGAAACAATACGAAGACTTTTCGCAGGCAGTAATTCATAATGATAATAAATTATAGTTCAAAACTATATACTTTTCCCTTCGGTTTATATAGCTTTTTAATAATCTATACTTATATAGTAAAGCTTAAATGCGGTAAAATTTAAAGCAAAATCGTCAGATGGCACAGTTTTCTTGGTATGATACAGTATAATTATTGGTCGTAATATGCATTATATAAAAAAGAGTGCTTTAGTTACGAAACCTAACTTATTTAAGATAAACACCTATGAGTTATTATAAGCAGATAAAATAATGCATTTTAGCAAATTATTAACAATAGCTATTTTAAGTTGTGTTAAGGTATTTTAAGTTAAAATAGTTATTGTTGATGATTTGCTAAAATGCATTATTTTATCTGCTTATAATAACTCAAAAGTGTTTATCTCAAATAAGTTAGGATTTGTAACAAAGTAATGCACTCTTTTTTAGAGTGTGCTTGAAGAAGTTTGTTAATTTTTATACTGATTCTTAGTAATGGTAACATTGATATAATGAAAAGAAAACGTTAGTGTATAAAAATTACAAAAATCTCATTTGTTTACATCCTTAAAATATTTATCTTCAATTTTTTAATCATTATTAAAGCCATAGACCACATAAAACAACATGTGCTTTTTAATGAATAAACACGAAATGGGATCTTCAAAACTGATGACAATTTTTATTAGAATGTTAATGTAGCCCCACGAGAGAGCGTGAACAAACTGTAAATTATGCAATTTGCGTAAAAATTCATGTTTATGACGTCAGAAACATGCAAAAATTAGTATGAAAATGTTGTGCGCGCTGCATAAATCGAATTTTCTGATCACTGCTACGGGGCTACTGTTGGGTTTTGAGACAAACTAATTTTATTTATATAAATCCCAACAAGTGTTTTGTGATATAAATGCTTATGTTTTTCTCTGATCTATTCCTTTAAAGACCGGAACCATGGACCAGAACTAATATAATTTATATGTTATAATTAATGCATCCACATAAACATATGATGATATTATAAAGTATTTTCACGTTAAAGTTTTGAGGTATATTATGTATAACATTCGTTGTTCATCCTATACATGGCGACACGTCTGTATATTATAGTGAAGTTTTAGAACAAAATTGACGTGACTTAGAGAAAGCACG